>JAZGLO010001206.1:0-187500 GCA_036873155.1 Biomphalaria sudanica | reverse complement strand
AAATTCAACTAGCGCATATATAGCATTACAGTGCGTCATGGACGAGTCACGATCACTAAACGAGAAATAACATTTCGACATTTCACCAAAAGAAAGAAACAAGAGTCTTCTAACATATGTAGTCTACCAAGTAGATCTATACATTAATGAACCTTGAATCTTAGTAGAGACTTGGAGCTAGGCTAGTAGACATAGAGCCATAGAGATTTGCTATGATTGAGATTTGATTCATGTTTCGCAAGTTTGTTCTCTAAAAAAAATTTCGAATCCTTGCAAGGCCCCCACCAATTAAAGACCCTAGGCGGCTGCCTAGTTTGCCTATGCCTAAGGCCGGCCCTGCCTACTGTGTAATAGAACAAAATTAGGTACTTAGATAGTAACCTTTTTTCATTAAGTAGGTCTAAGAATGAAAGAAACAAAAGACTTAAGTTATTGTTAAGCACTTGTACACGCTGAACACACTAGTATTAGAACATACCAAAAACACGTCTAAGACTTAATTAACTATTTATATCATTCACAATATTCGAGCTGTGTAGTCATATAGATATGTGGGTAACTAGAATTAGGATGACTGCCTGGTCGTGCGGTTTGCGCGCTGGATTGTCGTTTGGATTTATCGATGGTCCCGGGTTCAAACCCTGCCCGCTCCCATCCCCCGTCGTCCTGCGGGAGGTTTGGACTAGGAAGTAAACTATCTTCAACTCTGAAGGAACATCCGAAATATGTAAAACATTTTTTTACAAATTTGGGGCATATAAAAATATTCGTGGTATTTACTCTATTTAATGTCCTTCAAAACTGCTCTCTTTACCAAGAGGCCCGTACAAGGCACTGGCCCCAAAACACTCCAATAGAAAGAAAACTAAGTGGAGAGCTGCCTGATTTGGAAACCACTGCGCAGTTCGTCTCATATATTGGTCTAGTCATCTGAAGGCTCCAACTGTTCGTCTCATATATTGGTCTAGTCATCTGAAGGCTCCAACAGTTCGTCTCATATATTGGTCTAGTCATCTGAAGGCTCCAACAGTTCGTCTCGTTATATTGGTCTAGTCATCTGAAGGCTCCAACAGTTTGTCTCATATATTGGTCTAGTCATCTGAAGGCTCCAACAGTTCGTCTCATATATTGGTCTAGTCATCTGAACACTCCAAAAGTTCATCTCGTTATATTGGTCTAGTCATCTGAAGGCTCCAACAGTTCGTCTCATATATTGGTCTAGTCATCTGAAGGCTCCAACAGTTCGTCTCATATATTGGTCTAGTCATCTGAACACTCCAACAGTTCGTCTCATATATTGGTCTAGTCATCTGAAGGCTCCAACAGTTCGTCCCATATATTGTTCTAGTCATCTGAACACTCCAACAGTTCGTCTCATATATTGGTCTAGTCATCTGAGCACTCCAACAGTTCGTCTCATATATTGGTCTAGTCATCTGAACACTCCAACAGTTCGTCTCATATATTGGTCTTGTCATCTGAACACTCCAACAGTTCGTCTCATATATTGGTCTAGTAATCTGAAGGCTCCAACAGTTCGTCTCATATATTGGTCTAGTCATCTGAACACTCCAACAGTTCGTCTCATATATTGGTCTAGTCATCTGAAGGCTCCAACAGTTCGTCTCATATATTGGTCTAGTCATCTGAACACTCCAACAGTTCATCTCATATATTGGTCTAGTCATCTGAAGGCTCCAACAGTTCGTCTCATATATTGGTCTAGTCATCTGAACACTCCTACATAACAATGAGAACGAGTAGGAAACAAAAAGACTATTTAATTTTTTTTTAAAATTTTGCCTTCTGTTTATTGCAACATTTGTTTGGTAAACTTTTAGACTATACTGTCTATTTTATGGTGTTGCTGTACTGTGTAGCAGCTATAAGAATCAGCTGGTACTGTGATTCGTATCAAAGCTTTAGATCGAAATATCTCGTCTACAAACTTAGCATTGAGTTAATATTCTAATTCCATTACTTGGATTTTCTTCTCTAGTTCTGCAGTATTGTTTTAACTTTTGCAAGTGCTGCTTTGGACTGTGTAATTTGGGCCAGAAGTTCAGGTTTGGTTCCCTCATCTGAGACAACAGATCCAAGGTATTTAAAACTACTGACAATTTTCAGCTTTTTGGTCATAATTTGAGGTCTTTCGGCATTTATTTGCATACCATATGCTACAGAAAGATCCTAGGTCATTCAAAGATCGCATCACAAAACAAAGAGACTAGAGACAGCGATTGGACTCCAAGATGACCGGCTAGCTACCGTACAAAAAAAAAACGTCAACTAAAACTCAAATGGCCACATTACAAAACAAAGAGACTAGAGACAGCGATTGGACTCCAAGATGACCGGCTAGCTACCGTACAAAAAAAAAAACGTCAACTAAAACTCAAATGGCCACATAACAAAGTCTTCATGGCTCGCAAAAACCTTCGGGGAACATTACCAGGGAAAAGATGAAAAGGCAGACAGAAAGCAATGGGAAGACAACTTATAAGAATGTACGGGACTGCCATTTAAAAGATGTTCTATCCAAGGCTAAAGGAAAGTCGACGGTCGACTAATCTTGTGTGGTGCCCCAAAGGTCCAACAGACTAAGGGATAGGGGTGAAGGTGAATGTAATATTCTATGTTGAACGCTTTCTTATGTAACGTTTTAACTGACTGACAACCTGACATAGTCTACTTGACAGGTCATGGGAAGACACACTCTCTTGACTTGTATAGAGACATGCGTGAAGAACGAACTTTTGAGGCCTATATAGAGGCATGCGCGAATAGCGAACATCTGCGTTTCTTTTTTTTTTTGCTTTTGGAAAAGAGGACTGAAGCCTCTCATGGCCTCACTCATATAGAGTTGGATGATGATTGATTGATTGATGAAACTTTCTTCTCTCTCTTCTCCATCTTTTTCTCTCACCCCCCGCTCTCTATTTCTCCTTATCTTACTTTCTCTTCCATCCTTTCTTTCACTCGCTTTCTCTTCCTTCCTTCCTTTCTCTTTCTTCCTTTCTTTCTCTCTTTCTCTTCCATCCTTTCTTTCTCTCGCTTTCTCTTCCTTTCTCTTCCTTCCTTCCTTTCTCTTCCTTCCTTTCTTTCTCTCTTTCTCTTCCTTCCTTTCTCTCTTTCTCTTCCTTCCTTTCTCTTCCTTCCTTCCTTTCTCTCTTTCTCTTCCTTCCTTTCTTTCTCTTTTTCTCTTCCTTCCTTCCTCTTCCTTCCTTCCTCTTCCTTCCTTTCTTTCTCTCTTACTCTTCCATCCTTTCTTTCTCTCTATTTCTCTTCCTTCCTTTCTTTCTCTCTTTCTCTTCCTTCCTTTCTCTGCCTTCCTTCCTTTCTCTCGCTTTCTCTTCCTTCCTTCCTTCCTTCCTTCCTTTCTCTTCCTTCCTTTCTCTCTTTCTCTTCCTTCCTTTCTTTCTCTTCCTTCCTTTCTTTCTCTTCCTTCCTTCCTCTTCCTTCCTTTCTCTCTTTCTCTTCCATCCTTTCTTTCTCTCGCTTTCTCTTCCTTCCTTCCTTCTCTTCCTTCCTTTCTTTCTCTCTTTCTCTTCCATTCTTTCTTTCTCTCGCTTTCTCTTCCTTCCTTCCTTTCTCTTCCTTCCTTCCTTTCTCTTCCTTCCTTTCTCTCTTTCTCTTTCATCCTTTCTTTCTCTCGCTTTCTTTTCCTTCCTTCCTTTCTCTTCCTTCCTTTCTCTCTTTCTCTTCCTTCCTTTCTCTCGCTTTCTCTCCCTTCCTTTCTCTTTCTTCCTTTCTTTCTCTCTTTCTCTTCCATCCTTTCTTTCTCTCGCTTTCTCTTCCTTCCTTCCTTTCTCTTCCTTCCTTTCTTTCTCTCTTTCTCTTCCTTTCTTTCTCTTCCTTCCTTTCTTTCTCTCGCTTTCTCTTCCTTCCTTCCTTTCTCTCGCTTTTTCTTCTATTCTTTCTTTCTCTCGCTTTCTCTTCCTTCCTTCCTTTCTCTTCCTTCCTTTCTTTCTCTCGCTTTCTCTTCCTTCCTTCCTCTTCCTTCCTTTCTCTCTTTCTCTTCCTTCCTTTCTTTCTCTCGCTTTCTCTTCCTTCCTTCCTTTCTCTCGCTTTTTCTTCCATCCTTTCTTTCTCTCGCTTTCTCTTCCTTCCTTCCTTCCTTTCTCTTCCTTCCTTTCTTTCTCTCTTTCTCTTCCTTTCTTTCTCTTCCTTCCTTTCTTTCTCTCGCTTTCTCTTCCTTCCTTCCTTTCTCTCGCTTTTTCTTCTATTCTTTCTTTCTCTCGCTTTCTCTTCCTTCCTTCCTTTCTCTTCCTTCCTTTCTTTCTCTCGCTTTCTCTTCCTTCCTTCCTCTTCCTTCCTTTCTCTCTTTCTCTTCCTTCCTTTCTTTCTCTCGCTTTCTCTTCCTTCCTTCCTTTCTCGCTTTCTCTTCCATCCTTTCTTTCTCTCGCTCTTTCTCTTCCTTCCTTCCTCTTCCTTCCTTTCTCTCTTTCTCTTCCTTCCTTCCTTTCTTTCTCTCTTTCTCTTCCATCCTTTCTTCCTCTCGCTTTCTCTTCCTTCCTTCCTTTCTCTTCCTTCCTTTCTCTCTTTCTCTTCCTTTCTTTCTCTTCCTTCCTTTCATTCTCTCGCTTTCTCTCGATTTTTCTTCCATCCTTTCTTTCTTTCGCTTTCTCTTCCTTCCTTTCTTTCTCTTCCTTCCTTTCTTTCTCTTCCTTCCTTTCTTTCTCTCGCTCTTTCTCTTCCTTTCTTTCTCTTGCTCTTTCATCCTTTCTTTCTCTCGCTTTCTCTTCCTTCCTTTCTTTCTCTTCCTTCCTTTCTCTCGCTCTTTCTCTTCCTTCCTTTCTCTCGCTCTTTCTCTTCCATCCTTTCTTTCTCTCGCTTTCTCTTCCTTCCTTTCTTTCTCTCGCTCTTTCTCTTCCTTCCTTTCTTTCTCTCGCTCTTTCTTTTCCTTCCTTTCTTTCTCTCGCTCTTTCTCTTCCTTCCTTTCTTTCTCTCTCTTTCTCTTCCTTCCTTTTTCTTCCTTCCTTTCTTTCTCTCTTTCTCTTCCTTCCTTTCTCTTCCTTCCTTTCTTTCTCTCGCTTTCTCTTCCTTCCTTTCTCTTCCTTCCTTTCTCTCTTTCTCTTCCATCCTTTCTTTCTCTCGCTTTCTCTTCCTTCCTTCCTTTCTCTTCCTTCCTTTTTCTCTTTCTCTTCCTTCCTTTCTTTCTCTTCCTTCCTTTCTTTCTCTTCCTTCCTTGCTTTCTCTCACTTTTTCTTCCTTCCTTTCTTTCTCTCGCTCTTTCTCTTCCTTCCTTTCTCTCGCTTTTTCTTCCTTCCTTTCTTTCTCTCTTTCTCTTCCTTCTTTTCTATCGCCGTCTTATCCTTCCTTTCTTTCTTTCGCTTTTTCTTCCATCCTTTCTTTCTCTCGCTTTCTCTTCCTTCTTTTCTCTCGCTTTTTCTTCCTTCCTTTCTTTCTCTCGCTTTCTCTTCCTTCCTTTCTCCCGCTTTTTCTTCCATCCTTTCTTTCTCTCGCTTTCTCTTCCTTCCTTTCTCTCGCTTTTTCTTCCTTCCTTTCTTTCTTTTCCTTCTTTTCTATCGCTTTCTCTTCCTTCCTTTCTTTCTCTCGCTTTCTCTTTCTTCCTTTCTCTTCCTTCCTTTCTCTCTTTCTCTTCCATCCTTTCTTTCTCTCGCTTTCTCTTCCTTCCTTCCTTTCTCTTCCTTCCTTTTTCTCTTTCTCTTCCTTCCTTTCTTTCTCTTCCTTCCTTTCTTTCTCTTCCTTCCTTCCTTTCTCTTCCTTCCTTTTTCTCTTTCTCTTCCTTCCTTTCTTTCTCTTCCTTCCTTTCTTTCTCTTCCTTCCTTTCTTTCTCTTCCTTCCTTCCTCTTCCTTCCTTTCTTTCTCTTCCATCCTTTCTTTCTCTCGCTTTCTCTTCCTTCCTTCCTTTCTCTTCCTTCCTTTCTTTCTCTCTTTCTCTTCCATCCTTTCTTTCTCTCGCTTTCTCTTCCTTCCTTCCTCTTCCTTCCTTTCTTTCTCTTCCTTCCTTCCTTCCTCTTCCTTCCTTTCTCTCTTTCTCTTCCATCCTTTCTTTCTCTCGCTTTCTCTTCCTTCCTTCCTTTTCCTTTCTTTCTTTCTCTCTTTCTCTTCCTTCCTTTCTCTCGCTTTCTCTTCCTTCCTTTCTCTTCCTTCCTTTCTCTCTTTCTCTTCCATCCTTTCTTTCTCTCGCTTTCTCTTCCTTCCTTCATTTCTCTCTTTCTCTTCCTTCCTTCCTTTCTCTCTTTCTCTTCCATCCTTTCTTTCTCTCGCTTTCTCTTCCTTCCTTTCTCTCTTTCTCTTCCTTTCTTTCTCTTCCTTCCTTTCTTTCTCTCGCTTTCTCTTCCTTCCTTCCTTTCTCTCGCTTTTTCTTCCATCCTTTCTTTCTCTCGCTTTCTCTTCCTTCCTTTCTTTCTCTTCCTTCCTTTCTTTCTCTCGCTCTTTCTCTTCCTTCCTTCCTCTCTCTCTCTTTCTCTTCCTTCCTTTCTCTCTTTCTCTTCCATCCTTTCTTTCTCTCGCTTTCTCTTCCTTCCTTCCTTTCTCTTCCTTCCTTTCTCTCTTTCTCTTCCTTTCTTTCTCTTCCTTCATTTCTTTCTCTCGCTTTCTCTTCCTTCCTTTCTCTCGATTTTTCTTCCATCCTTTCTTTCTCTCGCTTTCTCTTCCTTCCTTTCTTTTCCTTCCTTTCTTTCTCTTCCTTCCTTCCTCTTCCTTCCTTTCTTTCTCTTCCATCCTTTCTTTCTCTCGCTTTCTCTTCCTTCCTTCCTTTCTCTTCCTTCCTTTCTTTCTCTCTTTCTCTTCCATCCTTTCTTTCTCTCGCTTTCTCTTCCTTCCTTCCTCTTCCTTCCTTTCTCTTCCTTCCTTCCTTCCTCTTCCTTCCTTTCTCTCTTTCTCTTCCATCCTTTCTTTCTCTCGCTTTCTCTTCCTTCCTTCCTTTTCCTTTCTTTCTTTCTCTCTTTCTCTTCCTTCCTTTCTCTCGCTTTCTCTTCCTTCCTTTCTCTTCCTTCCTTTCTCTCTTTCTCTTCCATCCTTTCTTTCTCTCGCTTTCTCTTCCTTCCTTCATTTCTCTCTTTCTCTTCCTTCCTTCCTTTCTCTCTTTCTCTTCCATCCTTTCTTTCTCTCGCTTTCTCTTCCTTCCTTCCTTTCTCTTCCTTCCTTTCTCTCTTTCTCTTCCTTTCTTTCTCTTCCTTCCTTGCTTTCTCTCGCTTTCTCTTCCTTCCTTCCTTTCTCTCGCTTTTTCTTCCATCCTTTCTTTCTCTCGCTTTCTCTTCCTTCCTTTCTTTCTCTTCCTTCCTTTCTTTCTCTCGCTCTTTCTCTTCCTTCCTTCCTCTCTCTCTTTCTCTTCCTTCCTTTCTCTCTTTCTCTTCCATCCTTTCTTTCTCTCGCTTTCTCTTCCTTCCTTCCTTTCTCTTCCTTCCTTTCTCTCTTTCTCTTCCTTTCTTTCTCTTCCTTCCTTTCTTTCTCTCGCTTTCTCTTCCTTCCTTTCTCTCGATTTTTCTTCCATCCTTTCTTTCTCTCGCTTTCTCTTCCTTCCTTTCTTTTCCTTCCTTTCTTTCTCTCGCTCTTTCTCTTCCTTCCTTTCTCTCGCTCTTTCTCTTCCATCCTTTCTTTCTCTCGCTTTTTCTTCCATCCTTTCTTTCTCTCGCTTTCTCTTCCTTCCTTTCTCTCGCTTTTTCTTCCTTCCTTTCTTTCTTTTCCTTCTTTTCTCTCGCTTTCTCTTCCTTTTTTTCTCTCGCTTTCTCTTCCTTCCTTTCTCTCGCTTTTTCTTCTATCCTTTCTTTCTCTCGCTTTCTCTTCCTTCCTTTCTCTCGCTTTTTCTTCCTTCCTTTCTCTTCCTTCTTTTCTATCGCTTTCTGTTCCTTCCTTTCTCTCGCTCTTTCTCTTAGTTCTTTTCTTTCTCTCGCTCTTTCTCTTCTTTCCTTTCTTTCTCTCGCTTTCTCTTCTCTCCTTGCTTTCTCTTATTTCTTTCTTTCTCTCGCTATTTCTCCTTGTTTCCTCTTTTCCCTTGCTTTGTTTGTTTACGACTGTTTTCTCCTACCCATTACCCAACACATTTCTAAAACCAATGTCTTTCAATTCTTAATGATCACAGCGTACTCATTGTTTAGTGTCAATAATAATAATAATACCTTCAAGGCCCTTAAGTTTCCTAGGAACATTCACGTTGCCTGTCAGGGGACGTGTACTGCTGCAGAGCTGCCACATCACCAGAAAATTTCTCAGTGGAAATTGATAAAGAGACTACAATGAATGAATACTCATTCGTTTCTAACCTAATAATAATAATAAATAATAATCAATGACAACTGACCTGACATTCCTTAACCGTCAGAGGGCGGTACTGCAGCAGACCTGCCTCATCACCGGAAAATTCCTCAGTGGGCACTGATAAATGTTCTACAATGAATTTAGTTTCACTTTAACGTAACTCGACCCTGGAAGTGCCACAGAATGAATACTCGTTCGTTTCTAACATAATAATAATAATAATCGTTATTATTCCGTGATAATTTTTTTTACCATTGTGCATTACACACACCAATACATTATTAGAGCCTGCAATTTATACGATAGCACTCGGAATATAAGTTTCAATTTACAAGTGAAATTTACATAAGAAAGTTATAATTGATAATTATGTTTCTTGATTTTAAACAACAAATTAAGAGACTGCCTTTGAATGTTCCATATCAATTTGTTTTGTTTTTTTAAATTACTATTCCTCTATTCATGTCACACATTCATGGATCTTGTATAACATATGGAACCTAGAGACTGTTTTCCAAAACGGCTCTAATTATTATTTTTTTAAATAGAAATTTGACAGTAGAAGTATATCATTAGCAAAAGAATGACTAGCTCATTGACCAGACTGAGAAAAATCTGGCTTGAACTTTATAATTGTTCAAAGTATAAAAAAAAGAAAAAAAATGAATTGCTCTATAAAATGTTGAATGGAGGAATTATCTTTTTAAAAAAAGTGTTGTTTTTTTTTACTTGTCTTTTTTCGACTTAAATGTTCGTACACTTTTGTCTTATTTCCTTCATCCGGAATGTTTTCCGGGTAGAATTTTCGGACTACTTAGTAAAGTTATTATGGGATGGCCTGAAAACGAACCCGGAACGTATACATCCAGAAAATGGGATTAATAACTTGTTTTGTTATGCTAGAATTCAACTACGTGTTATGAGTCCTAGCGCCACACTCATGGAAGACATCATTTGTACATTCTCAAGGGATGGACTTTGTTTTTTCAAGTTTAAGAGACGTCAAAACTTTTTTAAAATCACAGTTTAGGAATGGGGACGTCAAGTTAAAATATTCAATTCAAACAGAGTTAAAACGTTCAATTCAAACAGAGTTAAAATGTGAAGTTGAAACAGAGTTAAAATGTGAAGTTGAAACAGAGTTAATATGTGAAGTTGAATGTGAATTTGAAACAAATGTGAAGTTGAATGTGAATTTGAAACAGAGTTAAAATGTGAAGTTGAAACAGAGTTAATATGTGAAGTTGAATGTGAATTTGAAACAAATGTGAAGTTGAATGTGAATTTGAAACAGAGTTAAAATGTGAAGTTGAAACAGAGTTAAAATGTGAAATTGAAACAGAGTTAAAATGTGAAGTTAAAACAGTTAAAATGTGATATTGAAACAGAGTTAAAACGTGTCATTTATTTATCGTTACCAAATGTGTACCACCTTCAAAAACAACACCATAGCAAGTTCTTGACCAGGAAGCTCTGCATCACTAGCATCCTTCACGCTCAGTCTGTATCTACCATTAGCAAGCCTCCATCCTCTTAGGCTCGGCACTAAGACTCAAGTCTCTTGCAGCAGGGTATCTCACGCATTGTTTATTCATTGTCCTTTGACTATAAAGTGGAAGACCGCCACATTCCTAAACGACTCCTCTACGGCCAATTAAGGTAAAGAAAGCGCTTACAAGGTGGACAAAGAAAGCGCTTTAGGGACACCCTCAAATTTCTCTGAAAGCGTTCAGCATTGACTCAGCCACCTAGGAGATAGAAGCACATGACAGAGCATCATGGCGTCGCTCTGTGAAAGCTTGAGCCCAAATTACTTACGGAAAAGAGAACAGCGCTGGCAGAAGAAAAGCGCCAGAGAAAAAAAAAGCAAGGCCAAGGACAGTATCTCCAGCTGCAGTAACCTGCCCAAAGTGCAACCGACCGTTTCCGGCTCACATAAGTCTCACCAGCCACACGAGGAGGCACATGACCCCAGTGCAAAGCCCTCAGCCCCCCCTGGATGACAAAAGTGTTCATCATCGAACCACGATGGACGAACTATGATAAGGTGATACTGAGAACATTGCCCATCCTTACTTCACCCCCTTCCCCACACACCCACGTGACCAAATGTAGTACCAAAAAATACTCCTCTCCTAGTTTTGAGAAGCCAACTACACCAATTAAAATCCCAGTTCGCTGCCAGCTAAAGCGTCCTTAACAACAGCCATTTTCCACTCATTGAGAAACCTCTTGTCATTATTACAAACAAAATCATTGTCAGTATTAATACCTCTGTTTACATAGACTCTTTAACCCTACGTGTCGTGTTCCTGTAATCACAATATTGCTGATCTAACTGCCAAATTTCCCCCAAAATGTTCTTAGTTTGCTTCGTTGGAAGAGTGGAATCATATCGGACATTTCCGATACATTTCAAAATGCACCTACTTCTTTATCTCTCAATGCTGCATTGATTACAGTTTGTCTACAAGGTTTCTAGGAAACTTGAGGAAGGGAGATCAAAGGACATTTGTTTATGTGTGTGTAAAAAGATCCCTTGATAAGCTAAACATCATGACATGGCTTTAAATGAAACGTTTCATAGAAAGGAAGTTATATACACACGTGCATAATAGATTGATAAATTATAAATAGATGCATACATTTTGAAAAAGAACTTTAAGGATTCTTCGTAAAGTATCGCACTTTTTAATTTCTAAATTGTAACAGCTGTCAGGATGAATGGAAATTTCGAAAGACTCGTCTTTTTTAAAAATAATATTCCTTTTTTAGGCCTTAATCAGCTCCAAAAATAAATAGTACCCCTTTCAGATTTTGTGGTCTATAGGATAGAATATCCGATAGAAGATGTAAATGTCATCTGTTTATGTGACATACGGTTAACGAGGGTGTCAGGTGGCCAGCACAACGACCAACCGCCTTTACTTTTCCCCAACTAATGTCAGGTACCCATTTGAGCTGGGTTAACTCAGAGACGCCCGAAAATTAAAAATCCCAGTCTTCACCAGGATTCGAACCCAGGACCCGCGGTTCGAAAGCTTAGCGCTTTACCGCTCAGCCACCGCGCCGCCTCCAAAAATAAATATCTCATATAATGTAAGATAGGTTTTCCTGGCTGATTGAGGCAACCCATTCCATTCTCTAATGGCTCTAGGGAAGAAGGAGCACTTGTACGAATTTGTTCTAGCGTATGGAATAAGAACTGCACCTCTATCTTTTGTGTCTTTCTGTGTATTTCATTAGATTTTGGTTCGAATTTATCGTAGTTTATATATTAGTTATAAACTCAGAGTAGTCTTAATATGCTTACTTGTCATGTTTGCTCTTTATTTTTAATTGTTATGTTTACTTATTATGTTGTTATATTTTGTTGCTATAATTACTCGCCGTTATGATTGCCTGTTATGTTTACTTCTTATGTTAATGTTGCTGGTATTAACAATTTATTAGATCTTATTTCATAAACAGTCACGAAATCTAAATAGTTCTATATAATTAGTGTTGTAAATTCTTTGAATGTTTAGACACGACTTTCAGCAGCCTTGAGAAATATAACAGTTAATGGAAGGCAGAGGGACCATAGAGAAATTAAATTTGAAATTGTATTACACGTTACTGTTCAATCACTCTTAATTGTAGCTCTGTATTATTTACACTAGTCTAGATTTAATTATTCCCCTGAACTTTCCCACACACTTAGCCTATTATAATGATCCACACGCGGCTTGCAAATAGCAAGTGCTGTCTTTATAAACATCCGGGAAATTAGGTTCAAGTCAGGTCTGAAGTATTTTTTTTTTTGTAATCCTTTTGATTTTGTCCGTTGTTTCCCCCCCCCCCCCACTTTTTCAACAAAATCGTGTTTCCGACATCCTCCCACGGCCCGGATAACATCAGTGTGATTTTTGAACCGGAAGTACAGGTCATGGTAAAATAACAGGCTATTCCTACGTACTACTGCGTACTAATCTATTTATTTGTACTTGAGCCGGCAAAGTGAATATATCTCAACACTCCCCTCAATCAATTACTAATGATCGAAACTTAATGTTGGAAATACAGCTTCCGACTAAACTATTTGCCACTGATTGTAATAGAATTGTAACTTGACTTTCAAAGAAATAAAAAGGTTTGGTCTCTGCTGGTCTGAGAATCGGTCAGTAGACTGATTAACCTACAAATCTGCTTTTGGTCTTGACACACCAGAAGGTTCTGTAAATAAGTACAAAGCAAAACGTAGAATGGTATCTCATATGAACCAGGATTTTCTGGCTGTCGGGGATTGGCCAGATATAATATAATACGAAACTAAATTACAAATCTCTGACCCAAAATTATTTGATCTTTGACACGCCCTCTGTTAATATAAACGACGCTATTTTAGTGTGACAAGTCTACTTTGAGTGCGTAATGTGCTGATTAGTGACACAATCGATTACCTGTATTGCATTACACACTGTGGTGATTTACATACGTACACTGTCATTTGTTTATTACATTTCATGCGAATGAGTCGTTGTCATTTTTTTTAAAATCTATGCAAAACAAAATTTAAGTAATACAAATTCATAACATCTCTCTCTCTTTCTTTCTCCCTCTTTCTTTCTCTCTCTCAACCTTTCTTTCTTTCTCTCTCAGTTTCGTTCTCTCTCTCTCCCTTTCTTTCTCTCTCTCCCTTTCTTTCTCTCTCTCTCTCTTCCTTTCTCTCTCTCCCTTTCTTTCTCTCTCTCTCTTCCTTTCTCTCTCTCTTCCTTTCTCTCTCTTTCACCCTTTCTCTCTCTTTCTCTCTCTCTTCCTTTCTCTCTCTCTTCCTTTCTCTCTCTTTCACCCTTTCTCTCTCTTTCTCTCTCTCTTTCTCTCTCTCTTCCTTTCTCTCTCTTTCACCCTTTCTCTCTCTTTCTCTCTCTTCCTTTCTCTCTCTTTCACCCTTTCTCTCTCTTTCTCTCTCTTCCTTTCTCTCTCTTTCACCCTTTCTCTCTCTTCCTTTCTCTCTCTTTCACCCTTTCTCTCTTTCTCTCTCTCTTCCTTTCTCTCTCTTTCACCCTTTCTCTCTTTCTCTCTCTTCCTTTCTCTCCTTTCACCCTTTCTCTCTCTCTCTTCCTTTCTCTCTCTTTCTCTTCCTTTCTCTCTCTTTCTCTTCCGTTCTCTCTCTTTCTCCCTTTCTCTCTCTTTCTCTTCCTTTTTCTCTCTTTCTCTCTCTCTCTCTTTCTCTCTCTCTCTTCCTTTCTCTCTCTTTCACCCTTTCTCTCTCTCTTCCTTTCTCTCTCTTTTCCTTTCTCTCTCTTCTCACCCCTTTCTCTCTCTTTCTCTCTCTCTCTCTTCCTTTCTCTCTCTTTCACCCTTTCTCTCTCTTTCTCTCTCTTCTCCTTTCTCTCTCTTTCACCCTCTTCTCTCTCTTTCTCTCTCTCTTCCTTTCTCTCTCTTTCACCCTTTCTCTCTTTCTCTCTCTTCCTTTCTCTCCTTTCACCCTTTCTCTCTCTCTTCCTTTTTCTCTCTTTCTCTTTCTCCCTTTCTCTCTCTCTTCCTTTCTCTCTCTCTTCTCCTTTCTCTCTCTTTCTCTCTCTCTTCCTTTCTCTCTCTTTCTTTCTCTCTCTTTCTCTCTCTCTCTCTTCCTTTCTCTCTCTTTCTCTCCCTTTCTCTCTCTTTCTCTTCCTTTCTCTCTATTTCTCTCTCTCTTTCTCTTCCTTCTCTTCTCTTTCTCCCTTCTCTTCTCTCTTCTCCCTTTCTCTCTATTTCTCTCTCTCTTCCTTTCTCTCTCTTTCTCTTCCTTTCTCTCTCTTTCTCCCTTTCTTTCTCTCTCTCTCTTTCTCTCTCTCTTCCTTTCTCTCTCTTTCACCCTTCTCTCTCTCTTTCTCTCTCTCTTCCTTTCTCTCTCTTTCACCCTTTCTCTCTCTTTCTCTCTCTCTTCCTTTCTCTCTCTCTCTTCCTTTCTCTCTCTTTCTCTCTCTTCCTTTCTCTCTCTTTCACCCTTTCTCTCTCTTCCTTTCTCTCTCTTTCACCCTTTCTCTCTCTTTCTCTCTCTCTTCCTTTCTCTCTCTTTCACCCTTTCTCTCTTTCTCTCTCTTCCTTTCTCTCCTTTCACCCTTTCTCTCTCTCTTCCTTTCTCTCTCTTTCTCTTCCTTTCTCTCTCTTTCTCTTCCGTTCTCTCTCTTTCTCCCTTTCTCTCTCTTTCTCTTCCTTTTTCTCTCTTTCTCTCTCTCTCTCTCTTTCTCTCTCTTCCTTTCTCTCTCTTTCACCCTTTCTCTCTCTCTTCCTTTCTCTCTCTCTTCCTTTCTCTCTCTTTCACCCTTTCTCTCTCTCTCTTCCTTTCTCTCTCTTTCACCCTTTCTCTCTCTTTCTCTCTCTTCCTTTTTCTCTCTTTCACCCTTTCTCTCTCTTCCTTTCTCTCTCTTTCACCCTTTCTCTCTCTTTCTCTCTCTCTTCCTTTCTCTCTCTTTCACCCTTTCTCTCTTTCTCTCTCTTCCTTTCTCTCCTTTCACCCTTTCTCTCTCTCTTCCTTTTTCTCTCTTTCTCTTTCTCCCTTTCTCTCTCTTTCTCCCTTTCTCTCTCTCTTCCTTTCTCTCTCTTTCTCCCTTTCTTTCTCTCTCTTTCTCTCTCTCTCTCTTCCTTTCTCTCTCTTTCTCTTCCTTTCTCTCCCTTTCTCTTCCTTTCTCTCTCTTTCTCTTCCTTTCTCTCTCTTTCTCCCTTTCTCTCTCTTTCTCCCTTTCTCTCTATTTCTCTCTCTCTTCCTTTCTCTCTCTTTCTCTTCCTTTCTCTCTCTCTTCCTTTCTCTCTCTTTCTCTTCCTTTCTCTCTCTTTCTCCCTTTCTTTCTCTCTCTCTCTTTCTCTCTCTCTTCCTTTCTCTCTCTTTCTCCCTTTCTTTCTCTCTCTCTCCTTTTCTCTCTTTCTCCCTTTCTTTCTCTCACCCTTTCTCTTTCTCTTCTTTTCTTTCTCTCCTGTTCTCTTCCTTTCCTATTCTCTCTCTCTTTCTAAAAACAGAAAGTGAAATAGCTTTTCCTAAACCGTGATTTCTACGTTCCTACCAAGACTAAAGTGTCACTCAGCATTTTTCTGACTGTCCGTCTGTCTGGGTATCTCTTTTCATTTCAAACTCTTCTTCTCTTTCATCCACACACGAACACACGTTTGTGTCTACTTCTTCAGCTCCGTAGTCTCTCCAGTTGAGAAATGTATTTCAACTCTACTGCTGTCCTTCGCGTACCCGCAGCAATACCAAGTTGAGAAGCGCCTCTGGAAGTGGCAAAAGTATTCGTAATAGAAACATTTGAAATATACACACACAAAAATAATTTAAAAAAAAAAAAAAGCCTATATTAAGCGTAGTTTGGATCAGCCATGTCATTATATTTTGTAATAGATCTAAACCAGGGGTTCTCAACCTGTGGGTCGCGACCCCCTAGGCAGCGGTTCTCAATCTTTTTTGCTCGGCGACCCCTTATTTTAATCCCCCACTCTGCCGCGACCCCCAGCCACACAGCAATAGAAGAATAGACAATAGCAATCCATATTTTCGATGATCTTAGGCGACCCCTGGCTAATCGTCAATCGACCCCCAAGGGGGTCGCGACCCTAAGGTTGACTCCGACAGTCAGAGACAACATGTTTTAAAAGCTAAAAAAAAAATGGGACTAATGAATCTTGCGCTTGTGGAGCGTCATCAGAGAAAGTCCTTCAGAACTGTATGAGAGACCAACATCATATCTGATCGGGTCCAGATCGCATCACATCTAATCGGGTCTCTTCAAATTGCATCATATAGGTTAGGGTTGAAAAAAAAACAAAAAAACAACTTTACTCCTTATAACTAGTTTACAAAACAACGCCTTGATTCAGGTTTTTTAAATATATTTTTTTTTCACATTTTTGTGTAGCTTTCTATGCCTATATATATATATATATAGGTCTGTGTTATGGACATTTCCACCCATGAAGAAAGTATATTCGTTAAACGTATGAATTAAAAAGAAAAAAGGCTTCACCTGAGGTAAAATATGGGAACGGACGCTTAGTGATGCTAGAGCAGCGGTTCTCAACCTTTTAAGCTCGGCGACCCCTTTTTTACAATCCCGCACTCTGCCGCGACAACCCCCCCCCCCCACACACACAAATACAGAATTGTATGGTAGACAATAACAATCCATATTTTCGATGGTCTTAGGCGAATGGTCAATCGACCCCCAAAGGGGTCGCGACCCACAGGTTGAGAACCCCTGTACTAGAGTGTCGTTGCCATTAATATAACTTTGTGTTTATAGTACCGTGAAGGGAAGCATAATGAAGTCAACGAATCACTGACAAAAACAAAGCCAAATGATTTATTTGAGTTGTTTGTTTTTTTTCACGACAAATTTTTTATTGTCATCAATGTCAAGGACGCTCTATTAACAAATCTCCGTTGCCAACTTAGTTATGAAAATTCGTTAACTCTTTCTCTCCGTATTATTTTCATCGTTCTGATAGAATTACTCATTTTGATTATTCATATTTCACTATCCTGTTATGATTAAACTTCAATAATTTTTTTGTATGTTATATTTGGTATCCAATTATAGGGGAATCTATCCTCTTTTTACAGAACGCTAATTAAAGTTTATAAATTCAAAATCAATTTAATTTCATGGGGTCAAATCAACGTTGGCATCGTCAATTAGGAGAGAAAGAGTTAATGCTACAAGCCATATAGCTTAGAAATGTGATCTCACTGCGCTGAAAACTGCACAGAATTAATCGTTTATCTTATAAATTGCATGGCTCATCAGCATTCCTTATTTTCTGCACACCGGATACACCAAAAATAGCTATAACGTGTAGTTAACTCGCTTTATATGAAACGTTTTCAATAGGCGGAGAAACGAAGTGAAGAACAGTCCAAATAATCGATAGAAAAATGTAGTAACCAGACAGAAGTAAGGGAAATTGATCCTTCAGTATTCACAGATACTGCAAAATATGTAGGGTTTCGTCCCTTTAGATAATTTAACACGTCATTTCTCCTAACCCCCATTCTTTGATCAGTCTTAAAACCTCCCTTATTGTGCCTGACAAAACATAAACCAATTAGTCAATCAATTGTTGATAATTAATAATTTTGTATGGTTTCGAATAAGGGAAATAACTTCTACATTATTTAGATACATAGTTATAGGTGCAGAGTTATTTTCTTACGATAAGCTGTGTTTTTTTTTTAAGGATTGTTATTATATTTTACTTGTTAGTTCTAATATTGTTCTTACCGCTTATGTTTTTGTTTTGTTGACGGCAACAGATATCCGACAGATCGTGTTTCTTCTGGTACCTGAAATTCTATGATTCTCTAGATTTCCACGAAATGGTTGTTCACACTACGCCGTAGCGTAACCGTGACCTTCTCGACCAATACGAATCACGCGAAGAACCATTTTTTTTAAATAATATTTATATATTTTTTTACAGTTCACCGAATTCGACGTCTGCTGTTGTTTTCCTCAAGTGCGATGACCCGCATTCGATGTAGTTTTTTTTAATTCTAATTAATAGTAATAATTAGAAGCGTATTTGAATCAATTCCTAGAAATGTAATTCCGTATTGGGTAATTTAAAATATATTGATTCTAGTGAAGCGGATAATTGATTAAAAAATAATTCCAAACTGGCAACTCATGCCAGTCATGTTTTATAATGACAATACTAATTTGCCGCGCACTACGGCTTGAAAAAAGCGAGAGGCGAGTATTGAACCTGGTCGCGCGTAATATTAGTGCATAGCGCATAGACTAGATCACGTTTTACTATTGAGTTATACGCATGTTTTAGTTAAACACGTAATTATTTAGCCAGTTTTATATTATTTAAAAAAAAATCAAACTTAATGCGTCTTAAATGTATGAATTGACATCTTTAAGTTTGCGGACGTTCCTTTATAGTTGAAGAGTATTACCTGTTTTCTAGACCAAAACTCCCCCAGGAAGGCCGTGGTACAGTATTCGTACCGGGTCCATCGTGACGTCTGTCCAGAGCGCATCCCACGTGACCAGGCAGCCATCCATTCTGCATCTATAGGCCAATAAAATCTATATTCTTTAAGACTGAGATAAGGAACACTTATATTTCAAACCAAATAAAGATAATGCGTTTTATACAAATCATAAAAAAAATTTGACAATTATAAATGTTTCTTTAAAAAAAAAAAAAAAAAAAAAAAAAGCTTATATCAACTCGGAGGCGCGGTGGCTAAGCGGTAAAGCGCTTGACTTCCGAACCGGGGCTTGCTCGGCTTCGAATCCTGGTGAAGACTGTGATATTTAATTTCAGTCCCCCCAGCTTTAATGGGTACCTGACATTACTTCTATATCAACCTGCTCAGTTTGTCTGTCTGGTAAAAAGAGTGTACACGCTATTTCTCCCACACCCATTCTCGGATCAAGTTGAAACTTCGCACAATTATTTATAGGCCCAAGCAAAACATGAATCGATCAAAAACTTTAATTAATTAATTAGAGGTACCTAACAAAACATGAATTAATTAAGAAAAATACCAGATTAGACAATTAATTATTGGTAAGTAATTATTTTGTTTGATATCGAAAAAGGGAAATAACGTGTACATTATGGATAAAATTGTTTTAAGGGCGGAGTTCTTACCATTCAGATAAGCTTTGTTTTTCTTAAAAAGGATTTTAAAAAAATATTTTACTTATTTAGTGGTCGTAGTTTCCAACAGTATAAAAATTACCAATAACTATATCCATCAAAAAGGTTTATTTTAAAATATATAAGGAACAGTGTTATTTGACTCTCTAAAGAGACTGCTAAATCTGGGCAGTTTTTGAGAATAAATTTGGGCGACACTGTTCCAGTGCAACGTAGGACATTTGTGTAGGACACTTGTGTTGCGATAACTTTCTTCGCACACATACACTTTCATACATTGTATTGTGTTTACTCTAAAATCTTTTGAGACTTGTTCATCAAACACTCTCTCTCTCTCTCTCTCACACACACACAAACACACACACTTACGTTCATTGGTTTTGACATTCCATTCAACCTTTATGCTAATTACATCAATTTGAAAAGAGGAAGAAGTGAAAGTCGAACACTTGTGAGTGGGCTTGATTCATGGTTAGAAGTGTATTCTATTTTATTGATTCTTTGACAAAAAAATACTAAGAACTATTTCCTAAAAGAAAATGAAATCGGGAAACAAAACTTTATTCGACACCGAGAAGTGACAGAATGTCTTGACTTTTACCTTAAATGGAAATATTGATTTGCTATCCAAAAGTAGAAGATGCACCCTGTCTAAGAAGCTGCCGAGCAACGAAACTGAAAATGCAAAGAAACAGTTCAGGAAGGAACGCAAAGAAACAGTTTCAGGAAGGAACGCAAAGAAACAGTTTCAGGAAGGAACGCAAAGAAACAGTTTCAGGAAGGAACGCAAAGAAACAGTTTCAGGAAGGAACGCAAAGAAACAGTTTCAGGAAGGAACGCAAAGAAACAGTTTCAGGAAGGAACGCAAAGAAACAGTTTCAGGAAGGAACGCAAAGAAACAGTTTCAGGAAGGAACGCAAAGAAACAGTTTCAGGAAGGAACGCAAAGTAACAGTTTCAGGAAGGAACGCAAAGTAATAGTTTCAGGAAGGAACGCAAAGTAACAATTTTGAAGTGCTGAAAACTAATCCAAACACATGACAATACTATAACCTTAACTTACAAAAACAAAACACAACCTAATAACAAATATTCAGAAAGACCCAAAGATAAAGGCACAATTATTTTTCTATTCCATGTTCTAGGACGATTTTGTACAAGTGCTTTCTTCCCTAGGTTTCATCGGAGTAAAGATGGACCGCTTCCTGATCGTGTGGTATACGCTGGTCCCCGGGTTCGAACCTAGCCCGCCGCCATCCGCCCACTTTCCTATGGAAGGTTTAGGCTAGCATGTTATAATTTTCAGTTCTGATGAAACAACTGAAACCCATAATAAAAAGGTTATGTCTTCATCGCTATCGTGACACTATGGCTTCTTCACTATCATGACACTATGGCTTCATCACTATCATGACACTATTGCTTCATCACTATTGTGACACTATGGCTTCATCACTATCGTGACACTATGGCTTCATCACTATCATGACACTATGGCTTCATCACTATCGTGACACTATGGCTTCATCACTGGGGCCTCAGATTGGTGGGGGCTTTGCACAGGACTCTAAACAAAATTTTTATAGAAGAAAAAGCGAAACTGTTCCTCTTTGTTCTAGTTGTATTTCACGAGATTTTTAATAAATTGTTGTTTTTTTTTGTTTTTTTTTCGCTGTTTTTATTTTTCTATTTTATTTGGGGCCCCAATTTCACTTTGCATAGGGCTTTCAATTATCTAAGACCGGCATCGGCCCATGCCGAGGCATATACGACTTAAAGAAAGCTTTTTAAATAGATGAGTAGATTAGCGTGGTCACATGGAATAGGAATCTTATCTTATAATTGCAGTTACCTCAAATAGAAATATAATTACGTCATATGCATATCCTTGTGTACATGACACGTATCAGTGACTTAAAATCTGCCAAACATCTTACTGTTATGAAATCGGCACTAATTGGGCTTATAAGGATTATTGAAAATTAAAAGTAGTCTTTCTACCTTTAAATTGCTTAAAATTAGCTTAATACATCTAGAGCACAAGATCTAATGCCTATATACAAGGCAATAAATATCCACACACACAAAAATAGAAAATGCAACTAAACCGAAGAAAAAAGAAAAGCATTGATCTAAACCTCAGTTTCATTTGTCGCCTCCTAGAAGCCAGATCTAATAAGGTCACTGTTTCCAATATTGTAATCTATTTTGTTTTCTCCCTTTAAAATACCGGAATTACATTTCTATTTTTAACCAACCACCGTTACTGTTGTGTACGCAGCAAGCAGGCGTTTCCTAGAAGTTTCGTTATGTGTGGCTCTGGTAAATTCTTGAAATGATAATGACATTATAATGTCGATCATACCAGTGATAATAAATAGAACTAGACATGCGGTTGGGTGTTCAGTTGAAATTCGTATTTCCATACAGGCAGACAAGCCTAAGGATAAAACAAGGCAATTAAATTTATAAAATATTAAATTAAAATAGATTTACTTTAGTTTAGTGTCTATGACTAGAAAATCTATGTTTAATTTTATTTAAATTATAGATCTATAAAATAAATACTTAAATAGATCTAATTATTCTAATTCTATTATAGATCTAGATCTACTTTAGAACTTAACTTTTACTTAGTTAGTACTTAGACTTACCACTTACTTAGGATAGACTCTTTTACTAACTTACTTACTAATATAATAATATTAATAAATATATCATTATATACTATCTAGATCTAGACTAGATCTATATTAATAATAATATATAGATTAGATTTAGCTAGGACTTAGGACTTTAGACTCTAGTCAGTCTAGTAAAGTCTAGATCTAGTAATCTAGTAGATGCCTTAGTCTTTGTCTTTAGTCAGACTTAGTGACTTATTAGTGGCCCTTGCCCTTAGAATTTACTTATTTAGATCAATAAAAAATAGGATCTAGCTAATATAAGTAATAGATTAGATTATATAAATAATACTAGATCTATAAATACTATAATAGCTAAGGCTAATATACTAGTAGTAACTTGAGTAGTACTAGTAGGCCTAATTGAATTCTATCTAGATTCTAGAACTAGAATAATCTAGAATGGATCTATTTATTTAGAATTTAGTGACAAAGACTAAGTCTTAGACTAACTTACTATCTAGATTAGATAATACTGTTTGTAATCTGTATTAGACAGTATACTAATACTACTAATAGTAATAGACTATAGTGTCTATTAGAGTCTATAGTCAGTCAACATTCTACATCTAGTTATTCTAGTATGATCTACTCTACTAGAGTACAGTCTAGAGTCTAGAACTTTTTAAAAAACTCAAACTCAAGAAATGCTATAATAATATAATAATACTAATAGTAGGCCAAGATCAAGAAATCTATATAAATATAGATGTAGAAATAAATAGATCTATATCTAAAATCTAGATTTTTCTATAATCTAAATTTAGATCAATCTATATTATATTTATACTATAGATAATATATATAAAATAAAATATAGTCATTATTGACCATAGTCTAGAGTATCTATAGATATTAGATAAAAGTTGTTTAAAAAAGAAAAACAGGAAAATCTATTGATCTAGGATATTATATGAAATATATATTAAATAAATAAATAATAATTTACAATTTACACCAATTTTATCGATTTTTAGAATTTTAGATCTATCTAGTCTATTACTATTAGTAGTATCTACTATAGTCAAGTTGATTGTAGATTGATGTTCTAGAGCTATATAATATAGATTATAGATGTAGTCTATCTGTATCTCAATGTCTATTCTAGAAATCTTGATTTGTCTTGATACAAGAGATTTAATAAGATGTTAATTGTTTTAAGACATCCCACACTAGAATCATAAAAGGAGAGTTTAGAACTAGACTCTAGAGGAAGAAGGATGTACGACATGCACCACACTTTATCAGAATTAGATCTTTACTGGGAAAAGTTTTGGGCAGATATATAATGCAAACTCAGTGGAGTGTGTAAACGATCTAGATTTAGGCCATAGTTTGTCCAAATAATTCTAGTGGATTATTTGTACGTAAATGAAAATGTTAGATCTCGTAGTTTAACTTCTCAACTTAGGAATTTATTAGTTTAGTCTTTTTTTAGTTTTATTTATCTGTCCTATTTACTGACTCATTGGTTTACTAATTACTGTGTTAAAAAAATAAGAATTATTTATAAATGACCCAATAATTTTATATGGCAATTTCATTTTTAATTTAAAGGTAGGGAATCATTTTTTTACTCGATCTTAAGGCAGTATATATAACAAATAGCTATCATTTTTTACTAGATCTTAAGGCCATAAGATCAGCAAGGAAAACCAATGACTTTGCAGAGTTTAAGTCCCTGATTAACATGCATGACTAGCTTGACACATTAAATGCTTAGCAGGGCATAATTATCTTCTTTTTTTGAAGTAACATATCTATAATATATAAGATAAGATAACTAATAGCTATAATTTTTACTAGAACTTAAGGTAAAAACAAATAGCTTTGATTTTTAATGTGTTTTTTTTTTATGTGTCTCCTACAGTTTGTTTTTTGGGTCAAATATTAGATTTTAAAATTTTGCTGTTGGTTTGCAAAGCATCTTTTATTTTTTTCATCTCCTCTCGTTTCTATTTTTATTTAGAAAAAAAAAATATCCACTACTGATACAGGGGATGCGGTGGCTAAGTGGTTAAGAGCTTGGCTTGTGAACCTGGCATCCTCAGTTTTTTAATTTTAGGGGTTTTTAAGGCGTCCTTGAGTCCACCCAACTCTAATGGGTACCTGTCATTATTTGGGGAAAAGTAAAGGTGGTTAGTTGTTGTGCATGATACCCTGCTTGTTGACCGTTGGCTAAAGAAACAGATGACCTTAATATCATATGCCCTATAGATTGCATAGTCTAAAAAGGGAACTTTATATTTAACCTAGTGATACGGAAAACATTCATTTTTATGAACTAAATACATTGGAATACTTATATTTAACTGCTCATTGTAGGTTATTCTTATATTTTTTTAACTTATGAAATTAAAGATTTATACTCTTTATATTTACGGCATACTTTTATTTAATTTAGGTGACATTTCCACAAAGCAGATGCCGCCAAACTGTCCATTAGAAGTTGCACTCTGGCCAAACACTGGTCATCATCATGCCAGCCCATCAATTATGAACACAAATTTATGTCAAGTCGATCTTATAGATGCAATTCACAAGCTCTTTTTGTCGACACCACAAAGGCCCGTTGAGCCATGCCCTGGTAATCATAACGTTCATCAAGAAGAAAATTCAAACGATTCTGGTTTTGGCTCCTCTGGATTTTCTGTTTACAAGCCATTATATGACTGTAACACAGAAATCAAAAAATTGCATCTTGCTGTTAAAGAATTAAATGAATGTTGTTTTTATTATGGCTCTGTAAGCAGCCAGGAAGCACGAGATATACTATGTAAAAAGCCTATAGGAACATTTTTACTTCGAGACAGTTCAGATTCAAGATATTTGTATTCTCTTAGTTTGAAGACTGAAAGGGGGGCTACAAGTGTTCGAATAGTGTACAGTAGAGGACTGTTTCAATTTGATAGTGACGAAAGGATACGCAATAAGCTGCCTTGCTTTGAAAGTGTGCTGGCACTTGTGGACTTTCATGTGATGGTATCTCAGAGCGGAAATAACAAATCATGGAGATGGGAAGAGAACTCTGGTAAAAAAAGCATGAAAGTGAATCTAAAGGAGCCACTCAAGTGTTCGGTCCCTTCGTTGGCTCACCTTTCCAGGATAAAAATTAACCAGTGCCTAGAAGATGTTTATATGCCTCAATTCTCTGTGGATAAATTGTTAATATCAACGCAGTTAAAGGATTACCTTAAAGCATATCCTTATAGAGTATGATGACACTTTTTTAAAAATTATGAACTCTCTAAAGTATTATTACTAGGAATATTTATTTTAAAGTTAAAGCAGAATCAAAGCTATATAGATATATATGTATATTATAAATATATATGTATATATTTAGTTATATGTACTTGAGATACTGTCTTTAAATGCATGGCTAGTTTATTGACTCACTAGTCAATTATCTAAGCATGTTTATATTATTTTACAAACATAATACCAGGCAGAGTTTTCTCCCTCTTGCTGTTCTGCTGCATCTTGAGTGGGACAGACATGGTCAGGTTTTTGTTTGTCAGTGTGACCAAACTCATGTTGTCCACCTTGTATAAGTGAAAAGAGATGTAAACTCTGTCTTGGTCATTAGTAGTCAGTAGCTTTGTTACAAAAGTTGTCTTGACAGGAACTTTTTAATGAAGCTATTTACCTAGTGACAGTAGTCTTGTGTTTCTATCTAGTCACTGTACAATTTTGATGTTAACTACCTCCTATGTATAGTTGGGCAAGGGAGTGTTGACTTAAGACCTTGCTATTTTATTTATTTGAATGTCTCAGGAAAGGGACGCTTAATCTCATTGGTCTTTAGTCCAATTTCAACAATATGTGATTTGGTCACCATGGCTTATAAATTTTCAATACATGATACTATTTAAAGTGTGTCATAAAAAGTTTTTTGTTCATATGAACATTTTTAAAATATATTTTTTGCCAATCTTTTTTCAAAACCAAATAATAATTTCTTCACATTATGGAAATCAGTTCTGTTTAAGCAATTTTACTAAACCATTGAATATATTTGTTCCAATCTTTCAATTGAAAACAATTATATAATTTAAAATACTATTAGTGTCAATGAACTTTAGATTTGTAGATCAAATTAATGTATCATTGATGAGCATGCTTCCACATTTAAGCCTGTGTACATATGTACATACATACAAATAATTTATTAACTTTTATATTTCTTTTTGAAAATTGCAAGCTAAATAACCAACACCAGGGAATGTTGTTTATAACCCATCACCCCAAACTCTGCATTGCCCACTGCCTCAGTATCTAGACGACTAAATAGGGACACAACATTTCTGGTTTAGTGGCTAGAAGTTGTAACTCTGACCCATCTCTATAGCCATCAGTTTGAGGAGAGTGTTGTGCCATCAGCACAATACGCTAGATAAAGAATAATCAGCCGGAGTAGAAATGTGGGGCCAATCAGGCACTCAGCCTTGTCAGTTAATGGTCCATGTGAACATTGGATTTGTAGATCAAATTGATTTATCGTTGATGAGCATGCTTACACATATAGGTGTATGCCAGCACCACAGGTAGAAATGTGGGTGGAATCATGAGTTCGGCCTGGCCTTGTCAGCAAATGTGGTCCAGAGTGGGCTAGCCATATATTTTAATGTATAACACAAAAAAGGTGACTCACCTAATGAATACACACACATTTTTTTAAGTTTGTCCCATATACATGCACATTTTAACACGAACAGACTAGTTTGATAATTCACAGTTTTTTGTGTGTTTTTTTTCAATTATTATTTAATAGATCTGTCTTTCCGAAATGTTGAAGTTGATTAGAGATTTTAGTTAGATGACAGGCACATTATGTATACACACCATACTGATTAAAGCTACAGAGGGAGGGACCTATGGAAACATGGGGGAGCAAAATATGAAACATAACAATGAATTTTTTAAATGTTTGTTTAGTTTGTATATATACAGTATATCAAATATGTGTTTACATCTAACACAATAAACAAACATAATGCTATTTTTACAAAAGATACTTCCATGTTGTTTTTGTTATTAATTATAATAAAACAGAGATGTTGCTCCATTGGCATTTAGTCCACAACAGGGGTTCTCAACCTGTGGGTCCCGACCCCCTTGGGGGTCGATTGACCATTTGCCAGGAGGTCGCCTAATACCATAGGCGACCATCGAAAATATGGATTGTTATTGTCTACTCTTCTATTGCTGTATGTGTGTGTGGGGGGGTCGCGGCAAAGTGAGGGATTGTAAAAGGGTCGCCGAACTCTAAAGATTGAGAACCACTGGTTTACAATCTTACTGTAAGCACATATTGCAAACACTTACTCAATATGACTAAGAAACATTTAATAACTCAACATTATTGTTTTAAATGTGGTTCAAAATCATCTTCACCTATACCTTACTCTGTCGGAGCACCAAACAAGTTTTTCTATATCTTTCTCCATTCCTCTCATTTTGCCTTGGATAGAGTCTCT
Source organism: Biomphalaria sudanica (assembly GCA_036873155.1). Classification (NCBI taxonomy): domain Eukaryota; kingdom Metazoa; phylum Mollusca; class Gastropoda; family Planorbidae; genus Biomphalaria; species Biomphalaria sudanica. Next base: position 160,479 of record JAZGLO010001206.1, on the reverse strand, counting down.
CTTAATGGCAGGCCCATCCATTCTTTTATATTGTCTTCCCAACCCAATGTTGCCTGCCTCTTCTTTGGGATTCCCTTAAACCTTATAATATTTCCATAGAGTTTTTGTTTTTTTTACAATAGTTAGCAGGTCACCATGTTTTAAAATGTTTGTAAAATGTTTTACATTTTTCGGATGTTCCTTCAGAGTTGAAGATAGTTTACTTCCTAGTCCAAACATTCCGCAGGACGGCGGGGGATGGGAGCGGGCAGGGTTTGAACCCAAAACCCTCGATGAATACAAACGACAGTCCAGCGCGCAAACCGCACGACCAGGCAGCCATGGGTTCCAATCACTCTAGTAACCCTGTCTCTAATCTCTTTTTTTGTTATGTGGTCTTTGAATGTTATACCAAGGATCCTCCTGTAGCATCTCAACTCCATTGCTAGGATCCTCCTCTCTAGCTCTGCAGTCCAAAATGCACATTTCAAATTATTTTCTCCTCTTGTTCCCCTGAAAAGTAGATCTACACAATGCAGTTTAGTAATGAGGAAGAATTTCCTCAAGATAAATAGTTAGACTTCTAGGAAAGGTGTTGTTTTGTTTTTTTAAGTTCCTGTTTCTGTGTTGCTAAATAAATCTTTTTGAGTTACAGGTATTATAATTATTTGTTGTTTGTTTGTTTAATATCCTTAGCCTAAAAGACACTTGAAATCTAATAACAAATACCCAGATAAATAATTTCTGTTTTGAGCATTATCACTGATATATAAATATGTATTTGAGCCTCTGTTTTCAAAGTGAGTTACATTTTTAGAAGTTAAATAGTTTGCCTATATAAACATATCATTGATAAGCTGAAAGAAAATATGACTGGTATTAAATATGATCTAAATATATTAGGAAGGATTCTTATTAGATATGATCTAAATATATAAGAAAATATTAAATGTTATCTAAATATATATGATTGGTATTAAATATGATCTAAATATACAAGAAAGGATTCGTATTAAATATGATCTAAATATATATGATTGGTATTAAATATGATCCAAATATACAAGAAAGGATTCGTATTAAATATGATCTAAATATATATGATTCGTATTAAATATGATCTAAATATATATGATTGGTATTAAATATGATCTAAATAGACAAGAAAGGATTCGTATTAAATATGATAAAACTATTTGTTTCCTGAACAGTCAGCTGATATACGTAGGATGTATTTTAGCGTAGGCAAGCCAGACAACACAATGCTGTTGACGAGAACACACACACACACACGCACGCCTTCCACTCCAGTTTCGATTTCAGAGAATATGAACCTTTCTGGGAAGTGAAAATAAATAAAACCAATTGATCAGCCTCAAAAAGAAGACACGTGAATGTCCTGCGTTCAGTAATCACACTAAAAGGGTTTCCTAATTATGTTGACAAAGTTGTGTTTTTAGCTTCTATTAAAGAAAGTTAGGATTTTTTTTTAGACCATCAGGACTTAACAGAATGTCTATTAATAAACTATCCCAACTCAGGATATAGCCCCAATATCTATGCAACAATATTTTCCCCACTCATTTGATTCAAACCGGACAGATGTTGGATTTCCTAAATATCGTCAGAACTAATCCTGCATTTTGTTGAACCAGGATGGACGAATGAATGTTTTTATTTGATAAAACACACCAGGTTGTAAGAACGTTTCAAATATTGTACTTGTCATGATGGGCCGCCCCATGATTGGCTCCTTTTTTTAAAAGTCAGCCTGTTCAGATAGTGCTATTTAACGGCTTCGTAGGATGATGATAGCAATGCTATTGTGGAATGGATGTATTTTAGCGTAGGCAAGCCAGACAACACAATGCTAAGGCCCATCCTTAGTTACCGAGAGCATAGGGCCTAGATGTAGCGGTCCATCCTAAATAACTAAGACCACCAAATCAGATTCAGATCACGAGTTTCTGATTTTCTAACAAAGCCGTGATTGTTATCCCCCCCCCCGCTCTCACCCTCCCCCCAACACTCCTGTTACCAGCAAACTATAACGCCAAGTGAACCATTTCTTTATGATGTTCAACACACGGATCAATACGCCTATACGACTGCAACTATTGTGTAGGGGGTTGTACTTTATCTCTGTGACGCACCTCTACCAAAACACGAAATATATTTTCAAGAAAGGGATAGTCTAGGAAAATTTCTAAATATCTGCGCATTTTGTTACCGACCAGGTTTCTTCAATCAGCTGTGGTGATTTCCACAGTCGCTTTTGTTGTATGAAGCTATTCGTCTGAGTAATTGAGTTTGGGGTCAAGAAGTGCGGGGGTTGGGTTAAAATGACACAAGGGGAAGTAATCGTGCAGTGTTTCCTGTTTAAATTTATTAATAGGCCTAATCAAGGAGGTTATATTTAGATGGAGATGGCGGTTGCTATCAAATGTTCATTATCGGTTGAAGCCAGTGGGCGGAGCCTATTCGCCATATTGGTTTACTCAAAACATTCCATCCGTTTTCATTAATAATAATAATAGACGCCGCTAAAATGCACTTTTACCAAAATTTATATAAATAATTAAATGGCACTAACAACATTAACTAAACTCTAACTCACTAAAGTTTAGTCTTTAGTGACTAAAAATCAAACTAACCGATGAAGCGGTATCCCGTTTTCTGGTCGTCGTTGCGTACAACCGTATGCCGAACAAGAAGGCATTTGCAATGTTTATTTTATTCTATACACTGTGTTTTTAACGTTTTATAAGATATTGTACAATGTACAGATATTTAGATAATGTCGTGAAATATTGTCGAACAAATTTCTAAAAAAAAAAACAAAAAAAAACAGACTACACGTTTTAATTTGAGTAGACCAAGATGGCTGCGATTTGGCTTCAACCTAGTGACGTCACGCCATCTTCATCTAAATATAACCTCCTTGGGCCTAATTTATAAATCTAAATCTTTGTTTAGTGTTTTGAAACCAATGGCGCCGAAACATTATTAGATAACCGATCATATAGTTTATGGATCAATAAAGGAGTAATCGCTGGGAATAAATTTGAAGTAAAAGTGAAGTTCCCCTTTCAGGCCTTGCGATCTAAAGGGCAGATAATGTAAAAGTCTTCTGTTCCAGTGGCCCATGGTTAACGAGGGTGTCATGTGAATTAGAATAGCAAAATAAACTAGTCGACCCACGGCGTAGCATACGCCGCCATTTTGCAGGGCCTGCCTTAGGCCACTGCTACCTATGCGACCGCAGTGGGCCCCGCACTTTCATAGGACCCGCGCTAATTCTAGGAGTAAATTATTAAATTAAACCATTTTATAACTTATAACAGATTTCCCGCGGCCTATTGATTTACCAGGAGCTCCTGAAAATCTCCTGACATTGCCAAAAATACGAAAACGTCCTGGAAATCTCCGGAAATTATTAAAATCTTTTAAAAACTCATACAAATCTTCTGAAATATATTGACAAAAATTGTCATTTTGGGGTGTTATTCAATATGGAAAACGCCAATCCTACGCGCGATAAAAAATAAACGGCATTATGCAATACCCGTTATTGTGGAATCTGGTGAAAAAAGCAACTCGCGCCTCAACCTGATGAAGAATTACTTGAATTCAACAATTCTCGAAGATAGATTGAAACATTTAGTAATTCTTGCTATTGAGCGTGATCTATGTAGGAAACAGAATTTTAATGATATACTGTATGACTTCGCTACACGCAAGGTTCGTAAAGTAATTCAAAGACGAATTTATTTTCTAATACAAACTCTTAATTTTTACTTATTATCCCTACCCAAACTTGGTCCGTTACATGGGGGGTAACACTAGTCCAACAGAAATAAAAATGTGATCTTTTCTTTGGTTGTACAAGCCATGAAGAAAATTATATGTATAAATACTGTTTGTTAGGAAGTTTGAACTGAATGAGAAGCTTGATGAATAATTAGTAGATTCTTTATTTTCAATTAAGTAGATTTTTTAATGTCTATTCTACTTCGCAAACAAGTCACACACACAAAAATAAACCATTCATATTAGATTAACAAGGGAAAAGATCGTCACGTAGAATGCCACGGAATATATTAACTGTAGACTAATGTCATAAAGCGCTTATTTGCCAAACAATTCATTTAATATCCTTAAAGAAATTTGTCGCCTTTGTTTTGGTAGACTTTCCTAGCAGAATTGTTGCAGACGTTGCTTTTGGTTAGAAAATAACAACGTCATATTAAAAACATCATCGGTCTCTCGACTTTTATCGTAGGGGTGCTGTGACAGTTCTATTAAAGACTTCATCTGTCTCTCTACTTTTTCTCGTAGGAGTGCTGTAACAGGTCTTATAAAAGACTTCATGTGTCTCTCGACTTTTGTCGTAGGGGTGCTGTGACAGTTCTAATAAAGACTTCATCTGTCTCTCGACTTTTTCTCGTAGGGATGCTGTGACAGTTATATTAAAGACTTCATCTGTCTCTCGACTTTTTCTCGTAGGAGTGCTGCGACAGTTCTATTAAAGACTTCATCTGTCTCTCGACTTTTTCTCGTAGGATTGCTGTGACTGTTCGCGTAACAGAATCACACTTTTTTTTCGCGGTCAGCAGCTGTTCTTATAAGGATATCAAGATAGAGGCCGGTCCATTCGTTTACATCAGTGATTCCCAAAGTGGTCTATACAGATCCCCGGGTGTCTACGACGACTTACAAAGCTCCACTGAGAAGAAAATACGAAATGGGGATCTGTGTTATGCAAATATCACATGGATCTCGTTTAAGCAGGTCGAGAAAAAAAATAATTTTGCCAGCCTTTGAAGAAGTTTTAAAAACTGTTATACGCAAATCGGAATCTGATAGCATAAAAAGAACTCCTGTGACAAACAATAGGCCTACAATTCTAAGTCGTATTGGTAAAGTGAGTTATGACGTTGAAAGCCTCTTATGTAACCAACGCCCTGTAGGGCAGTGCTGAACAACTGAAGAGAACAGCACACTTTTTTTCCTTGGCACAGTCTGCAAAAGAGCTCAGCAGCTCAGCAGCAATAAAGCTGGCTAGAAGAAGAAGAAGAATGTAAATATTAGCAAACGATATATTTCTCTATAGGCCTAAAGCTGGAAGAATAAACCTTGCTTGTTAATAAAACTTTATTATTAGAATATGTTTGTTTTATTATCCATAAAAAATCCATTAAGAACTGTTCTTTGCCAAGAACTTTTATCAATTGCTCCTTCACACCGAAGTACGATGGTTGTCGAGAGGCTTATGTTTGACAATATATATTTTTTTTTTCTTTTTAACACTCTTTTGGAAGTTCTTGGATGCTAAGATCCAATTTTAAAACATAAATAATAAATCAAGCGGACAGAGCCTATTGAACAGACTTGTTTCATTCACAAAATGATATTAACTTGCAACTACAGGTAACCTAAATTTGATCGAAACGAAATCTCGTCATTTCGTCCGATAAAACAACTAAATAGGCCTTAAGAAAAACATTGGGTGGAGACAATTTTCACAATGTTCAAATTCAGAACAATGAAACTGTCAGATTAATGACGTTTTGAATTATAATCAACGTTTGAACTTCCTCTAATTCCCAATTACAAATGGGGTTTGAGGATACTCAAAATATGGTAATAGCTCAATGGATACTTCATCAATAGGAAAATGATCGACCTATGGAATACGCAGTTATAACATGTCAAAGGAATTGCTCGGATTAAGTACTAATGAGGAGCTTAAAGTACAATTTAGCAAACGGTGTCAGCTCTTCTTCAAACAGATTATACCTGATATCATCATTATGGAACATTCAGAGAGTTTCGAATTGTCTTTCCATCTTCATATTTACTAGTAGAAAAAAATGTTTCACCATGGTGCCAACTTTCTAATTAAAACAAAATGGACATAACTAAACTAGAAGTTTTATTGTTTAACTAAATTGAAGCCCAATAATGAAAATTTATTATCAAAGAAGCTCAATAAGCGTCTCATTTATTTATTTGTTTATTTCATGAAGGTCTATTTTATATTTGATATATACTTTTATTTTCGTGGCAAAATAAACAAAAAAAATGTGAAAGGAACATTCTCCATGTTTAACATAGATCTAGATTCAAACCAGTAGATTAGTAATACCAAAACTAAGGTCCGCAGGCCGCGGGTCATATCAGGCTAGTATATTAATACACGAGCTGGAACTCGTTAAAAAAATGCATTTGAAGTTTATGAATTTTGAAAAATGTTGCAATTAGTTAAGCAGGGATCTACTGACTGCTGGAAAACATGGTTAGGGGTCAACGAGACAAACAAAGTTTGGGAGCCACTGTTTTACATTGTCCCGGCAGCTTTTCTTTGGACGATCCTTCTTCGCAAGTAGAAGTGAGTTGTTGTGTTTTTTTTTCCCTGACTTACCAATATTTTTTACCAATGGCATTTGTTTAGCACAATTTTATGCTTTTAGCTTTCTCAGTACCCAGTGATCCTATCACTTGTCTGGACCAGGTGGAAAGAGGTGGGGGGGGGAGAGAAAGAATGGTGTATCTGGGTGATCGCTTTATAAATGTATTTATAATAAAAAAAAGTGAGCGGCCTGATTCGAGCTCGAGTGCTAAGGCCTCCTCATCCTCCCTAAGCCAATACGGTGACCACAGGTCCAGGGAGCTGAATATCAACATTGATTCGATACTTATTTACAAACGTTTAGTTCTGCATACAACCTTATCAGTCAAATAACATTTATTTCACTTGTTAGAGATACCAAACAAAATAGTTAATTAACTAATTGGTAAATTTTTTAATTTTTTTTTGTGCTGTCATGTAATAGAAATAATTGTGCAAAATTTTCAACTTGACCTGAGATCAGGTGTGGGAGAAATAACGTGTACAAACTTTTTTACCAGAAACATCAGACAATCAGAGGGAGTTGATATAAGCTTTCTAAAAAAGAACAGAGTAAAAACAATATCTATTTTCACATTTTCACGGATGAATCATTTCCCTCGAAAGTTTGTTTCTTTGAAAGCGCTGATTAATGACGCAATGAACAGGCCTCTATTTTGGTTCTATGTAATTGAATGGACCTCATTCACCAATCGTAAACAAACAACATTTAGTCACGTGATCTTATTGATAAAACGATGACAAAAAAAACAACTCACGTGACAACCATCATGAATTAAACATGAGATCGTAAATTATATAGCAGAGATAAAGCACCACGTGGCTAAATGTTGTTTGTTTACGATTGGTGAATGAGGTCCATTCGCCATCAGCCAATCAAAGTGTCTGCCAAATTAATTATCAATGGCTTTGTCCTTTCTTTCAACTAAAATTAGTTTCATGTATTTGAATGACGTATTGTAAGGGCGTTTCTACAAACAATATATATATATATATATATATATATATATAAAATAATCTAGAAACATTATGCCAGATTTTTTAAAAATAATTTTAATAAACTATTCCCACACTAAATAGAACAATCAGTTGACTTTAAATCTTCATATTCTTTACGTCTGTCTGTCGATGTATCTATTCCTCACTGAAGCGATTTTACTGAAGCGATTTAACTGAAGCGATTAAACTGAAGCGATTTTACCACGAAAGAATTTAAAGTGTTCATCATAAGGTGATAATTTTAATTAAAAGGGCGGAAAGGAAATTGTCTCGTATGATGAGTGGGAGAGCGAGAACCTTCGTGAAATCAGACTTAAACCACTCTTAATGATGCATACATCACTTTCACCTTGCCATTAGTCCGTTGAACTGTTGGGGCACCACACCAGATATGTTGACCTTCTTTCTCCATTCCTCTTTGTCTTTTGTCTTGGATAGAATTAAAACGACGGACCTGTCCATTCTTTTGTGTTGTCTTACCCTCGTTTTCTCTGTCTGCCTCTTCTTCTTTTTCCTGGTTCTGTTCCCTTTGCGAGCCTTGAGGCATACACAGTGCATGCATAAAGGCAACACGAGGGAGACATTTTTAATGAGAGGAAATGATTAATTAAATATTGTAGAGTAAGGCACAGCACTGACCAGGACGCGAACCCGGGACCCTTCTATTCAACTCGCCATTTGAAATTGTCAGGGTTGAGGCTTTAAGCCGAAGGCTCTTCAAATTCTAGCCCAGCTTTCTTCTTCTCTCTCATTTTCCATGTCGGAGGGCTCAGATCGGTCAGAAAAGCAGGGTTTATGTACAGGGCTTTTGCAAGAGAGAAATTGAGCCACTCGGAAAAAAAGTTATTTTACATTTTACCAAGTATATATCAAATCACTCAATCTGTCTTACTACTGTCTGATAAAAATTGTGTACATGTTATTTCTCCCAAATTCTCATTCTCGGATCAAGCTGAAACTTTGCATAATTACTCATTGCTCTAAAAAAATAAACTCGAATCAATCAAAAATTTAACCAATTATTTAATTAATTAGCGCTTATTAATGAATTTGTTTGGTATAGAAAAGGGAAATAACTTTACTGTATTTAGAGAAATTGCTGTATGTTCGCAGTTTTTTCTCTTATGCTTTGTTAAAAAGAAGTATTTTTTATTTATTTACTTTGGTTGTTTACTTATATTCTTCTTAAATACAACTTTGCGCATTTCATAGGTTTTGATGGTGTTTTAATTTTGTAAAACGACTAAATTGGCAATGTCTTTATCTTAAGACATTCCGTCACTGCCGAAATAAGATTTCACAGAAAGTACGACATAGACTTGGTGATGATGAATTTGTTGTTCTGCGTGTTGTGTGTGTGTGTGGGGGGGGGTGAGGGGTTTGATGGTGATAAAAATAGAATATAATGGATACCGTCACTCTCCGTTCAGCTTCATCGCGATCCACTAGGCATTCGTTTCGTCCCATTGAGCCATAAAGGATATGCAGGCCAACATACAGAGACGAAACTGTTGAAACTCAGACATGCATCACAATAACAGCAATATATTTACATCTTCACAGCAGCGGAAATAAAAATTCAATGGATTATAGAAAGACGGAAATTTGAATAGGGAAATGTCAGAGGTCACTTAAGAGACGCACGCAGTTGATAGTTTACAACGAATTTTTCTCGAGAAGAAATATATAAACAAATAGAACACTAAAGCCGCTAGCCAGACGTAGGCCTATTCAAAATTCTTTATCCAAGGCGTCTCCAGCAGTGTTGCCAGCATGGGCGCCCACAGGGGGATTCTGAGTAGCCACATTCTAGCCATTTTCTCTCACCATCAAACCAATTAACTTCTAAGTAGCAACTGAACAAGTAGTGCTTCCATTGGTTAATGTAGTAGTAGAAATAAGTACATTAACCTAGGCGTATGGAATGGATAATAATAATAATTTTATTTATAAAGCGCTGTTAACAAACAAGATGTAGGCTCAAGGCATTACAAACAAAAACACGAGTGCTAAAATGACAGTTAATCTAAAAAAGTTTTAAACAGATAGGTCTTAATGTTCTTCTTAAAAGTGGTGTAGCATGTTGTCTGTCTGAGATCAATGGGGAGTGAGTTCCAAGCCTTTGGTCCGTGAACTGAAAAGCCCGCAGACCGTAGCTTTTGAGGGAGGAACGTGGCACTACTAAAAGCGTTGAGTCCATTGAGCGCAGGGCCCCCTGGGGGACATATGGAGTAATCAGTTCGCTAAGGTACAAGGGCATCTCGTTGTTATATATACCATGATGACAAAGTGTGGCGACCTTGTAATCGACTCTCGCTTTCACGGGAAGCCAATGGAGCGTGCAGAAGAGCGTAGTAGCAGAATCTTGTCTATTTTTTTTAAGGACTATTCGAGCGGCGTTGTTCTGTATACGTTGCTTGTTAAACTAAGGATAGTAAAATGAATACAAAAACTAATTAAATTTAATAAACGTGACTTAAATCTATCGAACTAAATACACCAATCTATAGACGAAATCTACACAAATCTAATGGTATAAGAAAGATCACTTAGCTCTAGAAAATAGCAACACAAAAGTCCTCCAAAACGAGAGACGAAAAAACACGACTGCTGCCTGCTGGCGCAACAGAAAGTACAACCATGTACGCCAACCATGTACGTGCGCGCCTCTGAATTCTGAGTAGCCACATTTTAGCCATTTTTTTATATTTTATAATGCAATACATCTTTCGGATCTGTTTTGTTTTATTACGTAGATGTAGATTTAGTCAGAATCCAAGGGCGTGCAAGTGACCACCATCTACCCCACTGCGGGTACCCATGCATTATTGATTCAAGGGTTTAATAAATTAATGTTCAGGAAAATTTTGCGCATCGTCTTCTAAGTCTAAATCTAAAGGACTATCATTGGAATATTATAAAGTGTAGTAACTTCACAAGTAGTGCTTCCACTGAGGTACAGTTGTAAAGATATGCTATTATTGTAACTGGAATAGGCTAATCTGTAGCTCATGTCCGACCATGTACGATGTATTCTAGGCTTGCAATTCTTTACACTATAAAGGGTGTCAAATATTCTATAGCATGTTAGTCGTGACGATTTGTTTATATTTGCACATAGCTATAGTTATTATGAATGTCACTAGGTCGACTTTCAAAAGACAATCTGTATGGTGATTTAACAGAAGGCAGGAGATCCGCTGGTCGTCCACTGCTTAGGTATACTGATGTATGCAAACGCGACATAAAGCTCTTCAAAATCGACACTAGCAGCTTGGAAAAAGTGGCACTGGATAGATCCACATAGAGGGCGAAGGAAGGGTCCCGCAAGACAACAAACAACGGCAGCGGGTTGGTTACGATCCCAAGACTATCGAGACAGTTCAGAACTCATGACACACGACCAGGCAGCCATCCTCAATGTGACTCGATGCCCACGCCATAGAAAAAGATGAGCTTTTTATCGTCTGCTTCTTAGAACGCAGAGTCTTGTAGTAAAGCTTTACTTTTCATTGGAATCGAAGGCTTGAGATAGAGATATAGTACTCCATTATTTCCTTTTTATCTTCGTTTATTAATTTGTATCTTTCCATCACTTCGACCTTTAGGCATAGTTCACTAGTGTTGCACTTAATTATTTAATTTTTCTTTAATTAAACTAATCTTGAAACTGTTTTTAAAAAAATGATCTGAGGTATTTTTTTTAGAGAGTATTGGAATGTGTAAAGGTTTCTGGGGGAGGAGGTGTTTTTTTTTTCTAAGAACTATAGCTCTCTGAGGGACAAGGAGATCCTATAGGTATAGGCTAACCTTTTTTCTTGCGGACATTCAGAGTGATCTTCCTTGTCACCTGGCATTAGGGACAAACTTCAGTGTGTTTATATAGGCTCGTAAAAGCTGCCATGTTTATGGATATACCATTTGCTTTCCCCAATAAAATGTGTTTTTTATGTTTATTTTTACATAAGCAAATACTAAGAAAGATTTAAAAGAAATGAATTATAGACCATTGCAAGCTTATTTCTCTCACCCATTTGGATAAAATAGCATGCCCTTGCGCATGTATACCAGACCTAGATTTAGATCTAGCCTATGTGTCTGATGATGACACTAAATTCTTTTCTAGTTTGTCTCCCCTTTCATATATAGATCTAGTTGAAACATGGAACTAACCATGCTTTAACCACACAGATCTAGACTGGTTTTACATCTTTTTTGGTTGTTCTATATTTAGATCATGCGACATCATAGATATTCTCAAGAGAAAACAAGTTACAGCTCTGTTTTTATTGTTATGTCAATCTCTGGGTGATGTCAGTAATATATTATTATTTATCATATACAAGAAAGGGGAGGGATGGTAACCGAGGTTTGAAAAAAATTAAGCAAAAAAAAAAATCGCTTAAAAAAACAACAACACAAAGCTTATCTCAGGGGGGAAAAAAACTATTGCATTTATAACGTCATCTCTCAATAATGCAGACGTTATTTCCCTTATTCACAATCAAACAAATTATGTGAGTTGATAAAAGCTTTGTAAAAAAAGAAACTAAGCGAATTTTTTTTTGTCTACGTGGTAGGAGGCACAGACGCTAAATAAAATGAATATCGACGTTTATGTGTACGTTGAGAGCCGTTTCTCTTCTTTTCTTTCCAAAGAGTGCTGGCTTACAAAGGGAGGTAATTTCAGTTGATCCAGGATGGACGCTTACGGCGGTCTTCACCTTTTGAGTTGTTGTTTACGTGCAGCTAAATAAAAAAGAGATGTTAAATACATCTGACACGTGGTTATTTGCAAGGGCAGTAACAGTACATTAATGTTCTGGCCTTACGTTGAGGATACAGGATCAGTTAAGTCCCTTTTTAAAGGTGACAAGATACCACTTGTCACAATGACCTATCAAGACAAGCTGTCATTCTTCTGAAGTGGGCCACGCTACCTACACCTTTCAATGTTTATGTCAGTCTATGAGCTTATTACCTCGACAATACTGCCTCAGTAATATAATATATATATACGACATGACACGGAAACTCCGATTTTTTAAAATAAATACTACGACTATCTGTTGTTCACAGCCGTCTCAGACTTCTGTGCCACTGTGAACTGCATTTAGTTTGAGGAGTGGTATTGGTCTGCGCGACCAATTATCACTTTAAAAATACTTTGCGCAGGATGGAGGTAATGAAGTAATTTATAATTAGCCCACAATTGATTAGTCGCAACAGAGTTGCCGTCCGGAATGTCCGCACACTGCAGGACAGAAATACACATTTGAGACCAAAAGAAAATCCGCTGACAGACGCAAACGGCGAATAAAAAATCTTTATCGACCACCGGCTGATCATGGCAAAATGTGTAGGTCACAGCTGGTGCTGCGTATTCACGGGAAATACTGCATTCCTCATTAATCTTCGGACTCTAAGACAAGCCTTATTATTATTATTATTATTATTGTTATTATTATTATATAATATATCCTTTTCTGTAAGTACACATTTCTAATAATTGAATGTTCTTTATTATGTTCAGGCCTCACCGAAATACTTATGTAATGTCAATCTTGTTTGGTTTGGGCAGGGCCGGATTTAAGGCAGGGCAGACGGGGCTACTGCTCCCGGGGACTCCACAAGAGAAGGACCGCACCGTAAAAGAGATTAAGAAGAAGCTTTGAAATGGCTCATTGATATTTTTGTTCATATTGCCACCCATTACCTGATTCCGGCCCTGGGCCTGGGATTTAATTTCTTTTTAACACTATTGTTTGTATCTAGATCAAACTTCAAAAGATTACAACGCACGCGCGTGTCTGTGTATGTCACCGTGGTGTAAGTGTGGCTCTACATTCTCGGGACAACCAAAGCCTAGGGATTTGCGGTTAGTAGGACAGGTCACACTTTAAATAGCTTTTCCAAGAAACGTGTCTAAAGGTCTATCTCTAAATCAACAATCCCAGCAAACTTTCTGCTAGTTACGTTTTGTTTCACTTCTGTATCTTCCATTATTCTTACATATTTTCCCTATAGCTATTAAAAACCCACATTGCTTTTGAACTGTTTTTTTCCCCGACCCATTTGCATAATACGGTCTGTACAAAAAAAACAACTGGGATATATAAGGAAGAAACATCCATTTAAGAAGTTCGCGCAAACATACACACAAAAATTGTGATTTTAAGACCCCACAATTTCATATGAATTCTAGTGGAACTAACTCCGCATGATTTAGTAAAGCAGCCTCGACAATACAACGTCAACAGTACAGCCTCAACAATACAGCCTCAGCAATACAGCCTCACGAGCCTCGGTGGCTGAGCGGTAAAGCGCTCCGAACCGGGGTCCCGGGCTCGAATCCATGTGAAACTGGGATTTTTCATTTCGGGATCTTGGGGCCGCCCCTAAGTCCACCCAGCTCTAATGGGTACCTGACATTAGTTGGGGGGAAAATAAGGCGGTTAGTCGTTAACTGTAGGCCACAGAAACAGATGACCTTTACATCATCTGCCCTCTAGACCACAAGGTCTAAAAGGCAGGTGCGGACTGGCTATATGGGCATTCGGGCAAATGGCCGGTGGGCCAGTACCCTAAGGGCCGGTAGGACCACAGCAATCCCCTTTTAAAAAAAAAATAACGTCTGCATTTATAAGATAAGGTTCGCGTGTATGTCACAAATTGTTAAAAGTTTTCTAGTATTCTCTAACAAAAGGTCACTCTAAGCGATGTGTTTATATTCACTGTATGCATGAGTACAGCTATCGATACATTATCAAACTTAACAGAATGATTTGAGGACAGGTTGACCTAGAAATCAGTGCCCATCAATAATATACAATTTATGGACCAGATGGTATAGAAATGCCTGGGCAGATTTTGACACCCAGTCGATAATACAACCTCAACAATACTGCTTCGGCAATATTGCATCAAGAATACTGCTTCAATAATACAGTATCTACAATGCTGCCTCGACAATATAAAGTCAACAATAAAGACTCTAAAACACTGCTTCAGCAATACAACGTCAAACTGCATACCTCTTAGGACCTAATTAAAAACGTGCTGTTTCTCGACCGGGCACATTGGTTTTGAACCTTGCAGTGTTTCACTTTACTGGGAGAGCTGTTTCTCAAGTTTTTGTGTCGTGATTTTAAATAAACCTTGTTCTAAACAAAAAATAATTATAATCTAGCAACTCTTTCATCACAGGTGTCTATGAATGATGTTAAAGGAATCTATATTTGAACACATTGTTCGGTACTGTTCTTATTCTCATTGAAATATTTTTACAGCTAACAAATTGATCCAAAGAAATATTTTGTTTGATGTTTCTTAAATAGCCCTTGCTGGCATGCTACTTGCTGTGCTGGTAAGTCTTTTCAGGGCCGCCTTAGGTCACTGCAACCTATGCGCAGTGGGCCCCGCACTTTCATGGGCACCGCGCTTATTCTAGGTGTAAATTATTAAATTAAACCATTGTAAGATCCCCTAGAAATCTCCTGAAATTGCGAAATACATGAAAAAGTCCTGGAAATCTCCTGAAATTATTAAAATCTCCTGAAAACTCATAACAATCTCCTTAAAAATAGACAAAATTGTCATTTTGGGGTGTCATTTAATATGGTAAATGCCAATATTATGCATGCTTAAAAAAAAGACATTGTCATCTTTCATTTAATAAAAATGTAATGCAAAGTCAAATTTACTTTCAAATACAAAATCTTAATTTTTACATATTATCCTTATCCCTACCCAGACAGGGCCCCGCAATTGTTAGGGCCGTCCCTGACTCTTTATACTCTTTTTAAAGAACGATAACTTTAAAGATTAGTACGTAAAGTAAAGTTCCCCTTTCAGACCTTGTGGTCTATAGGGTAGAGAATGTAAAGGTCATCTGATCCTGTGGCCTACGGTTAACGAGGGTGTCATGTGGCCACCCCAACTAATGTCAGGTTAGAGCTGGGTGGACTCAGAGGCGCCCGAAGATCCCGAAATTAAAAATCCCAGTCTTCACCATGTTTCGAACCCCGGACACCGATTCGAAAGTCAAGCGCTTTACCGCTCAGCCACAGCGCCTCCGACTTAAAAGATGAACATAGTGCAAATAACTTGTGTTTTGGTCGTCATAACTGGATGCTCCCTAAGTTTGAGCTCTATATGACTGTCTTTATTGAAAGAAGTAGAAAGGTACACACACAAACTGAAGGCCAATACAAAGACAACCAAAGCTTGGTGATTGGCTCGTGCTCTAGCCACACAAAAACGTCAATAGCCACACTGTCCCTTTCACTCACATACAAAAACACACATACACACACATTCACACACAACTGGTGAACTCGTCTTGACCTGTTTTTATACAACAAGAGCATTGCTTCAACAACAAAAATAAAATCGACAAGGACATGTCCGGGTACTAGCCGCTGGCCGACACGAACACCTTACCATAGATTGGATT
Organism: Biomphalaria sudanica; assembly: GCA_036873155.1. NCBI lineage: Eukaryota > Metazoa > Mollusca > Gastropoda > Planorbidae > Biomphalaria > Biomphalaria sudanica. The sequence goes on along the minus strand of JAZGLO010001206.1, from coordinate 144,634 downwards.
GTAAACATATTCCATAAATCTAGGAAGATTGGCCATTGGAAATTTACGGAAATATGGGCACTCGGAAATTTGGCTACCGGTAAAATAGTCACTTTTTGACTAGGCTGTAAAATTGGGCACAAGAAAATAGGGCACTCTTTAATACTTTAAAGATAAATGTTTAAAGTGTACTATATCGTTAGGGTATGACCTATTGGTGACGTTACCAAGTTACCAACAGTAACGATCTGTATATTTATGATACAAAATAAAAGATGAGTAAAAGGTTAAAAAAAAACGGCACTCATGATGTCGCGGGTAAAAAACGTCCCCGAATAAAGAGTTATTATATAAAATAGACTTCCCTGTCGTCCGATGGCGCTGGATAGAGCCACGTGGATAGAGCGTAAAGGAAGGAAGGGTCCCAGATTGCAGATGTCATACACAACAGAAGCAGAAAGAAGGGTGAAAATGCAACGGCGCCTGATGATTACAGATGCCCAACCTGTGACCGCAGCTGTGTATCAAGGATTGGCCTCTTTAATCACTTAGAAGTTGCAAAGGGAAAAGATTGTCTTTGGAGACGTAAACTGCTACAGACTGCCGTCCGATTGACTTTGAGGAGGTGCGGTAGAGGTAATTCCCCTCTCACTCTTCACCTTCAAGGCTGGCTGGCGATTTTTCATATTGATATATCACGAAATTTGTTTAAATAATTAGTTACTAATCTAATTACTTTAGATTAATCATTAATCGTTAATATAAAACTATCTGGATCAAAAATCGAAACGCATTTATAAAACAATGTAGCGATTTCAAGTCCTTAGCATTTAAGTAATAAATCTAACTATTTGGACACTATTTAAGGGAAACAACATATAAAAAGTTGTGCACTAACCTATACAAATGAAGTATGTATGAGAGCATTTTTTAACATTTAGTTTAAATAATTCTTTAGCAAGAAAATTTGAAAAACATTAATTTGACCCTTTCAGATCTTGCAATAAATAGGGCCGATGATGTAAAGGTCATCATTTTCTGTGGCCCAAGGTTAACGAGGCTGTCATGTGACCAGCACAACAACCAACCGCCTTTACTTTTCCCAAATAATATCAGGTACACATTAGAGCTGGGTGGACTCAGAGGCGCCGCAAGGTCTGAAAGGGTAACTTTAAGAAATTAATTATTAAGAAATTAGAAGTTGTCTTCAAATATTATTTTCCTTTCGGTACATAAAGAATAATGGAATGCAAAAAGAACTAAATTCATGTGGAAAATTTTAATTTAAGTTTTTGAGTCACAAAAGATTCTCACATTCATTTTATCCAATAGATACGCCACTGGGTGAAGAGACCATGTTTCTTGTTACTAGCGGCCCCGCGAGTCGCCACTTTTGTTCTATTGCTGTTAGGGTAGTTAGGGTGGTTTCATTTCGTGCGTGAAAATGAAGCTCTTTAACTGTGTCAAAATGAATTTTTTTTTTTTTTTTAGTTAAGGCGCCCGCATAAGAAAAGAGAAACACAAAACGGAAATCAAATGAACAGGAAAGTTTCCAAAGTTAGTCAAAAGTTCAAAGAGGCGTTACTGCGTAACAGGACAAAACGATGGGAGGTCACTCTTACATTTTCTCGTTTCTCTAGGGCGTGGCTGTGAATGTAAACACTCAAAAAATGATGACGTCATGAACAAACAGCATAATGTATTTGGCTACTAGCGGGTGTCACTGTTAATGGAAATCAGGTCATGCAAAGGTCAAAGCGTGGTACACAGGATCATTATTGTTTCAAGCGTTCGAATCCCGTGTGTAGTCCTCTACCTTTCAGCAAGTTATTTTTATTCTACGATCTGCAAACATCATCTAGAGACTAGAGTTGTACTCTGTACGCCATGTCCAACACACTTACACTGAATAGTGATGTTCAAACTTCGGCCAGCCGGCTATATCCAACCCGTGACGTGGTTTTATCCAGTCCCTCGAAATTTCTGACCACATTGCAGGCGGCTAATTATCAGCTGCATAGAACGACTTGACCATGTATTTTCAGTGGTGTAACCCACTCAAGTTGGGCTCTCTATAGTCCCCGTTGGGTACCATTTGCTAAGGACATTTCTGTCTCCACTGGTGTATTACATTTCATTCTTTTACTGGCTTAGGACATTTCATTCTTCCACTGGCTCAGGATATTTCATTCTTCCACTGACTCAGGACATTCCATTCTTCCATTGGCTCAGGACATTTCATTCTTTTACTGGCTCAGGACATTGCATTCTTTCACTGACTCAGAAAATTTTATTTTCCAATAACTCAGGACATTTTATTTTTCAATGACTCAGGACATTGCATTCTTTCACTAACTCAGAAAATTTTATTTTCCAATAACTCAGGGCATTTTATTTTCCAATGACTCAGGACATTTCCTCAGGAAACGTCCTCCTTTTACTGTCAGGTATTTACCTGAACTATAAAAATGTCCGGCTTTCCCTCTTCTGTTTACTGCGATTGCAAATTAAGCATCATTGTAATTTGATTATGTGTAGTATACTTTAGGTTTCAACGCAGAAACACATTTAAATAAAAATTAAAAAAAATTGTGTGATTAGTCTCACGTTCAAACTTTTTCGCTGTGTCTTGGCACGATTAGTAATTAGTTATTTGTTTCGCTGTGTCTTGGCACGATTAGTAATTAGTTATTTGTTTCGCTGTGTCTTGGCACGATTAGTAATTAGTTATTTGTTTCGCTGTGTCTTGGCACGATTAGTAATTAGTTATTTGTTTCGCTGTGTCTTGGCACGATTAGTAATTAGTTATTTGTTTCGCTGTGTCTTGGCACGATTAGTAATTAGTTATTTGTTTCGCTGTGTCTTGGCACGATTAGTAATTAGTTATTTGTTTCGCTGTGTCTTGGCACGATTAGTAATTAGTTATTTGTTTCGCTGTGTCTTGGCACGATTAGTAATTAGTTATTTGTTTCGCTGTGTCTTGGCATGATTAGTAATTAGTTATTTGTTTCGCTGTGTCTTGGCACGATTAGTAATTAGTTATTTGTTTCGCTGTGTCTTGGCACGATTAGTAATTAGTTATTTGTTTTGCTGTGTCTTGGCACGATTAGTAATTAGTTATATGTTTCGCTGTGTCTTGGCACGATTAGTAATTAGTTATATGTTTCGCTGTGTCTTGGCACGATTAGTAATTAGTTATTTGTTTCGCTGTGTCTTGGCACGATTAGTAATTAGTTATTTGTTTCGCTGTGTCTTGGCACGATTAGTAATTAGTTATTTGTTTCGCTGTGTCTTGGCACGATTAGTAATTAGTTATTTGTTTCGCTGTGTCTTGGCACGATTAGTAATTAGTTATTTGTTTCGCTGTGTCTTGGCATGATTAGTAATTAGTTATTAAAATTTGTTTCATAGAATGACGTCATTAGTAAAAACAAGACCAGAATTTTATGAAGAATAGCGAAATGTTAACAGACGACTTTGACGGCTGTATAGAGGGGCAGATTTTTAACAACGTAGATATATAGCTTGACGACATTCAATAGTTCCCCTCGTGATCAATATTATTATTAAACTTCTTTTTCGGCGTTCGCAATCCGAGTCAACTAACTTGTTTGTTTTTTTGCATTTCGCCTGTGCTATTTGATTTCTTTATTCGATAGCTTCCTCCGTTTGATTTATCTGTATAAGGCACAGCGAGGAAGTGCCAAACTACTGTTTTCTTCTGCAGAAATTATCTTTATCTCCGAATTTCCGAAAACAATATCAACGTTGATAGAGCATCGTTGACTGACCAATGCTCGGTGGAGGAACAAGAAAGGGGAGATAAACGTGTTCTTCACACTGATTCAATGAATTATCTCTCCACAAAACGCTGTGATCTCGTTTGTTATCACGTCGTCAATATCGCCTGTGACGTGGCAACTGCCGACAGGTTTCGACGTCGCATGTCAGTGAAGAGGCCTTCTATACACTCGCTTCATGGTAGCCTTAGATAATCGGATAATGTATTTGAACGCACAAAAGCTTCAGGAGGCGCTGTGGCTGAGTGGCTTCCAATCCGGGGGTCCTGGGTTCTAATCTCGGTGAAGACTGGAATTTTTAATTTCGGGATCCTTAGTTCGCCTCTGAGTCTAGTCAGCTCTAATGGGGTACCTGACATTAGCTGGGGAAAAGCAAGGGTGATTGGCCGTTGTGCTGGCCACACGACATCCATTTTTAGTGCATTCTTAAAAACATTATATTTTTTGAAGTAACGTCTGTATTAAATAAGATAAGTAAAACACTGAACTATAATCTTCAAATACAAAAAACAAAATCTAATAAAATACTCAGAAAGACACAAAGATAAAGGCACATTCTCGTTTCATATGCTAGGACAAATTTGTACAAATGCTCATTCTTTCCTATTGCTATTAGAGCATGGAATGGGTTTCCTGAGCTAGCCAGGAAAATGCCACATGCTCCAAAAAACTGCGTGAATACAAAACCGTTGAGACTACCGTTGTTATGTTTACCGGTTCCCAGTCCTGCCTCTAAGCCATGGCTTGCTTAGGGGGAAAGTCCTAAATGGTGGAAGAGGCTCTCGGCGCCGCAAATAACATCCGCCGATTTATTGCAGCTGTCATCTTTATGCAGTGAGTGCCTGTGAGAATTTCTGTTTATTTGTTTCTTGGTAATGCTTCGTATATTAATCGTTGATTGAACAGAATCATCACACGCCGGAGATTATATTAATAATGTGATAATTCACTGAAGAAACATCTGTATTCTTCCAAAACTTCTTTAATAAACTTCTTCTGATTACATAAACCCGACCCCGACTAACTAACTTTCACTAATTTATACTTTTCTCAATCGTATTTTCCGAAATCATAGTAACTTCTCCCCTAATTATTCGGAGGAATATTTTATTAACTGTGACCTTCTACAAGCTGACGTATGCTATTTTTTCCCCCTTAACCTCTTTCTTTGATTGGATGACTAAAATTAACTTGTTTTCTCTGGACAGCACTGGTTTGACCTGGGCTTCTAAAAACTGGTCGAAATAGGTCACAGTCTCGACTCGTGACAGTGCCCTCGCGGGCGATGCCGTGGTTGATGCTCTAGCGAGAGAAGGAGCGCTGGCCGTGCCCACTTTCGAGGCCCCAAGTACGTTTCAACAGGCTAGGGCAGTTATACGGGAGTGGGTAGGCCTATATGATAGACATTATTCGCACGGAACAGTGACGGTTACAGTAAAGGAATATGAGACAAAATCCCCGCAGTTAGCTCTGTTCTCGGCCACTTGTAGTGAGTGGGACCCAGGAACAGTGGCGGTTACAGTATAGGAATATGAGACAAGCTCCCCGCAGTCAGCTCTGTTCTCGGCCACTTGTAGTGAGTGGGACCCAGGAACAGTGGCGGTTACAGTATAGGAATATGAGACAAGCTCCTCGCAGTCAGCTCTGTTCTCGGCCACTTGTAGCGAGTGGGGCCCAGGAACAGTGGCGGTTACAGTATAGGAATATGAGACAAGCTCCCCGCAGTCAGCTCTGTTCTCGGCCACTTGTAGTGAGTGGGACCCAGGAACAGTGACGGTTACAGTATAGGAATATAAGACAAGCTCCCCGCAGTTAGCTCTGTTCTCGGCCACTTGTAGCGAGTGGGGCCCAGGAACAGTGACGGTTACAGTATAGGAATATGAGACAAGCTCCCCGCAGTCAGCACTGTTCTCGGCCACTTGTAGCGAGTGGGGCCCAGGAACAGTGACGGTTACAGTATAGGAATATGAGACAAGCTCCTCGCAGTCAGCTCTGTTCTCGGCCACTTGTAGCGAGTGGGGCCCAGGAACAGTGGCGGTTACAGTATAGGAATATGAGACAAGCTCCTCGCAGTCAGCTCTGTTCTCGGCCACTTGTAGCGAGTGGGGCCCAGGAACAGTGGCGGTTACAGTATAGGAATATGAGACAAGCTCCCCGCAGTCAGCTCTGTTCTCGGCCACTTGTAGTGAGTGGGACCCAGGAACAGTGACGGTTACAGTATAGGAATATGAGACAAGCTCCCCGCAGTCAGCTCTGTTCTCGGCCACTTGTAGTGAGTGGGGTCCAGGAACAGTGACGGTTACAGTATAGGAATATGAGACAAGCTCCCCGCAGTCAGCTCTGTTCTCGGCCACTTGTAGTGAGTGGGACCCAGGAACAGTGACGGTTACAGTATAGGAATATGAGACAAGCTCCCCGCAGTCAGCTCTGTTCTCGGCCACTTGTAGTGAGTGGGGTCCAGGAACAGTGACGGTTACAGTATAGGAATATGAGACAAGCTCCCCGCAGTTAGCTCTGTTCTCGGCCACTTGTAGCGAGTGGGGTCCAGAAACGGGGACGGAGCGTTGTGTACGCGGCACGGCCCGGTCTGGCCCAGTCAACCGATATGGCCGTCTACCGTTGAGAGCCCTCAGACAGGACATGGGTGAAGAGCCCCATGTCCAGGCCTGGTAGTTGGATAAAAGCCTTTCTAACCACCAAGTGGATAATGGCGCCTACGGCGCCGACGCCCTACTGGACTTCACTGAAGATAGAATAAATTCAGTGATTCCCAAAGTGGTCTACATATACCCCCAGGGATCTACGAAGACTTCCAAGGGGTCTACGAAAGTGAAAATATAAATTGGGGGTCTAAGGGGGTCTACGGTAATGGATTTCATTTAAGCAGGATGTGAATTTAATTTTCACATCCCATTAATGTAATTATTTCCTACACTTATATATGATTTGTACCTTAGTTAATCCTTTCAATATTTATCCTGCTATAAAAACTGAAAAATTGTTGTATTTGCGTTGATTATTTACAATTGGGATTCATTTCTTCCTTGTTAAACAAGTGTTTGCCTAAGTGCCTTTTTATGACAACATATGAAACTAATTAAGCTGTATGATCAATTTAAGACGATAAAAAGGTAAAGGTTTGAACAACTTTCGAACTCTCAAAGACAAAGTTCAGAATAGACCCACAAAATCTCTCATCAACATCATATAGAGAAAATGATGGTTTGTAAGCGTCTTACAGGATCTCTTTACTTATAGCCAAATATGGAAAACACTATAGATAAAACAGTGATTTTACCAGCCGCTGAAGTGGTTTTAAACTTACTTAAACGAATTTCTTTAAGCAACACTACAGTTCAAGGGCACATCGATGGTATGAGTTATATATTAACAGTTTCTTATAATTCTTTGCAAACGACATATACAGTTTGGATCAGCGTCTCTGTCAGGATGTAGGATGAGTGCTGTAAACTGCCTAAAGGTTTTGGGCTCCTTTTTTTTCCTTAGGGTTGACGCACGAAACCTTTCTCATGTTTGGGTATAGCTGCAAGCCAGCAGGGGTATGAATTCAGTTTTCTTTCTGCTAGGTGAGTAGCAGGCTGAGGCTGATGAGTCCTTCCTGCCGAAAGATCACTGGCTTAGGCGCCAGTTACTCGCCTTCGTCCTTTCTCCTGTTAGTGAAAACCGTTCCGCGGTCCCAATGTGTGAGCCAGACGTGAAAGATCAAGAAAACGTTTACAATGATACTTAAACCAAATTAAATAAGGAATATATTTAATGTTTGAAGGACTACTTAATGAAACAACATATTTCCTATATGAAACATAATATACGTAATGAGGAGGCAGCAACAACAACAAAAAAACAACCCATTTCCAATGTGTTTCGTGATTTCAGTAATAAATATTATTGTTATTTAAATTGGTTTAAATTTGAATTTTATCATAAAAAAAAGATTGATCTCTGTAACTTATAATGTAGCTTTTTTCGTTCTTCGACTCACTAAAGTTAGAAATTTGTTTTAAAAAAATGGAGTTGATACATTTGCAAAAATGCAATATAAGTTAAGCAGGGGGTCTATCGAAAATCTGAAAACATGGCAAGGGGTCTATGAGACAAATTAAAAATTGGGAACCACATTGATAGATGGCTGAAATCCTGGGGATGAATCCGAAACTGCCAGGGGAGTCTGGCAGCACATGCGCCACCCTAATCGAGAGGACCCGTGGTGGAGGCTAAAACGGTGGGAACAGTCGATAAAAGCGCATTGGCGTACGGGACACTGCCCCATAGGTGCGTACTTCGCCCGGTTCCGGCCATATTTTGATGCCCGTTGCCGACACTGCGGGGAATCAGAAGAGACGGTGGCGCACGTCTTGCAAGAGTGTCCGCAGCTCAGCGAGCTGCGGGAAGACGTATCCAGTGGTTCACTATGTTTGTATGGAAGCTATGAGGCACTACGCCAAACAGCAGAGTTCCTTACCAGGGCACTACGGGAGACCTAGGTCTCCCTGCCTTGTCACCAATTGGAGTTCATCAAAGCCAGGAAAATCAATGAATTAAGGTCATTGGTTAACACACATGACTAAATGCATGAAGCGTAGGATGTAATCATCTTCTTTTTTGAAGTAACGTCTGTATTATATAAGATAACTTAGATAAGTAAGATAACATAAACATGACATGTAACATACAATATGTTGTATTGTTAGAGAGAGAGAGAGACACACACACACACACAGACAGAGAGACAGAGATGCAATAAAATAGGGTCTTTGTTAGTCTTTGGAAGAAGCTTCGAGCTCCAATATTATATATGTGTTGACCCTAAATATAAAACTGTTTGTGGGAACTACTATGGATAGGAATGTGTGCGGGCTGTAGGTGGGGGTGTATAACCACGTGGCTCTAAGTGGGGGTGTATAACCACGTGGCTCTAGGTGGGGGGTGTATTACCACGTGGCTCTAGGTGGGGGTGTATAACCACGTGGCTCTAGGTGGTGGGTTTATAACCACGTTACTCTAGGTGTGGGGGCGTATAACCACGTGGCTCTAGGTGGGGGGTGTATAACCACGTGGCTCTAGGTGGGGGGTGTATATCCACGTGGCTCTAGGTGGGGGTGTATAACCACGTGGCTCTAGGTGGGGGGGGGTGTATAACCACGTGGCTCTAGGTGGGGGTGTATAACCACGTGGCTCTAGGTGGGGGGTGTATAACCACGTGGCTCTAGGTGGGGGTGTATTACCACGTGGCTCTAGGTGGCGGGTGTATAACCACGTGGCTCAAGGTGGGGAGTGTATAACCACGTGGCTCTAGGTGGGGGGTGTATTACCTTGTGTCTCTAGGTGGGGGGTGTATAACCACGTGACTCTAGGTGGGGGGTGTATAACCACGTGGCTCTAGGTGGGGGGGTGTATAACCACGTGGCTCTAGGTGGGGGGTGTATAACCACGTGGCTCTATGTGGGGGGGTGTATAACCAGGTGGCTCTAGGTGGGGGGTGTATTACCACGTGGCTCTAGCTGTTGAGTGTATAACCACGTGGCTCTAGGTTGGGGGTGTATAACTACGTGGCTCTAGGTGGGTGTGTATAACCACGTGGCTCTAGGTGGGGGGTGTATTACCACGTGCCTCTAGGTGGGGGTGTATAATCACGTGGCTCTAGATGGGGGGGTGTATAACCACGTGGCTCTAGGTTTGGAGTGTATAACCACGTGGCTCTAGGTGGGGGGTGTATAACCACGTGGCGCTAGGTGGGGGGTGTATTACCACGTGCCTCTAGGTGGGGGTGTATAATCACGTGGCTCTAGATGGGGGATGTATAACCACTCGGCTCTAGGTGGGGAGTGTATAACCACGTGGCTCTAGGTGGGGGGTGTATTACCACGTGGCTCTAGGTGGGGGATGTATAACCACGTGGCTCTAGGTGGGGGTGTATAACCACGTGGCTCTAGGTGGGGGGTGTATAACCACGTGGCTCTAGGTGGGTGGGGGTATAACCACGTGGCTCTAGGTGGGGGGATGTATAACCACGTGGATCTATGTGGGGGGGGGTGTATAACCACGTGGCTCTAGGTGGTGGGTGTATTACCACGTGGCTCTAGGTGGTGGGTGTATAACCACGTGGCTCTAGGTGGGGGGTATATTACCACGTGGCTCTAGGTGGGGGGTGTATAACCACGTGGCTCTAGGTGGGGGTTGTATAACCACGTGGCTCTAGGTGGGGGGGTGTATTACCACGTGGCTCTAGGTGGGGGTGTATAACCACGTGGCTCTAGGTGGGGGGTGTATTACCACGTGGCTCTAGGTGGGGGGTGTATAACCACGTGGCTCTAGGTGGGGGGTGTATAACCACGTGGCTCCAGATGGGGGGTGTGTAACCACGTGGCTCTAGGTGGGGGGTGTATAACCACGTGGCTCTAGGTGGGGGTGTATAACCACGTGGCTCTAGGTGGGGGGTGTATAACCACGTGGCTCTAGGTGGGGGAGTATAACCAGGTGGCTCTAGGTGGGGGGTGTATTACCACGTGGCTCTAGGTGGGGGGTGTATTACCACGTGGCTCTAGGGGGGGGGTGTACCTTAGTACCTTTGGTACCTTAGTGCTGCTATTATTCTATGCTACAAATTATGTTTATTCTTATCTTATCTTATAAAATACAGACGTTTTGAGGATATGCGGTCAGCACTAAAAGCATACAATTTCCATTTATTCTAAAGGACAGTTGTTCTTCAAAAATAGTGGAACTCTTCACGCACACAGGATACGATAGACAGAAAGGAGATTCGAACCCGAGAATGCACCATGACCCAGATATTCAATGTCTAATCACTATATAAAGCCCACATTTCCAAGTAACAGCTCTGTTTTCTTAATATACGAATGACACAGAATTACAACATGATAAAAAAAAATGTACACAATGTTTTTTTGTTTTTTTAATTCTAGAAAATTAAAAATCATATAAAAGCTTCTTTTTCGAGGTTGGCCAATGGGGTGGGGTGTCCAAACACAAAGCCCTTACTTAAGACATCCTTGTAGAGCGTTATAAAACATGTTAAAATGAGAGGGTGTGTGTGTTACGCTATGAATATATTGACGTACAGCACAAGAGGTAAAGGGGAGTGGAGGGGGAGGGAGGGAGGAAGGGAGGGAGGGAGGGAGGGAGGGGGGGCTGTCCAATTTATTTAGTTTCTTCTAGGAACATTTACAGCAGATGAAATAAAATTCAAGGTCGATGTACAGACTAGACAGATTCCAGGAATCGGGAATGTTTAAATTTTTTTCCTTGAGACCATGGCGGCGCCATAAGTGCCCCATTGAGTCGAGACCATTCGTTATAGAGTCAGTCACTACTCACTTTCTCTTTAACTGTCTCATTCATTACCTCTTTTTTTTTTATCGAGCTCTCTTTACCTCTCTCTCTCTTTCTCTCCCTCTCTATCACTGCCTCTCTCTCTCTCGCTTTGTCTCGAATTGATGTTACCGAAATTTCCGGAAAAAGTACGAAACTAGATGCATTTATATAGGCCAGAATCTAATTGCTTCTTTAATTCTTGTCTTTCTGATTACCACATTTATTTCTATCTCTCTCTCTCTCTCTCTCTCTCTCTCTCTCTCTCTTCGTGCATGCATGAGTAAATGCGTGTGTACAAGTTTTTTGCGTGAGTACGAGTGTGTGTTTATGCGGTTAGTATGAGCTCGTTTCATCCGAAAGAGCGACCGAAAAAAAAAAATTAAAAAAAAATTCACCGTCAGTCCAACTCTTATATAGTCTACGACACTATGTCATTGTAAAAGCATTTTAGACCGGACCTACATAAAACAGACTAATCCCATTTGGTATGAAAGTCCAAGACGTCGTTAATTGCATCGTCTTCGCTCAGTACATTGCGGATAGAGGTTTGAAGTAACGTCTGTATTATATAAGATAAGATAAGATATTAGCTGGAAATGTCTGTGTCCAATGCCAACTATCAGTATGGATGAAAACTGCTTGCAGCACATTTGATCGAGTCGTCGTTTAGTCTTCAAGTTTAGAAAGACGTCTTCAAAGGTGTCCGCTTGCCAGGACTATTGCGCAACTATCCTTGCCAATTAAGTTCTAGCCACGCCATTGAGCGATAAGTCAATACCGACGTAATAAAAGTGCGTCCACGGAGCAAGTGCAGCCCAACCCGCCCTGATAAGATACAGGGTTGTTAATACATAAAGGTGATAAGTTCGTTGTTTTTTTTTTTTGCTAAGGGGTGGGGGAAGTGGATAAGATATCTGCTTCTTGGAAATCTTTGGTGAACCTTTTTTTTTGGTTTTTAGTAGTAGATCAGCAAAACCACAAGGAGATAAAACCAACACACACACACAGTGTCTGTAGATCTATTGAGGTCTCTATTCTACGATACAGTCTCTCTCTCTCTCCTTCTCAAATTATGCGCACCTGTTCGTGACTTCTGCTGCTTTGTGTGTTAGTGTGATATTTGTTGATAACATATTTGAGTAGACATTGGTCCACGAAAGAAATATACTTTTTAAAAACAATTAACATGTTTAGACAATAAATAAGAAAATCACTTAAAATACAATACAGCGATAGTTTTTCTCTTTATAACTAATGAATGTTACATTTAAAAACAATTTACAAACATGTTTACCACGCCCCCTTTCGACAATTTCTGCATATCATTGAGAAAAGAGTTACTCGATGGGAAGACACTGGTTTTTCTATGGAGAAGATAAATGATTAACATCAAAGCGCCTGCTCTTCCATCACAGAATAACAGCCTATCAAATTTGTCACCAATTTAAAATGACTGATTTTTAGCGGCCCCCGAAAGGGGAAAAGACGCTATTAGTTTTGTGTTCAAAGTCTGTCCGGGACGGACGACAGACATTCCACACAAAACTAATAGCGTCATCTTCCCCTTTCGGGGGCCGCTAAAAATTACTTTAAAAACAAGGGAAAGAACCGCAAAAAAATTACTCTTTATCTCTTTATAGTGCATGGTTTATCTCCCTTGATGTTAAAGAACGAAAGTCATTATCCTATTCTTCAAGTTCTTATCTTTTAAATTACAGACATTCCTACACGTATCCATTTTAATTCTGGTCGTGCGTGTTAATTAAAGACCAAAATTCTAATAAATCATCGGTTTTCCTGACTGATTCAAGGAACACGAGCCAAGCTCTAATGGCAAACAGGAAGAAGGACCAGTTGTACGAATTTGTCCTAGTCTATGGAACGAACCGACCCGCGGCGTAGCATACGCCTTCCCCTCTTCTTTTTTTTTTCTGAGCCTCGCTCTCTGTCACCGCGAAAGTTACGTGGGGTAAATCTAGTCCGACTTGCAGAAATGAAATAGTTATCTTTCCATGACTTTTTCATCGTGGTGTCCCGCATGGTTGGACCACGAAGAGAATTATATATATAGATAATAAATGTGCCTCTATCTTTTTAAGCATTTTATAAGTTAATAGTATCGGTTAGATCGTCAACATGGGGGACAACTGGGAAGGGAAATAAGTTTGGGCAAGTAAAAATACATTCTTCAAGCAGCTGCTTCAAGCTGTTACCCAATGTTTCACGCTGACATGGTCGAGAGTGAATCGCGTGGGTGTTGTATACAGTCTTTGACTTGTAGCACCAGACTGCTGGTAGACAACTAAATTGTTGTAGGAGTGTTATATCTTAACTTGTAAAACTTGAAATAACTTGAATAAATTCTTTCTGAACAAAACTAAATATATATATATATACAATATAAACAAATTTAACATGAAATAAAATATACGAAGTAGACTTCCGGAATAACATAAATGGTATTTTGAAAAAAATCTAACTCACTACAAAAACAAAACAAACTGGCGTTCTGGAGTCGTCTGTAGACCGTAGTACTCAAGACAGCTTACGGCAGTGCCGCTTTTCTTGCATCATTCACACTGCATAACCACCAACCAATCACTAACTTCTTCTCGCGTCATCATAGAAACATATAGACACACACATACACCATAACAATGGGGTATTCATGATCCCTTTATCTTAATTCCGAAATCCTGGGAATGTGTTCGTGTTCGTAGGCGTAGCCATTATTTCTTTTATAACCTTGAAGTGATTTAGGCGCCTAGATTTGCAGGCATTACATTTATTCTTGTTTTTATATGTCATACTGTTTCAAAATATGTGTGAGAATGTCAGTGTGTCTGTGTGTGTGTGTGTCTGTATTGTTAATATAACAATTTATTATTTGTCAAATGGGGTATTGATGGCCGCCCCTGCCTGGCTCGGATGACATATTTATCCCTTTTGTTGAGCTGTGAAAGCAGAGACTCGATTTATCAAAACGTTGTCTGGATCGAGATTTAAAGTTCTATACTTAAGTCAATGAACTTGACACTTGTATCCAGGGCGAATGAAAGCATTTCAATTGAAAAGCTTTATCAATTATTTTTTTCGAATTCACTTTCAAGTACTCTACAAGTATTGAATTATTCCGAGAAATCGAACGACAATTTTTTTTTAGAAAAGCAATTAATTTGCTGAGTTGTATTGTGTAGGGACTTTTCAATGTGGTCGGCGAAAAAGAAAAGATGAAAAGAAAATCGAATTTCTAAGAAATTCTAAATACAGAACAATAGTTCTTATAATAATTCAGCAATATAATTTACTAAAAAGAAAAAGTCGGACAGGCTTTAACAATACGGAAATCTAAAATTAAAAGGTTGACAAAGTTGTGTTATGTCCAGATTTACAAGAAAACTTTGTCGTTCTAGTTTTTAAGCTCAGTAATAATAATCTTATCTTATCTTATATAATACAGACGTTACTTCAAAAAAGAAGATGATTACGTCCTACGCGTCATGCATTTAGTCATGCATATTAACCAATGACTTAAATTCTGCCAAGTCACTGGTTTTTCTGGCTAGCTCAGGCAACCCATTCCATGCTCTAATAGCACTAGGGAAGAAGGAGTATTTGTACAAATTTGTCCTAGCATATGGGACGAGGAATGTGCCTTTATTTTTGTGTCTTTCAGAGTATTTTATTAAATTTTGTTTTTGTATTTGAAGATTATGGTTCAGTGTTTTATGTATAATTGCTACTTTACTTTTGAGTCTTCTGTCCTGAAGGCTTTCTAAATTTAGTGATTTTACTAATGGTGTTACCCTAGTCAAATGTGAATATTCGTTTGTTATGAATCTCACTGCTCTATTTTGTGTTTGTTCCAGTTTCTTAATGTTTTCTTGAGTTGAGGGGTCCCACACGGTGGATGCAATGGCAATGTCTTCGATTCAAGACTAAGGATGGGTGCGAACCCATTTGCAACCTGCTTATTTTTCCGCAACTCGTTCAGACAAAGCCGTTGTCCACCGACGGTCTATTTAAGTTTCTATTCGTCTTCTGCGCCTGACTTCAATGAGGGTTTTTCCTTGGGTTTCAACTGTGTGTCTCCAACTGTCTCTTTTAGCGCTTTCTCTACGTAATTATTTACCACATTCTGGTGGAATCAACGTTGGTATCGTTAGTTAGGAGAGAAAGAGTTAGAGGCCATCTTCTCCAGTTATTTTCCTCTATGCCAGTGAGGGCAACATGGCGCCTGAGATGATCTTTATAGCGTTTCCGGGCGGGCAACTCTGTTACGCCGTCCACCTTTAAGCTCCCAACACTTCCAATGACAGGCGGTCGTCTCCCATGAGAGATAACTGTCCGATTCAGCACAGACAAATCTTTATATAGAAACTAATGTAATCAGTCGCCTACTTTCTTTAGATATAGATTACTAGCGTACACACCGGCTACGCCCGTTGATTTTTTACCAGTCCTATTGTTTATTATGGCCGGAACACCCCCTTTTTAGCAGCCCCCGAAAGGGGAAAAGACGCTATTAGTTTTGTATGTAATGTCTGTCCGTCCCGTTTAGATCTCGTAAACTAAAAACGATAGTGAAAATCCGACATCATAATATTTTAGTCCATTCAAAGTTTTGTTGCAACGGCTACTTTTTTCTTTTCTAAAAGCGAAAAATCTAATTTTTAAAATCACTTATGCAAGCAGTTTTTCTCATAAAAATACACCACTTTTACAACTATTCACTATTAATAGTAACAAACACGGGGGGCTCTTTAGTAGGAGGATATACAATTGGCAATATTTTTAACACATTTATGCAAATGTTTTTAGATTTTTTGTTGAAAAAAATTTTTTTTTACATTTGTATTGCTACGACATGTAAGTTCTGTCCTACTAATTAATACATTTACAAACAAAAATAATGTTTACTTTTTTTTTAAAGAAAAAAATGTATTTAGTATGCATATACGTCGGACATAATTTAAAACAACAATTAATAAGTAGGTTTTCATATTATCGCGTGAACTGCAATGCCTAAAGGCAACTATACGACACTTAACTAAAGGAAATTTTTACGGAAATGTTTTTTTCTTTTTTTGAGGATTTGATTAAGAGATTGACCCTTTACAAAACAATTAGATCAGTTAGATATTCATTTTAAAACATCAGTAAGCCAGGTCTTTATTTAACTTCACCTTTACTTTCACCAATCCTTTGGTCTGTTGGACCGCTGGGGCACCACACAAGATCTGTTAACCTTCTTTCTCTATTTTTCTCTGTCATTTGTCTTTGATAGAATTTAATTCTGATGTTCTTTCTGAAAATATTGATGCCTCCCTTTTTACCTGCCTGGGTGGACCACTTCGGGGGCCGATTTTGAGTTTTGTGTTTCCACACAAACTGTCTTTGTAACCTTGTTTTCTTTTTTAAAAATTTAGATTGCAAATTAAAATGAGTAATAAAAAATGGCTCAGCCCTTTGTCAGGGGTGTTGCTGTTTACTTAATTAGGGGTAGATACACTTGCATTGAATTCCCGGATTCTTCCCCCCCCCCCCCCCCCGCTTGACAATATAAAGCAAGAACCAAAAAGTACTAGCATGTGAACTACGAACATCGAATAAAAGTTGTTCAATTGAACATTTAGTGAATAACAAGAGTTGTCAACATGTACAATATTTAATAAAACTTAATTGCAAATTAGTAACATATTTACAGGTACATCAATATAATTGATGTTAGAATTCCATTAATAATTATTCAAATATCACACCAATAACACACCTTCCACACAGTGGCGTAGCAAGATACCCATGGGCCCGGGTTCAAGAAAATATTTTTTTGGTGGGCCACCTCCCCAATTTCTCATGTTTAAATTAACTGGTCTCATGGAATATTAACTAGAATCAAAATCTACATCAGAAAAGTGACCAGAGCTGCGCAGGGAAATAAGGTCTGGCTCCCATCTGTCACGAAACCCCGGCTTAAATCCCGCAGTGGATACCTTGAGTCACACTGGCTCATAACAACCAGCGGAGCAGTCTGGTTTATGAGTGACTCGGCGCGTACAGCCACCCCATTATTGTCACCCAGCGGAGATCGAGTGGCAAAAGATCAAAAAATGGCCGACTTGCTAAATAAATATTTCGCTTCGATAAGCAAGTCCGAAAAGAAGACAGCCACATCTATAGCCCTCAACAAGGAGCGTAAAAGACTCGAGAGGGAGCCGGATGGGTCGAAAGACCTGGACACGTGCAATGCGCCCTTCTGTCGTGCTGAGCTGGACAGAGCGATAGTAAAGTGTAAAAACAGAAAAACTCCGGGGCCAGACAAGGTTACTCCTGAGATGGTAAAACACCTCGGGGGTATTGCGAAAGACAAACTCCTTGAGTTTGCGAATCGGACCTGGGTAGAGTCCAGACTACCCAGGGCCTGGCGTTGTGCTACCATTGTTCCAATACTAAAAAAGGGCAAAGACGCGACTAACGTTGAGTCCTACAGACCCATATCCCTGACCTCCACTATCGGCAAGATAGTAGAACGGATGGTCAGCGAGCGGCTCGTGTGGAGCTTTCAGAGTGCCGGTATCCTAGCGCCAGAGCAGGCAGGCTTTAGGGCAGGCTTGAGCCCGATCGACCAGGTCACAGTATTCATGCAGGAGGTGGCCGATGGGTTCCAGAGGTCCGAGAGCACATATGCAGCATTTATAGACCTAAAACAGGCTTATGACCGGGTGTGGAAGCAAGGCCTCTATCTGAAACTTAGAGCCATGGGCGTACACGGGCGGACCTATAACTGGATAAAACAGTTCCTAACTGAGAGGAAAACACGAACACAGTTCCAGTACTCTCTAAGTGGGGAAAACACCCCAATCAGAGGGTTACCCCAAGGATCCGCCCTCTCATGTATCCTTTTCATGGCCTATCTTAACGATTTGCCCAGCTCACTCCGATGTCGCAAACTGCTATATGCTGATGATATTGTCCTCTGGTCAACCGGGAAGAAAGCTGACCAACTTCAGGCAGCATTACAAGCCGATCTTCATACCATCTCCTCGTAGTGTTCAAAATGGCAGATACGAATTGACGTTGCCAAAACTACCTGGTTCCTGTTCAGCCTGGGAATCGACATTCTTGGGCACCCATTCGAGCTTCAACTCGGTGGGCTGCGACTCCAACGTGAAAACACGCCAAAATATCTAGGAGTCACTCTAGATAGAAAGCTCTCAATGCACTTGCACATCCAGGACGTTGAAAGAAAAGCCTCGGAGAAGTTAGGGTTACTCAGAAAGCTAGCCAGTACCAAGTGGGGCGCCCGAGCTGACATGCTACGCACTCTGTACACGGGGGCTGTCAGGTCCCAAATTGAGTACAGCCTGCCCGTGCAGATGTACGCAAGCAAGACGGCCCTCGAATCACTCGATAGTGTACAGGCCCAGGCTCTTAGATTCATTTGCGGCACCTATAGAACGAGCCCAACTTCCGATGCAGAAATCATGTCCAACGTGGCTCCTCTCAGCCTGAGGAGAGAGCGCGCCGTGCTAACGGCCCTGGAACGCTACAAAAGGGGCGAACCAGGGCTACCGACCCATACTCTAGTCACTCGGTGGAGAGTTAAAAACCGGATTAAACGGACCTCATTTATGCACTGCGCAACAAATTTGAGTGCTCAAGCTGGCCTCTCCACTGACCGGGTCCCAATCCGACGGATAAGCACGTGCCCGCCCTGGAGGAGACAGCCCATCCCTCCCATCAATCTAACCATACACGGGTTGGAGGGGGCCACAAAACGACACACACACCCGGACTTACTAAGGAAAATGGCAATGGGCACATTAAAGACCTACCCGGCCAACGCCATTTATTGTTACACAGACGGGTCGGTCATGAAGGACCCCGTAAGAGCTGGGTATGGGGCCTATATCTGCTACCCAGACCTCAAACCAGAAAAGCTTTCAGGCACATGCGGCCTCGCTGCATGTAGCTTTGAAGCTGAAATTTCGGCGATAACAAATACACTCAAATATCTGCTCCAAAAATTGCGTGAAAACATAACCGTTGCGACTACCGTTGTAATGGTTACCGATTCCCAATCCTGCCTCCAAGCCATGGCTGGCTTAGGGGGAAAGTCCGAACTGGTGGAAGAGGCATTAGGCGCCGCAAATAACATCCGCCTATTTATTGGAGCTGTCATCTTTATGCAGTGGGTGCCCTCGCACTGCGGCGTGAGGGGCAATGCCGTGGCTGACGCTCTAGCTCGAGAAGGAGCGCTGGCCGTGCCCACTTTCGAATCACCAAGTACGTTTTAACAGGCTACCACAGTTATACGAGAGTGGGTACATGAAAAGTGGTTAAAATCCTGGGATGACTCCAACACTGCCAGGGGAGTCTGGCAGCACATGCGTCTCCCAGATCGAGAGGACTCGTGGTGGAGGCTAAAAAGGTCGGAACAAACAACAATAGCGCAGTGGCGCACGGGACACTGCCCCATAGGTGCGTACTTCGCCCGGTTCCGACCAAATTTTGATGCCCGTTGCCGACACTGCGGGGAATCAGAAGAGACGGTGGCGCACGTCTTGCAAGAGTGTCCGCAGCTCCGCGAGCTGCGGGAAGACGTATCCAGTGGTTCACTATGTTTGTATGGAAGCTATGAGGCACTACGCCAAACAGCAGAGTTCCTTACCAGGGCACTACGGGAGTCCTAGGTCTCCCTGCCTTGTCACCAATTGGAGTTCATCTCAGGTTTATGAGTGACAGATATTTGCCTCTCATCTAGGCCATCTTGGATGTCAGACTTTTTTTGTCAGTTGTTTAAAAGGTTTTACATTGTCAAAAACAAAGCAAACACATTTCATGGTCATTCAAGACAAGTAATTTCATGCCACTCAAGAAATTGTTCATAGTTCATTTGGTTGTCCTATTTCCGGCTGTAGACATCATGGCTATTGCTCTCTGTTGTAGACACATGTATGAGCCCGTGCATTACACACGTCTTCACAAGCCAAACGATGAAACAGGAATTCTTCCGAAGGCAGCAGTCTCCAGTTTCCATGGAAACCTGGAAGCCAAGAAAGAAAATTCCGGGAAACATAATCCTAATTATTTGTGTTGGTGTGTTTACCAGCTGATAGATCAGCGTGATTTCCTATTGTTCTACTGTTTTTATGTCCAACACTATAT
This sequence comes from Biomphalaria sudanica, assembly GCA_036873155.1. Taxonomy (NCBI): domain Eukaryota; kingdom Metazoa; phylum Mollusca; class Gastropoda; family Planorbidae; genus Biomphalaria; species Biomphalaria sudanica. Next base: position 124,331 of record JAZGLO010001206.1, on the reverse strand, counting down.
ATTTAAAACTGGGCTAATTAACGCAAACAACGTTCCTGGACATCACTCAGTCATCACGTTGCGGATAAGACGTGAATTCGGCGCCATTGTATACAGGTCCAATAGAACTTAATTAGTCTGACCGTTTCTCCTCATCACCATCGGAGAAGCCTCCACAAGTCGGCAGAGCTGCACCAGCTTCCAGAGGTTAACCTGTCCTCTTTTTTTATTTAGTAGTTTAAAAGGTTTCACAATGGCAAAAAAAAAACAACATTTCATCAAACCAAAATTGAAGCCTAACAGCACTGCAGTGATCTCATGAGGAAATTAGAGGATAATTTCCTCCTCAATGTAACCCCAACTAATCTTCACCAGTTGACACCGAGAGGTCCTGAATTTCTGTTAGAATCACCAGAGACTGAATAGATGTCGGCCTTAGTTTCAATTTAAGAAGTGTAACAGAGTTAAAAATAAAAAAAAGATAATTTTACATACTTTAAATACAAAAAAAATAAAAACATATTAAGCTTTGAAAAAATTGAATAATTTGCAGCTGTATCGAAATTTTAATTAGTGACAATCGGGAATATCCCTACTTCTCCATAGTCTCTCCGCCCCCCACCATTCCTGTACTACCCATAAGTGTATAACTATAAACAGACTAGAAAAAAAAAGAATGGGACGATATGGAGACGATTGTCACCTCAAACGCACGATTAAGGTTAGCCACCATTACAATTCACAAAACCTGATGGAAAGCAAATGCTTACATTAAAGCTTAAAACACTGCTTTTAAATTTTTAATATAAATTCTGGGAAAAAATTCAAGATATTTTGATGGAGCTTTTTAAATTCTATTTTTAAACGTTTTTTACAAAAATGCATTTATTTTTTCACTTTTGTGTCATCCCAAAGTTTTCAACTAGTTAAGAGTCATGGGCCCAAGCGCAATGGGCCACTAATGGTCGTGGGCCCGGGTTCATTAAACCCCTCGCGCCATCGACGCTACGCCACTGCATCCACACGCACACTCCATCTCGGCGCCCTACAGAACATCAACTCTCTACGCCTACAACAAGAATAGCTAACGATACATCTCTAAGGGCGGAAGACGACACTCTTTGACATAGCCCCAAGCCTAACACCCTGAAACGAAAAGAAAACCTAGATCTAGCGATGCCGCTACAACAAGAACTTCCCCATAGCCCCAAGCCTAACACCCTGAAACGAAAAGAAAACCTAGATCTAGCGATGCCGCTACAACAAAGAACTTTCCCATAGCCCCAAGCCTAACACTGAAACGAAAAGAAAACCTAGATCTAGCGATGCCGCTACAACAAGAACTTCCCCATAGCCCCAAGCCTAACACCCTGAAACGAAAAGAAAACCTAGATCTAGCGATGCCGCTACAACAAAGAACTTTCCCATAGCCCCAAGCCTAACACTGAAACGAAAAGAAAACCTAGATCTAGCGATGCCGCTACAACAAAGAACTTTCCCATAGCCCCAAGCCTAACACCCTGAAACGAAAAGAAAACCTAGATCTAGCGATGCCGCTACAACAAGAACTTCCCCATAGCCCCAAGCCTAACACCCTGAAACGAAAAGAAAACCTAGATCTAGCGATGCCGCTACAACAAAGAACTTCCCCATAGCCCCAAGCCTAACACCCTGAAACGAAAAATTAACCTAGATCTAGCGATGCCGCTACAACAAAGAACCTTTCACTAGCGACACCCGTACCAAAAGATCAGCCTACTTAATACAACTTTGTACTTACGTACCATTACAACGGGGAAACCAGCTAACCAGCTAACAAAAGAAGCTCTCTCTCCCTCTCTCTCTCTCTCTCTTGCGTGAACTATGGATGATGTAAACAAACACATACACAATATTCTAGACAACAAAACGCACCTAATATAAACTACTTCCTATACGCTAAAACACCAATATTAAATACAAAGAAAACTTCACGCGCGCACGACACCCTTTTTTTTGGGGGGGTTAAATTTTAGAATTAATCATGAATTTCTTTAAAAAAAAAAAACTAGAACTATTTTTTTAACAGTTGGTGATATGATAAAAAAAACTCAACAAAGAAAACCAATAATGTAATCACTGTGGATTGATTCGTTCTTTACACCTCAATCTTTTTCTTCAAAGTCAAAATTTATGGGGTGTGGGGGGGGGGGGTTGTTAAAAAAAATAAACAAGATTCAAAGCAGACAATCTGAATGTCTTCGTCAATATACAACATAAATCAGTGATACGATTTAAAACGTAGCCAGGAGCCAAAAGTAGGACACGCATTCAAAAGATATCTTAAAGATTTCAAGATATGCTAAAAGAAAATGTACCTCTGAATATCGCATTTCCTCTTTTGGTATAATTATATTTCATAGACATTGTCATATAGAATGTCATATAAAAAGACATTTAGACTGTCGTATAGAATGTCATATGAAATGTCAAAAAGAATGCCAGTTGAAAGTTTTATCAAGATTTTTATTTGGTACATCTTATCTTCTTATATTATTCAGACGTTACTTCAAAAAAGAAGATGATTGCGCGTCATGCAACTAGTCATGCATTATAACAAATGACTTAAATTCTGACAAGGCACTGGTTTTCCTGGCTGGCCCAGGCAACCCATTCCGTGCTCTAATAGCGCTATGGGAATAGTGTTGTATTTAGATTCCTAAACCTGAAGAGCACAAAGTTTCTGCTGGGTGAAGAGCCCATTCCCAAATCCTTAAAGCTCGTTTTGTTTCTCTGTATCGATTAAGATTCAAATGAGCAAAAAAAAAAAATGTTCCAGCCAGTTTTTATACTTCTAATGTCTCAGATGACTCTAATATTAAATGATATGATGGCTGCCTGGTCGTGTGGTATGCGTTTCTGACTTTCCTCACAGTTGTTCTGAGTTCGAACCCTGACGTCCTGCAGGATGTTTGAAGTAGATGACGTAGTAATATTTCTGTCTGAAGGAACGTCCAAATCTTATTAAAAAAATATAAATTGTACGTCATCACTGAAAACCATGGAGTTAATAGCACACATTCTTTTAGCATCTGAGAAGCAGACTGGACACAGTCTTTGGTCGGCAGCCACGTTAGGCAACTTACTTACTTAGACTTAGGTCCTCCCGCGGCGTTCGGCGCATTGGGCGGCAAGCTGTCTCCATAAAGATCAGTCACTGGCAATGTCTGAAGCCTCCTCCCACCTGGTGTCCACTGTTCTGAGGTCCTCCATGAAGGTGTGTCGCCAAGTTATACGAGGACGTCCCTGTTTGCACTTTCCTCGTTTTGACTTCCATGTTATCGCAACTCTTACGCGTTAGGCAATAGAAAGTTAGGCAATAGAAACTCCAATAAAAAAAAAAGACTACAGCTCTCTATTGTTCACAGCCGTCCCAGTCTATTTAGATTACTCAGCCACTGTGGTGGTATCGGTCTGCGCAATTCAAAATCCACTCGAAGGATACTTAGCACAGACTGGACATCTTGCAGTGTTTCACATATAGACCTTCGCCAGTCAAACGCGACAACGTATGGTATTCGCATAGGGACCTACGTAATCACGTGACATACGGCAAACATCTTTAATCCTCGAACTCGCTCTCCATGATTATTATGCTTATTGACCTAGTAAAACTAAAGCTGCTTGGTCGTGCGGAATGCGCGCTGGGCTGACTTACGGTCGTCTCGATGTTCCTGAGTTCATAAACTGCCCGCCGCCATCCCCTGTCGTTCTGCGGGAAGTTTTGACTAGGACGTAGATTTCAACGTCAACTTGAAGAAACATTCGAAAACATTTGAAAACAAACCGACACCGGCAGGCAACGATTATGTCTGCGCTGGATGTGGCAAAATATGTAGGTCACAGCTAGGACTGCGGAGACACTTAAAATATTGGAATCCTCCTTAGCAATTGGACTCTATTATTACTTTTTAAAAATCATGAAAAAAAAATATATATATATAAACATTACTTTTATGTGGTATGTGTAAAAAGGTGCGACAGGAGCAGCTACAGTACAGCTACATCACAGCTACAGTGGCTGCTGGGCACACATTTAGAATGTGTGATTGTCAAAAGAGTTGAGCCAAGGCTCTTCTAAGTCTAGGCATGTAAGCCTGCTTGAACAACCGTTCTATCTGGAAGAGGTCCAAGTCAATGCCTCTATAAAACATTGCTATTTCCGACGTATCTGGCACTCTGGACGCATGGACTAGAATGCATGGCCGAAGGCCAAGTACACCGGGAACCTCCGCCATTTTCCTCTGTTGTACCAAGCTAACCGTGCAGGACTCGCCTTTTAGGACCGAAAGGAAAGCTAGTGACGATACAAGGGCGAAGACAGCGTTAAGAGAAATGAACTCGACCCATAAAGAAAATTAACTGCCAATTTTCAAGTCAGTGTTTCCCAAACTTTTTCCTAGACGGAACACTTCGCCCATTCCGAGTAAGAAACGGAACACTTCGCCCATTCCGAGTAAGAAACGGAACACTTTTGCTATTTTGTTTTAGAAAGATTTATTGACGCAGCCTTCTAGGGAAAAAGCAACAACAACTATACCACGTGTCCATTCATGTTTGAAGTATATTGACGAGACGTGACTGTTTATTCCTTGTAAGCCAGTTTAACTTGATTTGTCATAAAACAACATTCTAAATTTCGTAGCTAGCGTTTCCACCCCACCCCACATCCGTCTCAACAACAACTTCACTCCCTATTTTTTAATAACTCCCCCCCCCCCCCCACCTTGCCCTTTTTATTTTTTTGGCGCCCCAGTCTTAATACCACGAAAGACACCAAAAACATTAAAACATCGCTACCTGTGTTTCACACCCAAATACTCATCCACACACACACATACTAAATACTGCAAGAGTAGTTCAAGGTCACGCCCATCCCCCCCCCCCCCCAATGACATAGGCTTTATAATTATTGTCCAGGTTTTTTTTTTTTCTAGGAAAGCCATTCATTATTTCGTGGAGCTCCACAATGGCCCATTGAAAATCTGCAGGGAATGATATGGTTCAGTGACTTTGTAAGGCACCAGGCTATGACTACCAGGGAGTATGTTTATTAGGGTCAGTGCTCAGCGGAGTTTAGAGGGGAAATAACAATAATCAAATAGAAATAACAACATCAGCAAATGCAAAGAGAAACTAATGAGAAGCAGGAAAGAAAGAAGAGAGAGAGAGAGAAAGAGAGAGAGAGAGAGAAATTCAGAGAGAAAGATGTTTAAGAAAAAAAAATAGCCATAGGCCTATTAAAAAAAAAACAAGAAAAGCTTTGTACCAGATTTTTTACAATCTGGAAGTAAAAAAAACAAAACGTATAAACGCAATGTTCTATTAGGCAAAGTGTTCTTTTGTCAGTGATTTTAACAAATGGCTGCCATATTTTTGTGTTTTTTCTACCAGAAATTCAGATCGTTGCATCCTTCACAGCTGTCATGGTTCAAATATACGTATTGCATACCACACATGCTGCGAAACCAATAGATAAGCTCGCTCACTATACCCAGGGCCGGCCCTAGGTAAATGGAGGCCCTAGTCGAAGTAAATTTGGAGGCCCCAAAATGAAATCGAAAAATTAAAAGAAAACAGCGAACAAATAAAATCATACATTATTTCAAACCTAGTCAGGCTAGTGTACTCCCCAATAACGTGGGGAAACAGGTTTTGCTAGTTCATCTTAAAAAAATGAGTTTAAGTCCAAGGCAAGGTCCCTCACTATCGCAGGCCCTAGGCGGCTTCCTAGTTTGCCTATGCCTAAATCCGGCCCTGCTATAAATTAAAATCACCAATTTCTCTCATTAAAAATTAGGTCCCTAGAGGTGCCTTTATAGATTTAATATATATACATGGAAAGGTATTTGTATACTCAAGGCTGTTCAAAAGAGATATTTTCTTGAGATCTTGAGAATCTAAGATTTCTTTTCTTTCTTTTGAATTCCCGTGTACATTGCTAGCGTTGAAAGAACCTTTATGCCAGCGGTTCTGAAACTTTTGAGCTCGTCGACCCTATTTTATATTTCCCACCTTTGCCGCGACCCCCCACCCCCCAAAAAAAAAAAAAAACAAAACAAAAAAAACAACAACAACAACCCACACACATACAGTAATAGAAGAGTAGACAATCACAATCCATAGTTTCAATGGTCTTAGGCGACCCCTGGCAAATCGTCAATCGACCTCCAAGGGGGGTCGCGACCCACAGGTTGAGAACCCCTGCCTAATGCTATCACCGCACAGTGGACAAAAGAGAGAAAATGTACTCTAACTTAAGAGGCAATTGTTTGACGACAATATACAATTCTAAGACAAGGTCTTACATGGAGTTCCTCATATAATTTTTTGTCCTCCTTTTTAAAGGTTTGTCATGCTTATTTCGTCTTCCTCTGGGCGTGCGTGTGGTACCCTTTATGTGAGACCCAGTGAGCTCTGTGTCCTGCCTAGTTCTCTGTTTCAAAGTTATTTTAATTACTAAAACACTGACGTACTGTATTCTTCTTGGAAAAACAAAGCTAATTATGCTGCAGACTGTCTGCATGGTTCCTAGAACAAACAACGTGGGAAACTAAAAATAGCTTTTTGAAAAAAAAAAAGAATTAGATGACAATAAATGTGTATTTCATTTCATCGTGTCTTGACAAAGAAAAAAAAAGGGGGGGGGGATATTAAAAAGGGCTAAGATATATCAGAAAACTCCTATTGAGACTTACTTAACTCTACAAATCAATGTTAATGCCCTCCCCTTTTTTTAAATATTAACTCTTTCTCTCCTAACTGACGATACCAACGTTGATTCCACTAGAATGTGGTAAATAATTACGGAGAGAAAGAGTTAAACGTTTAGAGTCGTTCTGGGCTTAGGTCATTTTGTGTGTCTGGACAGCAAGTTGGACACTGAACGCTGAGGCTGAAAGAAGAATTCAAGCCTTTGAGAGGAAATGATTCAAGAAAATGCAGGGTATCAGATACCAAGAAAAGACAAATGAGTTTGTACTTATACAAGTCAACACTCTGGCTATCAGATAGAAGAAACACATTAATACTGCTAAGAGACATAATCTGAGCTGGTTTGGTCCTATTGAAAGACATTAGACACTGTCAAAAGTCAGCCTTCAAGGTACAGTGGAGGGAGCACGAAGAAAGGGCCCTCTAAAAAATGATGACTTGATAACATAAAAGAAGAGACCAGCCTCCCTCTTGAAGCGTGGTCGAGAGGTTAAGTGCGCTTGAACTTGGGGGCTCGAGGTTCGACACCCGACTCGGGCAGAGTTGTGTTTACTGAGCGCCTAAAGGCAGCATGGGAAAAACTTCTCCTAGATACCCCCTTCCCACCACCGGTCCACATATGAGATTAGACCAAAGCGCTCTGAGCATGCTATTAGCATGAAAGTGGCGCTATAAAAAGCCATAATTTATTTATTTATTTATCCTGCTAAGAACAGCTGCAGACCTGGAAAAGTGGGGGGATGTGGTTCCTGAACTGTCACAGCGCCCCCTACAATTGAGAGGACAGCAAGTATCCAACAAGCTTTGCAGGCTGCAGAGAAACCGCCTGGCTAAGGTTAACAGAGCTCTTGGTCGACTCCAAATACTAGAGTATGGCGAACTAGATCTTTCCGCTTACCAGCAATAATTTGTGCCTTTAAAACTGTGGTTCTTATCACACTTGTGTATGACTCTGAGACCTGGGTGCTCTATAGGTGGCACCAAAGGCTCCTGGAGCGCCTCCAATAATGACGTCTTAAAAACAACCATGGTCAGCTGGACGCTGCTGTTGACAGTATATACTAGTGTAGAGGCGCTACTTATTGTGACTAACTCACAAACGATGACAAATCTAGAGGCTATTATAAGATTCTTACTCGGAAGTGTCGTTTTTTCGTTTTTAATCTTTATTGAATTCTAATCTATAATATTAATTTCATATTAAGTTTTAATTAAATACCAAAACTAAGAAGAAGATAACGTAAATGAAATAATTGGAAAGAAGCTCATTTTTGACAAAGATTTTATGGGTTTTGATATCCATATATCCAAAGAAATAAAACGCTGCAAGATTTTATTCGATACAAAATGGACTACAACTCAAATTAAAAACCTAAAAATTGGCGTATAACTTTCTAACTTTGTTTGTGCTAAGATGTTTACACTCACAGACTTACGTATCGAGCAAACACATTTTAAATCTATAATTTATTGATTGAATTTATAATAGTAGGCTGAACACATCTCTCGTAAGATTTATTGGAGATTTTCATAGTAAACAGTAACGTATCTCTTTCAGGCCTTGCGATCTATAGGGCAGATCATGGGCAGATCATACCCCCCCCCCCGAAAAAAAATCCTGGCTACGCCAATGGGGCATATGATATAAAGATCACCTGTTTCTGTAGCACATGGTTAACAGGGGGTGCTATGTGGCCCACACAACGACCAACCGCCTTTACTTTTGTAAGGTACCTATTAGAGCTAGATTAGATTTATATCTACAATTAGAGCTGGGTGGACTCAGAGGCGCCCAAAGTCTTCACCAAGATTCGAACCAGAGACCTCGGTTAGTAAGCGAAGCGATTTACCGCTCAGCCACCGCGCCTCCGGAGTTTTCATACATAGTGGACAAAGTATAAATGGCTTGCTTTTTGGTGTATCCGGTGTGCAAATGAAATAAAGTGCTGATAAGTTATGTACTTTTAAAGGTTGAAGCAATTTTAAGCTCACGTAGGACAAGACATTTGTAGTACAACATTATGTCACTCTGGAGAAAGCATCATATTTTCACTCTAGGACTTAAAACTTACTTTAAAAAAAACGCCATGAGATATTGTTTAAACTAAAGGTCAGTTCTTTTTTTTTTTATTTCATTGGCACCAGATAGCGTCCTTGACATTGTTTAGTTTACTGTGAAAATTCTCAAATATAAGAAATTTTTATATCCATATGCGGTGTCTAGTTTACACTTTAAACCAGGAAATAATTTCTTTATTACTTATGTAAGATCATAGACGTGTACGATTGAGCACTGCGTGAACAGAACTGAACAAAAGAGCTCCACGTAGAGTTAAATACAATGGTATTGCATAGGTCAGGGGGTATACTTGTAAGCTTCACTAGACCCAGCGAGGTTTCCATTATGTTCAGAGTATGTATGTATTCAGTTAATCCTGACATAATCAACAGCATACTTCTAATGTAAAAGATTCGCTTCATTAAACAGTTACGCAAGGAATCTCAAAGTATGCCGGATAACAAACGGCTAATGTATTTGTTATACAGAAACGGGAAAGAAATTAAATAACAAGCACCCCCCCCTCCCCGGCTGAAAAAAAAATCTTAATTTCTATATAAACAAAAGTAATGAAATATATAAAACTCTATTCACATAAACATCGTAGGCCCTATGGCGTCACTAGGGTCGGTGTCACCCAGTGCGGTTAGCCCAGGGTGTCATCCCCCCCCCCCCCAAATCACCGCAATCAACTTTATCCACTCTTCCCAATAGAAATCCATTTTGTTGAAACAATGCAGAAAGCTGGTTACCTATTTTCATCGATTTTGCACACATGTAAAATAAAAAGATAATTCTATTTGGAAATGTCAGGAGGAATTACATTTTTCAATTGTCATATTTTAAAATGTATATTTATTAAAATCATTAAACATGATTTTTTGTTAGACTTTTAAACTTTTTAGTTTTTGTCACACGAAGGTCGTCAGCATAACGATGAGAGAATTTGGACCATTCTGATGAGAGAATTTGGACCATTCTGACCATTCAAAAAGAATCATGTCGGCAGATACGTTTTAAAATGTCTTCTTCAAAAAATTGTTAATCAATATTTTTTTTTCAGAAACCCCACACAAAAACAGCAAAAAGATCCTTTTTAGTAGAAGATACGAAGTCTTTATCTTATAATATTTTAACTTTTAAAACATTGATAATATCATTTCACTGGGTTAATATTCAAAATTTGATTGATAATTACAATGAACAGATAATTTATTTAAAAATAATTTGAATTTTTTTCAATCCTTCCCCATTGGTTAGGACGTCGCGCCCTCATTAGAAAACGTCGGCCCCATTCCCAAGGGCTGACCCAACCACAGCTTGAGGAACGCTGCAGTAATTCATACGAGTTTGTAATGGACTTGCTGTCCTTATATCATTCTCATGTTTAGAAAGGCGCCTGTTCTGTTCACGCGAGAACGTCAATAGTACGATTGTACGTTAGTCGAGAGAAATTGGTTTCTACTCTAGTATCACGTTGCTGAAGAGACAATAAAATGTTTTCTTGAACAGAACCGTTTGAATAGATCTTGTGGCTAACGTAGAAAAGTTCTACTTGGACGATAAAACGACGTCACATAATTAATAATTTAATTTGATTAAAATTTTGTAATAAAGTCTCTTTCGCCTAATTAATACTAAAATATGAAATATCCACAATGCAAATACAATCAATGTTTGTTCTTAATAAGTCCCCTTTGTTATCACGTAACTTTTTGGACATTTTTATCAAAGATAAGTAAAGCATATATGTTACCTATTTGATGGAAACTAACAGAGGCGTCTGTTTGGTGAAAAGTTGTTTGGTGAACAACCGGGCGCGAAACTGGTCCCCAAAGAGTCACCTAGGGAGCCAGCGCATTCGATGCACTGTAGATGGGTGGGGATTTAAGAGACTCAGTAGCCAAGTTAACAGTTTCACAACGGGCCCGTCATCAGTACCCAGCAGGAGCAGGAGTCTTTTAATAAAACGTGACCTCACATAATATATAGCTGGGGAAAAGTGGGACTGGATAGATTCACATGGAGAGCGAGCATAAAGGAAGGGTCACGGATTGCAGATGCCGTACACAACAGAAGCAGAAAGAAGGGTGAAAGTGCAACTGGACCTGGTGATTACATACGCCCAACGTATAACCGCAGCTTTAGTCACACGAGAAGTTGCAAAGGGAAAGGATTTTCTCTCCAGACGTAAAATGCCACATATATATGTATGGTGAGAGCCCGGGTGTGACGCATATAGTGTAACCCAACCCAGTATTGGTCACACACTTTTGGAACTTTCAGACAAGTCAAGGGAGGACGAGCTAATGGTCCACGCCAGTTTGCTGAAAGAAATTCTTTTCAGTTGTCACAAGCATGATGCAGATTCACAGCGTTCCGATTCACTAATGAAATCTATCGATACTTTATCTTATAAGCGCTAAAATATTAAGAAGTAACTAGGTATTTGTTATGATAGTGTAGTGTTACCTCTTGAATCAATTGCTTTTACGGTTATATTTTAGTGTTACTATATATTGGTCAATTGTCATCTTTTACATTTTATAAACATAACATAAGCTTTATACAAATTCAATATTTTTATTTTTCTGTAAAATATTCTTAATACTCCTGTACATTGCTATTGCTCGAAATATATGTACAAGTCAAAGGTCGACCTTTTTTTAAATTCTTGTAAAAAAAAAAGTTCGAAGGATGTGGACAAAACAGGGAAACATTGAGCCCAAATGTGTCATCTATTCCATAGTTGTTTTGGCCTGGTCAATCTTCTGCCTGACGTGATTACAGCTCAGAGTCATCTCTGCGTGCTTCATCTGAAGCTTCTCTATCTGGCTGACGAGAAAGGAAGCCTCGTCTTTCTGGGACTCAAAGTCGCGAAGCAAAGGCTCGTTGCCTAGGAGACCACTGTTTTGGCGAAGCTTCTGGTTGTCGATCCTCAAGGCGTCCCTTGCTTGTTTGGTTCTGGAGAGAACGTCTCGACTCTGTGGATGGTGAACAAGACAATTAGCAATTAAGTTCAGCAATAGTTGGCAACACATATATGGAGACTTCCCACGTGGTTGGCAATCATAAAGGAGGGGCCCTGGATGGCAGATGGCGAACTCAGCAGATGTAGAAAAAGGGTGAAAACTCTGCAGCATCTGGTGATTAAATTGCCTAACACGTGAACGTGGAGGTATAGCAAGGATTAAATCTCTTTAGCTACACCAGAAGTAGCAACGGGAAAAGATGGTCTGTCTCAGTTATGGAGATAGTCCAGTTGGAAAAAAAAATATTAGAAAATTATATTGAGAATTGCGTCATTACAATGTGTGTAAAACAAGGTACCAATATGACGTGTACACCATTTTGTAATCGTTTAATTTCAAACATTTATTTTTCTTTAGAGAGTTATTACTTCCAAGTAATTGTAAATATTTCAAAAGCTGATGATTTCTACGCTTGTATAAAATGGTAACATTAGAGATTTTCATATATGGTTGAAAACCAATAAATAACAAGCTTTTTTTTGGTGAATCCGGTGTACAAACTAAAAGGAGTGTTGAAAAGCTATGTGTTTAAAAAAAAAAGTGACAATATAATAATGGTGCACTTCTTTGGACTACTGAAATCACTGCAGAATTAATTTTTTTAAAGCTCTTCTGTTTGTTACTTTTATTTAGTAATCAACTTTGACGTTTGATTTAGTTATCAATTTTGACGGTTGATTTAGCGCCCTTGACATTGTTTAATTCAGCGTCCTTGACATTGTTTAATTTAGAGTCCTTGACATTGTTTCACTTGGTGTCCTTGACATTGTTTAATTTAGTGTCATTGACATTGTTTAACTTAGTGTCCTTGATATTGTTTAACTTAGTGTCATTGACATTGTTTAATTTAACGTGAAAATCTCCACTAAAGCATGCACATGGTAAATTTACATACAATTGGCTCTACAGCGTTTGATTGTAAATAGATTTAGATCTAATTTATTAAATGTAATAAAATAAAATTCCTTATGAAAATTAAAAAGTAAAAACGAAAATAATATTAAAACTGAATTTAAAACTTTGAAAAAAAAACTGAAAGTTTGTTAAGATTGTATTTGAAAAATCAGTTTCAGTTGTACATCCTCTCTGGCCTCTATTATAGCTTCGTGTTATCATTAGCTTCTTTCATTTTCGTATTTTATTTTTTTTTTGTTTCTATTTCGGTTTCAGTTTTCTGAATTATGATCTGACCTCTGTGTGAACTTTATCATTTAGTTTAGAGAGTTCATTTCCGTTCTTCCGTTTCTAATATACTTTATTCATGATGGCATTTTGCTAATAGTTCTTTGTTGTTGTTTTGTAATGCTGTCATAGAGAGCGAGAGAGAGAGAGAGAGAGGGAGAGAGAGAGGGAGAGAGATAGATAGAGAGGCATAAAGGGTTGGAAAAGAGAGAGAGAATGAGAGATCAATCAGCAAGAATGAGGTTGCTTGTTTTAAAAAGATTATAGCAGGTCTTTTTTGTGACGCTACGCACACGGCGTGCCGGAACCTTTTGAAAAAAACTTACTTTTCTTGTATTTTAACGTATATTATTAATTTTTAGTAGTCAAAAGTGAGGCAATCAACTACTGAGTACCGGCACCTAATCACTGAGTACCGGCACCTAATCACTGAGTACCGGCACCTAATCACTTACCGGCACCTAATCACTGAGTACCGGCACCTAATCACTGAGTACCGGCAGCTATTTTTTTATTTACAAAAAAAGCACTGGTTTAATAAAACGCTGTCGATTTTAATTTGATGTACACAAGTTGCTACACTAGAGGTGACTAGATCGATGTTAATGGATGGATTGTACATTCTAATACTATCAGTCGTCAGACTATACCTGAGCCAAACTCGCCTCCACTTCCTGTAGCTCACTTTTCTGTTCAGTATTGGCTCCTTGCACAAATTGAAGTTTCTCCTTCAGATGGGTCAAAACCTGGACAGTGCTGGTTATTTTCTTTCGAAGTTTCAGTAGCTCCTGAAATACGGATGAACATGTAGTGTAGGATAAATCATTAAATGACGTGATGGGTTCGCTGCACTACACATTACAATTAGGATATATCAGTGTTTCCCAAACTGTGTTCCGCGAGGCCTGAATTACTAACTTTTTAGAACTATAATTATCAACGACAACATTGAGATTCCTTTGCATTTTCTTTTTTCATTCAATGTTTCATATTACATCCAGTAAAACTTTACCTTATTATGTCTGTTTTCACTAATATATTGCATCGTTTGACTAGTCTGTCAGTATAGTCAGCGCTAGCTGCCTGTATTTTTCCCCAAAAATTTTATTGCATATCATAGTGTTTCACAAACTTTTTTCCTTAAAGGAACACTTCGCACAATCTCGGTATTTGCTAGGACACTCACGAGGTGGCCTACTAGTTAATTATTCCAGTAGTGGTAAGAAGTCATAGAGATGAGATGTCAGAGGCGCCTCTGATTCTAATGGGTACGTAGCGTTAGTTGGCGGTTGGTCGTTGTGCTGGCCACTGAAACAGATGGCCTACAGATCATCTGCCCTAAAGGTTGCAAGGTCTAAAAGTGGAACTTTACTACGCTAGAACGAATACGGCTAAACGACATCGTAAGTGAACTCGAGAGTTTTATTCTATACATCAAAGAAAAATAATTTTCTAGACGCATTATATATATATATATATATATATATATATATATATATATATATATCTATATATATATATATACATATATATATATAATATATATATATATATATATATATATATATATATATGTTTTCCCCCCAAATTTTATTGTATGTCTCAGTGTTTCCCAAACAATTCATCACTGAGTACCGGCACCTATTTTTTTTACATATATATATTACGTTGCAGATGTCCAGCTTTTCTATGTGCGCGAACATGTGACGTTTTTAAAAAAAAAGTTTCTGTGGCGTGATAACTCAAAAACGCATTCGCCTTTCACTATCATAAGTCATTGGATATATAAATGTAGATCTAGTTTTCGATTACAGTTATTAATACTTTTTTACCTATATTGTACTGGTTTTTTTTTTCGCTACAGCGAGCTATTGTCCAATCAGAACATTAAAAGCACGCGGACAAAAGTACATTTTATGACAAGCTCTATCCAGCGCGTGCGGGTCGTCTGCTGTTGTGATAAGGGAGGCGATAAAAGTACACAACTTGAAGGAGGTCCGTTATTCTCAGAAAATGGAAAATATGTTTGTTTGTTTTTTAATCTGTTAGTTTTTTGTAGGCATACTTTTTGCTTTTTATTTCTACTAGTGTAAGCTACACGCTATCACTAGAGAACGTTTATTCACACATTAAAACAAAAACTGTTTAGCAACGAAATTAAAAGCAGTAGTATCACAAACATGATGGCGGATTCTGTGGATCGATCGTATTCACGTACTATACTGTGCAATATCCAAATAAACTAAGATCACTACCAACTGCCTTAAAAATTACTATTTTGGAAATGGTTTAGATGTATGTGCATACAATATGCGTATCTTGTTTTTTTTTTATATTCATATTGCAAACTTTTGGATGCTTATATGTAGATGTTGCACCAATGAACATTCAGAAGCAAACAAATATAAGCACTTTTTCTTATTCTATATGCTAGGACAAAATCACAGGAAACATCCCCCAACTTCACCTATCCCACATTGACTTAGTTTGTTGGGCCGTGGGGGCACCACACAGATCAGTTGACCGTCTTTCTCTTTCTTTTGTCTTGCGTAGAATCTCTTTCAATGGCAGTCCCGTCCATTTATATTGCTTTCCCATCGCTTTCTCTGTCTGCCTCTCCTTCTTTTTCCTGTGACTGTTCCTATACTGTTGTGGTAATAGTAGCAGTAGTTTATTATGCTTTCCTCTCCCCCTACAAAAATTATCTACCGCAAAACAATGATGGAGGTCATTTTATGAGATTGTATCTAACAAATGGTTTCAGAAATAGACTTTATTTAACCTTGTGCGCTAGCAGACGACCGTGCCGCCACAGTATCGTGGGTGTATCGTGAATGAAAGAGTATCGTTGATGGAAGAGTATCGTGAAGGAAAGAGTATCGTTGAGGGACGATCCCATACTGGGCATGTCAAGGATGGCCCACTAGTCCATTCCTGTCTTGCAGGAGTCCTTACTGACATCGGCAGGTTTGAGGGCTAGGGCCGCCAACATATGTCGAAATGGCCCGGAAACTAGATCTAGCAGACGGAAAGCATAATGACTTTGTCAAGCGGGAGCCATAATGATTTAGACGGGCGGGAAACCGATAATGTTAACATTATAATACAGAGAAACATTAACTGAAAATGAAAAACTGTTTCCCGTGTACAGTGCAATAAACAGAAACCGTAATAGTCAAACAAGTGTTAGTTTCTGTCTCAAGAAAAAAAAGAATTTAGTTTTTAGCTTATGGTACAAAAAGACTATTTGCAAATGATTGCATAATGCATAGAACAATAGAAAAACAAGATATAGACATATTTCTAAAAGAATTAGAATAATTCACATATGGAAATCGAACTATGTATTAAAAACCCAAAATGATTAGGTGGTGTGCACAAAATCTAATCATAAAATGCCCATGCAGACGATATTCACATTCAAACAAATCATTTTATAAAAACATTTAATTAGAAATCAAACTAAAACTAAAACTAACCTTGACTTAACAGAATGTAAGTTTCTAATTAACATGCATGGCTAGATTAACACACACGGCGTAATTATCTTCTCTTTTGATGGAACGTCTGTGATTTATAAGATAAGATAAGATGGTAAGAAACGGCCAACATGTAAAGCAGAACTCTAGCAGGTTTTATTGGGGATATGCTGTGATGCTCTGGCCATGTAACCCGCACAGGTTTCTGCTCCTACACCACACATCACTCCCTTAGATAGTTTTACAAATTAAATTAAAAACAAAAGAAACATCCATAACATTACCTCCCTAGCAATCAATCAAAGCTTTTAATGCAACTCAAACTTTCTGATGTAATGTTACTGTCCTGTTGGCTCCTATTTCTCACGGCTATGGCCAAACTTTGACTCACGGTGCCCCCGCTGCGGGGAAGAAGAGGAAACCGTGCCTCATATTCTGTTTGACTGCCCCAGACTTGCTTATCTCCGTATCGACAGGTCTGGGAAACCTATTTCTCACGGCTCTGGCCAAACTTTGACTCACGGTGCCCCCGCTGCGGGGAAGAAGAGGAAACCGTGCCTCATATTCTGTTTGACTGCCCCAGACTTGCTTATCTCCGTATCGATAGGTCTGGGAAACCCAAAATGCTCGACCTGTATGGTGGACATGTATGCTCTACGCAAGACAGCAGGGTTTGTTGATCATGATGTTGATGTTGATGATGATACTGATCATGATGTTGATGTTGATCATGATGTTGATGTTGATGATGATGTTGATGTTGATGATGATGTTGATGATGATGTTGATGATGATGATAAAGTTGATCATGATGTTGATGATGATGTTGATGATGATGATAAAGTTGATCATGATGTTGATGATGATGTTGATGATGATGGTGTTGATGATGATGATGTTGATGATGATGTTGATGATGGTGTTGATGATGGTGTTGATGATGATGTTGATGATGATGATGTTGATGATGTTGATGATGATGTTGATGATGATGTTGATGTTGATGATGTTGTTGATGATGATGTTGATGATGATGTTGATGATGATGTTGATGATGATGTCGATGATGTTGATGATGTTGATGCTGATGATGATGTTGATGATGATGTTGATGATGATGTTGATGATGATGTTGATGATGATGTTGATGATGATGTTAATGATGATGTTAATGATGATGTTAATGATGATGTTGATGATGTTAATGATGATGTTGATGTTAATGAGGCTGTTGATGATGATGATGATGTTGATAATGATGTTGATGATGATATTGATAATGATGTTGATGATGATGATGTTAATGATGATGTTGATGATGATGATAATGATGTTGATGATATTGATCATGATGTTGATGATGATGATGTAATGTCTGCCGTGAAACTGGTATGAACGTTGGCTATCGTTGTAATGATTAGTTACGAGACAATACAAATTTATTATAATAATTATCCTTTCTCTAAACATATCATCTTAGTCATTGTACATGTAGTACGTCAGTCTATACACACACACACAAACCCACCCACCCATCCACACACACTCAACAGAGATACACACACACAAACAAAATAACTGCATTTTTTTGTACAGATTTTAATACTTTTCTTCTCAAATATATCTCAAGTATCTAAAGCCGAAATCCTGGCCTCAAAGCTTCTAGAAGTTTCTCTGATCAAAAGTCATATTAAAAGGCGCTAGAAGGAAGCTAATGCACAGCCGTCTGCTGTCCATTCCAGAACTTCTTGAAGAACTAAAATTAGACATGACATAATACGGCCGTAGCCAAGACAAAAGGTGATGTCACTCGGAATCTAATTGGTCTTATCGATTCTACTTCCGGTGTGCTTTATAGCGTTGATCAGAATCGAATTGTCGCCACGCCCTTAGCGGTCCGCAAATTCAATACAGCGTTGGCTTAGCCGAGACCAAACAATGACATGAGTCTGTGATGACCTCCTGTAACTGCTACCACGAATTCATGCCATTACTTCAAACCGCGTCACTTCCCGTGTCGGATTCGGAACTTAATGTGGGGTCACAAGCATGACCCTAGCGATTAGCATAACTTAGCAGAAGTGGGAAAACGAAACTGAAACAATGCAGATTTCAACAAAAAAAAACTAGCAGTTTCAAAATGTTTGGCCACGTGACTGTATATGTAATAAAGTTGCTGACGAAACAGAAAGAATATTGACCCACACCAGACTGTCTAGCAGTCTAACATGATTTTTTATTATGAAAGATGCTCAATTACTTGAGAATAAGTAATCAAAACAAGCAAAATGAGAACAAGCAAAATGAGAACAAGCAAAATAAAACAATTTTTTTAAATAGTTAAAGTTTTTTTGGTTGATATCGAAAAGGGAAATAACTTCTACAATATTGAGTATATACTTGCAAGTGCGAGTTCTTCCCCTTAGATAAACTTTGTTTTGTTTTATTCAAAAAAAGTATTTTAATATTTTATTTTTTTCAGTTTCTAATGAAGATGTGGATCTAGTATCTGAGTGTACAAGTCATCGTCTTAAGTTATAGACCTTGAATTCTTGTTTGTTTGTTTTTTTCATTAAAATGAGCTATACAAAAATTTATTGTTTATTAGTCGAGGAAGACACATTTGTGCTAACACAGTTACTACTGAAACAGATACATGTTGACACAGTAACTACTGAAACAGTTGCATGTTGACACACATACTACTGAAACAGATGCATGTTGACACAGTTACTACTGAAACAGATGCATGTTGAAACAGTTACTACTGAAACAGATGCATGTTGAAACAGTTACTACTGAAACAGATGCATGTTGACTGTTACTACTGAAACAGATGTATGTTGACAAAGTTACTATTGAAACAGTTGCATGTTGACACAGTTACTACTGAAACAGATGCATGTTGACTGTTACTACTGAAACAGATGTATGTTGACAAAGTTACTATTGAAACAGTTGCATGTTGACACAGTTACTACTGAAACAGATGCATGTTGAAACAATTACGATTGAAACAGATGCATGTTGAAACAATTACGATTGAAACAGATGCATGTTGAAACAATTACGATTGAAACAGATGCATGTTGACACAGCTACTGTAGAAACATTTATTGCACATGCACATTGAAGCTAGAAGTTCCTTACAAACTCTGTCGCTTTGATATTCTCTTCTGACCACTGACCCAATCAATTTGAAACAGAAACGTCTTTCGCATTGATCAAGTCTGACTCCAGACAGTTACTAGGAATATATTGCAGTTTCATAATCAGTTGAGTGACACGGTTGGGTCTTAGTCTCGATTATGGTGATAGAGGGGACGCTCGGAAAGTCGGTCTTGGATCTTAGAAACGAGTTGACATACACGACAACTGCTTACGTAACACACACACACACATGAATAATTAACTTATTTTCCAAACGTTTTACACTGTGCTCCGAACGCTGTTTTATTGGCTGCTTTCAGTTCACTTTCACTGAGGTCGTGTAGCCCCCCGTAAGCTTTATATCCTCCACCTCCCTATCTTCCCCCACTGTTATATTGGATATATCCCTTTTTAAACAAGACAATAGGAGAGTTAGGCAAACTTGCATATATTAGTTAATAAAATGGTTAATTTCGTCTAACACCGATGGAGAACAATTATAATTTATAATTACAATAATAAATATAAAGAGATTATAAAAGTACGATAGTATTTCTCTGCCCCTATGATATCAGTAAGAAAGTTGTAGCCTACTTCTCAATGTGAATAAAATAGCCATTTTTACGTTGGTGTCCAACACTTTGAATATGCACATATAGTTTTTGAATTACAAAGAAAGAATACATTCACAAACGTCTTGGTTGGTTTGAATAGATAAACCACATCTTTAGATGTGTAAATATATCGATCACATCTTTAATGGTTTGAATAGGCTGACAAATTATTGGATGATTTGAATTTCAATGTATTTTATTATTTTTAGTTGTTTCTTGTTTCTAAGCTAAAAATAGTACAGAGATAACTTTTTATCCTACTTGATGCTAATTGAGATACGGGACATTAGGGTCGAAACATAGAAAGGCTGCTTTAAAATGACAACAATGGCACAATGGATGTATAGTTTTTAAAAGGGCATAAGAAAAGAGGTTTGTCAAATTTTTGGACAGAAAAACAAACACACACACACACACAAAATGTTAACAATGACTTTATTTACACTAGAAGAAAGACAGTTTCAGCCAACCAGCAGTAGGGTGGGCTAAGCACTGCTAAAGCTCAAATATGAGAATAAATGAGCCTCCTTTTTTTAAAATGACATTGCCCTTGCTTCTGTTCAGATTTCATTACTTTCAAAAGAGTGCATGTTCTTAGTGAAGAATGTTTCTTTTTCCATGAAAGTGAGGCTGCTTTGATCTTATCAATAAAAAAAAAAAAACGCTTTCAATTTTAGTTTCTTTTTTTTTCTATGTTGTGTTTTTCATTGATGTATTGCCAGTTAAACGTTGGCCCCGAATACCCTCTTCTCCACCCCCACCCCCCATTGGATTTATAACGCTCCTCGTGGGCATATGAGCTTCTTAATAAACTTAGAAATCTATTCCATTTCCGGTCTGAATCAACACCGAGTCAAATAGAAATTAAATTGTAATTAATGCCCCTGTTTTGGAGCACCAGCCTAGAAGTTTCTAAAATGTTCATAAGCTGAAGTGGAGTCCGTGGGTAGGTTGTTTGATTATAATAACAACAGGGGCCAGCTATTTCAAGAGAAATTCACAAACTGGGGAGTATGCATTTTCTCCCTCGCAATGAGCAATCTAAAATCGTTAAACACAGAAAGAACATACATCTATGAGTTTTCATCTGAACAGAACAAAGCCCTCACACCCACCCCTCTGTAGACACTGCAGCCACCCTTATCCTTTTTGAATGGCCAAACTAATTTATTTTAAGTAGACCCTATTACCATGACAACCCATCATAATCAACATCCGGTATCTCAGAGCGGAACTGTTGAGAAGAACATCACGCTTTTCCATGGCTTAGCTCAGACCAATCGTTATAGAGGGCCTGTGACGTGGCGACGAACTATTCGTCTAAACTGACCACTGGTTGCGACATTGAAGGTCAGTGTTCAGGCCTTCTATAACGATCGGCCTTGGCTCAGCAGCAAAAAGCTGGTAAACGAAAGAAGAAAGCAGTTAAAATTAGTTTGAAAGAGACTGAAATATTTTAAGTTTAAAAGAATCATACGTAGCAGTGGCGTAGCAAGGGTGGGGGGGAAGTGGAGGGACCAGATTTGCAAATCACCATGGATCCCCACTACAGGGGCCCAACAAAATGAGTCTCCGAAATTTGTTCACATTAAATATCAAGTCAATGCCATGTTATCTTGCTATTCACGTTGATATGGAAATTAGTGATTATGTTGCATGTATTCAACACATTAGACTGGTATATTTATTGAGTACATTATCTCATGTCATGATGTCCAATGTCAAAATGCATGGGGCCCCAAATCCCTTGCTGCGCCAATGGTAAGTAGCCCTGTAAGGAAGCTGTTTTGTGGCCTAGGCCTCAGGCGGGACCACGGACAGAGATGAGAAGAACGGAAAAATTAGGAACAAAAGAAGTGTTAGGAGTGAACTTAATGATACAATGTAATGAGTGAACTTAATGATACAATGTAAGGAGTGAACTTAATTATACAATGTAATGAGTGAACTTAATGATACAATGTAAGGAGTGAACTTAATTATACAATGTAATGAGTGAACTTAACGATACAATGTTAGGGGTGAACTTAATGATACAATGTAATGAGTGAACTTAACGATACAATGTTAGGGGTGAACTTAATGATACAATGTAATGAGTGAACTTAATGATACAGTGTAAGGAGTGAACTTAATGATACAATGTAATGAGTGAACTTAACGATACAATGTTAGGGGTAAACTTAATGATACAATGTAATGAGTAAACTTAATGATACAATGTAATGAGTGAACTTAACGATACAATGTAAGGAGTGAACTTAACGATACAATGTTAGGAGTCAACTTAATGATACAATGTTAGGAGTAAACTGAACGATACAATGTTAGGGGTGAACTTAATGATACAATGTAATGAGTGAACTTAACGATACAATGTTAGGGGTGAACTTAATGATACAATGTAAGGAGTGAACTTAATGATACAATGTTAGGAGTGAACTTAATGATACAATGTAAGGAGTGAACTTAATGATACAATGTTAGGAGTGATCTTAACGATACAATGTTAGGGGTGAACTTAATGATACAATGTAATAAGTGAAATTAACGATACAATGTAAGGAGTGAACTTAACGATACAATGTTAAGAGTGAACTTAATGATACAATGTAAGGAGTGAACTTAATGATACAATGTTAGGAGTGAACTTAATGATACAATGTTAGAAGTGAACTTAACGATACAATGTTAGGAGTGAACTTAATGATACAATGTAAGGAGTGAACTTAATGATACAATGTTAGGAGTGAACTTAATGATACAATGTAAGGAGTGAACTTAATGATACAATGTAAGGAGTGAACTTAATGATACAATGTTAGAAGTGAACTTAACGATACAATGTTAGGAGTGAACTTAATGATACAGTGTTAGGAGTGAACTTAATGATACAGTGTTAGGAGTGAACTTAATGATACAGTGTAGACAAAGAGAGGAGGGGTTTCAAGAGAAGAGCAATACGAACTAGAAATCCCAAGAAGTCTAAAATATTAAGTTAACTTAATAGGAAACGTAATTCTCTGAGAACACAATCCGAATCTACTTTTTACAAAGCTTATATCAGCTCACTCTCTCTGTCTGGTAAAAAATGTGTATACGTTATTTCTCCCACACCCATTCTCTGATCAAGTTGAAACTGCACAATTATTCATTGGTAAAGCCAGTACACGCACCAATAGAGAAAATAATAAACAATTATTCCATTAATTTCCGTTAAATAACTATCTTTGTTTGAAACCAACAAGGGATATTATTCCTTCAGTATTCACTGTTACAGCTAAATAGGCTTCGTCCCCTTAGATAATTGTACACGTGATTTCTCCCACACTTTCAATAATGATGTAGTGTACCTAACAAAACACGATTCAAATTTAAAACAAAAAATTAACCAATCAGTCAATTAATTATTTTGTTTGATATCGAATAAGGGAAAT
Source organism: Biomphalaria sudanica (assembly GCA_036873155.1). Classification (NCBI taxonomy): domain Eukaryota; kingdom Metazoa; phylum Mollusca; class Gastropoda; family Planorbidae; genus Biomphalaria; species Biomphalaria sudanica. The sequence continues at coordinate 100,646 of JAZGLO010001206.1, read as the reverse complement.
TCTTTCTACATTATTAAGAGACATAGTTGTAAGTGCGGATTTCTTTCCCATAGATTTGTTTTTAAAATTTAAACAGGCTTTTTTTTTGGTTAAATTTTGCTTGTTAAATATACAGTAGAAAGAAGCCACGTCATTCTATATAATGGTGCATATACTTAGTGTACAGTAAATACAGCCTGTATAAGGGTCTTCCAGTTTTACACACACTCTCATTCATTCACACACACACACGAAGCAAACAGGTTTCAACTTGGAATTTAAAAAAAAAAAGATGGAGGGTCAAGATGACTTAAAATCTAGAAGAAAAATACTATTATTGAACAGGCCAAAACTAAACAATACAAAAGTTGTCAAAACAGTCTGTAAATGGAAACGCTCTCTTGGGGGACAATAGCTAGACATTTTCTAGCGTAGGGCTATGTGTGACTGCGGGGTGCGAGCAAGCTGTGTATTATTGCGCGCATGCGTGTAACCGAGACGAATCGTTTTAGAAGACCTGAACACTGACCTGCGACGTCGCCACCCGTGGGCAGTGGAGACCCATAGCTCGTTGCCACGGCGTACAGACCCGTGACGTCATGACGAGCTTTTGGTCTAAACTGCCCATAGGTTGCGGCGTAGCAGGTCAGTGTTCAGGCCTACTACGACGATTGGTCTTGATGTAACACGCTTTTTATGTAAGTAGGCGTACTGTTATTCCACGCATACACACACACAAATAAAGTTATTATTAAAAACAACCGTTGGCTTGTCATATGTGAGCTATTATTGTGCTCTGACAAAAAAGAGCTCTTTGATGATTGGATGTTTATGATCACGTGATAGACAAACACGTGCAGGCCCTACTTGGTGTCCTCGACTTAAATTTCTCGGAATAAAAGTTCTACATTTTTTACGTGGAAATGAGACACAGCCCACCTCTAGCCCCCCGCGCTCGAGGGCGTGTGGGGGGTGTGTGATGGAAATGATTACATAACTTACAGCAAAACACTGGGAGTCCCTTTTCCTTCCCGCCCCACGGTTACTCAGTGTCCCAGTGGTGACATGACCTTACATCCACCTCTAAGGTCAACACGCAGACGTTTGCGAAGGGCGTATCCGCTCATTGGGTCAACATGAAAATGGATTTCAGAGCAAAGAACATTTCAAAAATAGTTTTCCACAAAAGCATTGAAGCAGAAACATTTATTTTTTGTTACACCAAATGTTTGTTGTCTGTAATACAGTCTGTTACTACAGTAGCATAGACAAATAAGTACACAAAAAAAAGCAAATGTAGACAATACTGTGATGGACCAACCTACCCATGTCTGGTCCAACCAACCCATGTCTGGACCAACCTACCCATGTCTGGACCAACCTACTCATGTCTGGACCAACCTACCTATGTCTGGACCAACTTACCCATGTCTGGACCAACCTACTCTTGTCTGGTTGTGAGGTATGCAATCGGATATGTAGCCACGATGGTCCCAAGTTCGATCGAAACCGATCGTTATATTAGACCTTACTGCAGACCAGTGACGTGTCAACGAGCTACTGGTCTAAAATTCCCACAGGTTGTGACGTTGCAGGTCAGGCCTTCTATAATGACTGGTTTCGGTTTAGAATGACAGTAAAGAGATGTACAGTGTAACATTTCTAGTCAGTTTACAATGTTACTAATTGTGTCGTATTGGCTGTTATTTACTCATTAAAGTATCACGTTATTTTGGCACTCTTTTTTTTGTCAAGTTCTTGAGTTAGATATGTTGTGTTGGGCAGTGTTTACAGAAGGCCTGATTAGGAGAGAAAATCGTAACAATATGTTCAATAATTATGTTATTATTTAAAACTTTGACTGCCTATGTAACAGTTGTGCTTTGTGGCAAAAAAAACAATAATTGTGAAATTATTGACTAGAATTTAATAATCTTCATTTCCGAAGGAACATCCAAATCTTATCAAAACAAACAATGCCTCAATGTTTCAAAGAAAAGATCTCTGGACTTCACAGCCATCTTCTTCATAGAAAACACGACTCTGCTGCTTTCAGCAACGAAGAAGAACTTTACTAAGAAGCACGACATTTTCAAAAGGAAATCTCTCAACTTGACAGCTAGACTACTACCTAGATCAAGTGTAGCTATTGTATAGTGTAGTATAAATTAGGCCAAAGAGACTTTATTTTAAGACAAATTAAATTATTAATTATGTGACGTCGTTTGATCGTCCAAGTAGAACTTTTCCACTTTACCAGCAAGATGGATTCAAACGGTTCTGTTAAAGAAAACATTTTAATGCCTCTTCGACAACGAGATTCGAACGTCTATTCCGTTTCAAGGCAGTGCAAACCAATATCTCTCGACTCAAACGGTAATATTGACGTTTTGTTGCGTGAACAGTACAGGCCCGCTACAAGACGTCTTTCTAAACATGAGGATGATCTCTGAGGACAACAAGCCCATTACAAACTCGCATGAACTACTGCAGCTTTTCTCAACCTGTGATGGGGAGGGCGCCCTGACCAATAGGAAGAGTGTGAAATTTTAAAATATTTTTTTTTACATGGGTATAACTAAAAAGTCTGTTCATATAGTTGTCAATCAAATTTTGAATATGAACCCAGTGAACTGACATTATCAATGTTTAAAAAGTATCTTATACTAAAAAGGATCTTTTACAATGTTAACTTTTTTTTTGAGTGAGGCGTCTGCAAAAATTTTTTTGAGTGAGGCGTCTGCAAAAAAATTTTTTGAGTGAGGCGTCTGCAAAAAATTTTTTGAGTGAGGCGTCTGCAAAAAATTTTTTGAGTGAGGCGTCTGCAAAAAAATTTTTTTTTGAGTGAAGCGTCTGCAAAAAAAAATTTTTGAGTGAGGCGTCTGCAAAATTTTTTTTTTGGAAAAAGACATTTCAAAACGTCTCTACTGACGTGATTCTTTTTGAATGGTCAAAATTCTCTCATCGTTATGCTGACGACTTGCGTGTGACAAAACCTAAAAAAGTTCGCGGCAAGGCTTCTTACTGAAGATGATCGTAAGACATACGTGCGCTATACATACCTTGAACATCCCCCGTACAATAATATTGGCCAATTCTGCCTTCTTCTTTCATAGACTTCAAATTTAGCAACTTTTTTTTAAAACTAGTACAGTGTATAAATAGTGTGCTCAGATTCCAAGCAAAAAAATTCTTTATCGGAAAGTCCCACTCCGTTATCACTTAACATTCACAAGGGCTCTACGGAAGAAAAATACGCTAAAGACGCCACAAGATGAGAAGGAAGGAGAACGCTTGGTGGAGCTAACGGCGCTTTAACAGACCACCTTGCTGGATGGATAGGTGCCTGATGCCTCTCTAATACTATCTACAGAAAGAGCATTTTCGTTTATGCCAAGCAGTCTAAAATGATGTACATTGCACTATTTCTGAAAACCAAAACGCCTTGTTACACTAAGCTGTGCATAAATTATAATCAGATAAACAAAACAAGACATCGCCAGAACCTGCACTACAGAAATAAAAGGGTATCCTCCTTGCTTAAAAAAAAAGCAGATGGTACAGATGGCGTCTCTCGTGACAACAATGTAAATAATCGCTTTCTCAGAACTAGACCTAGCTTGGAGATGTCATCACCGGCTGTAACTACATGTAGAGGGAAGTTTGAGAACTTGGCAGATCAGGACATAACAATTGGCCTAAGACTGAGAGGCTAGAGCCTCAATGATTCTCACCTATTTTGATAATTTTAAGCTTACGTAACATTTAGTTATATGCTGTTGTCCTCAATGTTTTGTTATTTGTATTAAAATAGTATTATATGATTTGTACTAAACTGCACAATGGTAAACATCAAACAATAATTCAGAGATATTGATTGTAACTTTAGAGGTTACTCCCCTGAGCTTTCCATTATTCGGAGGTAAAAGAAATCTTATGGTACTCCTGTGGTCAGTCTAGTCAGTTGGAGATCTGACCTTGTCTGAGTGGGATGTTGGTGATTGTTTTCGGTTATTATGTTTAGATTAAGGAGATATTATTCTTTTTAGGCATGTTCTGCATATTTGAGTAATGCTATGTCGTGTCATGATATCATTAAGAAATATATTATTGAATGTAGTCTAAGCGCCATTGAATATTTAATTTGGGCACATTTAATACTTTTTAGTATTGATGATTGTGTATTCTATATTATATTTGTGACCCATTGTATGCTGTAAATAAATACTAAGTTCTACTCCTGTGTTGAATAGAGAATCATACCCTTAGCCGTGGGTGTTAAACCCAAACCCACCTGCGTTCGTTATACTTTAACTCTTTCTCTCCTAATTAACGATGCCAACGTTGATTTGACTCCCATTAAACTAAATTTATTTTTGGATTCATAAACTTTATTTTTGTGTTGTGTAAAAAGAGCATGCTTTCTCCTACAATTCTATACCAAATAAAACATTTTCTGATAACACACAAAAAAACAGGAGAGTGAAATACAAGTGAGCAGAACGAATAATACTATTAAAATGAGGAAAATAATTACGGAGAGAAAGAGTTAAAATGACCTGCACCTATTCATTGGGTATCATATTTATAATACGTCTACGCTTTTAATGATCTACAGTTGGAGGCATTAAATGACGCCCCCCCCCCCCCCCCAAAGAACTGCCCTATGTTCTTTACACTTTCGCTCACGTAAAGTTCAATACAGTTTTCGACTAATGTTTGCTAACCAAGGAACGACTGTTTTCTAGAGACTTTGATCAGCTTCGTCTCACGGTCTCCTTCGCAATCAACTTGGGAAGGAAAAAAAAACATGTCCCGCAATAAATATTTAAATATGTATCATTTGCCAACGGTGATAGCAACAAAAAAACGAAACCATTTCTCGGAAAGCCAAACATATTCCTTCTTTTTACTAGCCGAAGGTTAACTCCGGGAATTTAGGTTAGAGTCAGCTCCTGGCAAGCGTTGATGGTCATGGTTATTTTTTTATTTTAGAATAGTCGCTACGGTAGCGTTTTTGTGTGTGTTAGGAGAAGTACTTCAAACACTTGTCAGTGTGTTAAGTACCTCTACCTAATTAAGTCAAATACATCACCTTGAACTTGAAATCTAGCAGACGACCCACCACCTTCGCACCCATAAGAGAAATCTTGCGAACTTTTGCATTAAAGGTACAGAAAATACAATATCTGAATATCTAACATGTATTTGTGATAGACTAACGTGCTATATATACATTACATCATGTTATGCGCTGTTCAGTTTTATTGACAATCTATTTTTGGAAAGAACTCTTTTTTTTTTAGGTCAAGGCCGGTAAATCAGCTTGCAGACGATTGAGATCTTATTTTAAAAAGAAGAGAGTCAGAGAAAGAAGCAGAAAGAGAGAGAAATGGGGGGGGCGAGAGGCAGCGAAAATGAAAGAGGGGGAGATAGTACGAAAGAGAAGAAAGAGGGAGAGAGAGAGAGAGAGAGACAGAGAGAGAGAGAGACAGAGAGAGAGAGAGAGACAGAGAGAGAGAGAGAGAGAGAGATGGTAGACACCATTACATAGATATTTCTTCATCTATATTTAGGAAATATTTGATCGCGTTAATAAAGTACATAACTATAAATGACACAGCATGGCAGTGTTGGTGATGAGCCTCGCATGAAACATGCATACTAAAGACATTAAGGACATTAATGGCATTCGAATCCCCCCCCCCCCAATCCCCCATTCAAATGGAGGGAGAAATCAAGTAGGTACAAGAATCCAACAACAATCCGCGTCTAAAACTACAAAAAATCCTAAAGGGCATTTGGAGGACGACTAATAGCAGTCAGTTAATTTTTGAGGGACCACAAGGAGATAGGAACGTACTTAGCCCCCCCCCCCCCCCCCCACTCTTCCCTAAGTAACGACAAGGACAAAAAAGTTGTTACTAGGAATTACTTTGGAAGGGAGGGGAAGGGGGGTGGGGTGATGACAGGTCTAAAAATAAATAGAGTTTTGTTGAAGAGGATGAAAAGGGGGGGGGGGAGTTTCTTCTTACATCTCTCTCTCTCTCTCTCTCTCTCTCTGTCTCTCTCTCTCTCTGTCTCTCTCTCTCTCTCTCTGTCTCTCTCACTCTCTGTCTCTCTCTCTGTCTCTCTCTCTCTCTGTCTCTCTCTCTCTCTGTCTCTCTCTCTCTCTCTGTCTCTCTCTCTCTGTCTCTCTCTGTCTCTCTCTCTGTCTCTCTCTCTCTCTGTCTCTCTCTCTGTCTCTCTCTCTCTGTCTCTCTCTCTGTCTCTCTCTCTCTGTCTCTCTCTCTGTCTCTCTCTCTGTCTCTCTCTCTCTGTCTCTCTCTCTGTGTCTCTCTCTCTGTCTCTCTCTCTCTGTCTCTCTCTCTCTCTCTGTCTCTCTCTCTGTCTCTCTCTCTGTCTCTCTGTCTCTCTCTGTCTCTCTCTGTCTCTCTCTCTGTCTCTCTCTGTCTCTCTCTCTCTCTCTGTCTCTCTCTCTCTCTCTCTCTGTCTCTCTCTCTCTCTCTCTGTCTCTCTCTCTGTCTCTCTCTCTCTCTCTGTCTCTCTCTGTCTCTCTCTCTCTCTGTCTCTCTCTCTGTCTCTCTCTCTCTCTGTCTCTCTCTCTGTCTCTCTCTCTGTCTCTCTCTCTCTCTCTGTCTCTCTCTCTGTCTCTCTCTCCCTCTCTCTGTCTCTCTCTCTGTCTCTCTCCTGTCTCTCTCTCTCTGTCTCCTCTCTCTCTTCTCTCTCTCTGTCCTCTCTCTCTCTGTCTCTGTCTCTGTCTCTCTCTCTCTCTGTCTCTCTCTCTCTCTCTCTCTGTCTCTCTCTCTCTCTCTCTGTCTCTCTCTCTGTCTCTCTCTCTCTGTCTCTCTCTGTCTCTCTCTCTCTCTCTGTCTCTCTCTCTCTGTCTCTCTCTGTCTCTCTCTCTCTCTCTCTGTCTCTCTCTCTCTGTCTCTCTCTCTCTCTCTCTCTCTGTGTGTCTGAATGCTGATTCGGCCAACCTTTAAATCTTCAACCTCAACACCCGAGAGAAAGAAATATCACGCAAAGTGTACAGCCGTCATTGACACGACGAATATATATATATATAAGAATTAAAGCCGCATTCTTTTTGTGCGTTTTGTCTGTCAGTCTGTCTGTCCATCAAGTGTAGGGTTGAATATTAAAAATTAGGTTAACATATTTTCTGAACACCGGCCACGAGGAACAACTCAAAGTAGTAAAAACAGCAGTTGTTTCCCTTACCAGAAGAATTAATTACAAATACATTTAAAGGAATAAATATTTAAAAAAACAACCTCAAGAGCGACACAAGGAAAGGGAAGTAACTGGACCTATATTTGTTTTGGGTATTATAATTTGATTGGATTGTTTCCCTTTACCCTAATAAGAATAACAAGAGAGATAGAAGGCTGGGTCTGCAAGTGATTGTTAACCTCGGTCTCCTTTTACCACCCCCTTCCTCTTGCATTTAAAAAATAATTAAAAGGCTAATGTTGATCAAAGGCGATGGTGTGTGTGTGTGAGAGAGGGTTAGTGTGTCTAAGTGTGAATTCACACTCAGGTATCACACTCCATTCTTGTGACATGTCACCTTGTGGAATGGGGGCTCCAGAAATTCAGAACATGACTTTCAAGGAAAGAACTTTGCACAACTCCCAAAACAACACACAAATTAATTTCCATGGTTTCAGACTTCATTGTAGTTCTTTTAGAGAAGACTTAAAACAAAAAAACGCTTCTATTATTCTTTTGAGCTCATATGGAGATAAATCAACTTATTTGAATTGAATTGAGTGATTGAGTTCTATTTTTTAAAATGTTCTTACAAAGATGAAGATTGTTATGTGCATTATCTTATCTTACAGACGTTACTTCAAAAAGAAAAAAAAAAGAAGATAATTTCGTCTTACGCATTTCATATGTCAATCTAGTCATGCATGTTAATCAATTACTTAAACTCTGCTAAGGCGTTAGTTTTCCTGGCTGATTCAGTCAACCCATTCCATTCTCTAATGGCAATAGGGAAGGAGGAGCACTTGCTCTAGCGTATGGAATAGCGTATGGAATAAGAAATGTGCCTCTGTCTTTCATTGTTTGTTTTTTCTCTTTGTAAATTATATGTCAGTTTCTTCTTCTTCTTCGTTCTCATTGTTATGTTGGAGTGTTCAGATGAGTAGACCAATACATGAGATGAAATGTGCAGTGGTTTCCAGATCAGGGAGCACTCCATATAGTTTCCTTTCTAGTGGGGTGATGTATATGTCAGTGTTTTATGTTTTATAGCTACTTTACTTTATATTCTTCTGTGCTATAATGTCTCTAAGTTTAGTGATTTTACTAATGGTGTTTCGAAGTTCTAATCAAATTTGAATATTTGTTTATAATATATCATTTGCTCTATTTTGTATTTGTTCTAGTTTCTTTATGTTTTCTTAAGTTGAGGGATCCCAAGCAGAGGATGCATATTCTACTGTTGGCTTAACCTTAGGTTGAAACTCAGAACTATTGTCATGTTGTAAGTTAAAAGTTTCTAGAACTATTGTCATGTTGTAAGTTAAAAGTTTCTAGAACTATTGTCATGTTGTAAGTTAAAAGTTTCTAGAACTATTGTCATGTTGTAAGTTAAAAGTTTCTAGAACTATTGTCCTGTTGTAAGTTAAAAGTTTCTAGAACTGTTGTCATGTTATAAGTTAAAAAGTTTCTAGAACTATTGTCATGTTGTAAGTTAAAAGTTTCTAGAACTATTGTCATGTTGTAAGTTAAAAGTTTCTAGAACTATTGTCATGTTGTAAGTTAAAAAGTTTCTAGAACTATTGTCATGTTGTAAGTTAAAAGTTTCTAGAACTATTGTCATGTTGTAAGTTTAAAAGTTTCTAGAACTATTGTCATGTTGTAAGTTAAAAAGTTTCTAGAACTATTGTCATGTTGTAAGTTAAAAAGTTTCTAGAACTATTGTCATGTTGTAAGTTAAAAGTTTCTAGAACTATTGTCATGTTGTAAGTTAAAAAGTTTCTAGAACTATTGTCATGTTGTAAGTTAAAAAGTTTCTAGAACTATTGTCATGTTGTAAGTTAAAAGTTTCTAGAACTATTGTCATGTTGTAAGTTAAAAGTTTCTAGAACTATTGTCATGTTGTAAGTTAAAAGTTTCTAGAACTATTGTCATGTTGTAAGTTAAAAGTTTCTAGAACTATTGTCATGTTGTAAGTTAAAAGTTTCTAGAACTATTGTCATGTTGTAAGTTAAATGTTTCTAGAACTATTGTCATGTTGTAAGTTAAAAGTTTCTAGAACTATTGTCATGTTGTAAGTTAAAAGTTTCTAGAACTATTGTCATGTTGTAAGTTTAAAAGTTTCTAGAACTATTGTCATGTTGTAAGTTAAAAGTTTCTAGAACTATTGTCATGTTGTAAGTTAAAAAGTTTCTAGAACTATTGTCATGTTGTAAGTTAAAAAGTTTCTAGAACTATTGTCATGTTGTAAGTTAAAAAGTTTCTAGAACTATTGTCATGTTGTAAGTTAAAAGTTTCTAGAACTATTGTCATGTTGTAAGTTAAAAGTTTCTAGAACTATTGTCATGTTGTAAGTTAAAAGTTTCTAGAACTATTGTCATGTTGTAAGTTAAAAGTTTCTAGAACTATTGTCATGTTGTAAGTTAAAAGTTTCTAGAACTATTGTCATGTTGTAAGTTAAAAGTTTCTAGAACTATTGTCATGTTGTAAGTTAAAAGTTTCTAGAACTATTGTCATGTTGTAAGTTAAAAGTTTCTAGAACTATTGTCATGTTGTAAGTTAAAAGTTTCTAGAACTATTGTCATGTTGTAAGTTAAAAAGTTTCTAGAACTATTGTCATGTTGTAAGTTAAATGTTTCTAGAACTATTGTCTTGTTGTAAGTTAAAATGTTTCTAGAACTATTGTCATGTTGTAAGTTAAAAGTTTCTAGAACTATTGTCATGTTGTAAGTTAAAAGTTTCTAGAACTATTGTCATGTTGTAAGTTAAAAGTTTCTAGAACTATTGTCATGTTGTAAGTTAAAAAGTTTCTAGAACTATTGTCATGTTGTAAGTTAAAAAGTTTCTAGAACTATTGTCATGTTGTAAGTTAAAAAGTTTCTAGAACTATTGTCATGTTGTAAGTTAAAAAGTTTCTAGAACTATTGTCATGTTGTAAGTTAAAAGTTTTTAGAACTATTGTCATGTTGTAAGTTAAAAGTTTCTAGAACTATTGTCATGTTGTAAGTTAAAAGTTTCTAGAACTATTGTCATGTTGTAAGTTAAAAGTTTCTAGAACTATTGTCATGTTGTAAGTTAAAAGTTTCTAGAACTATTGTCATGTTGTAAGTTAAAAGTTTCTAGAACTATTGTCATGTTGTAAGTTAAAAGTTTTTTAGAACTATTGTCATGTTGTAAGTTAAAAGTTTCTAGAACTATTGTCATGTTGTAAGTTAAAAAGTTTCTAGAACTATTGTCATGTTGTAAGTTAAAAGTTTCTAGAACTATTGTCATGTTGTAAGTTAAATGTTTCTAGAACTATTGTCATGTTGTAAGTTAAAATGTTTCTAGAACTATTGTCATGTTGTAAGTTAAAAAGTTTCTAGAACTATTGTCATGTTGTAAGTTAAAAGTTTCTAGAACTATTGTCATGTTGTAAGTTAAAAGTCTCTAGAACTATTGTCATGTTGTAAGTTAAAAGTTTTTAGAACTATTGTCATGTTGTAAGTTAAAAGTTTCTAGAACTATTGTCATATTGTAAGTTAAAAGTTTCTAGAACTATTGTCATGTTGTAAGTTAAAAGTTTCTAGAACTATTGTCATGTTGTAAGTTAAAAGTTTCTAGAACTATTGTCATGTTGTAAGTTAAAAGTTTCTAGAACTATTGTCATGTTGTAAGTTAAATGTTTCTAGAACTATTGTCATGTTGTAAGTTAAAATGTTTCTAGAACTATTGTCATGTTGTAAGTTAAAAAGTTTCTAGAACTATTGTCATGTTGTAAGTTAAAAGTTTCTAGAACTATTGTCATGTTGTAAGTTAAAAGTCTCTAGAACTATTGTCATGTTGTAAGTTAAAAAGTTTCTAGAACTATTGTCATGTTGTAAGTTAAAAAGTTTCTAGAACTATTGTCATGTTGTAAGTTAAAAGTTTCTAGAACTATTGTCATGTTGTAAGTTAAAAAGTTTCTAGAACTATTGTCATGTTGTAAGTTAAAAGTTTCTAGAACTATTGTCATGTTGTAAGTTTAAAAGTTTCTAGAACTATTGTCATGTTGTAAGTTAAAAAGTTTCTAGAACTATTGTCATGTTGTAAGTTAAAAAGTTTCTAGAACTATTGTCATGTTGTAAGTTAAAAGTTTCTAGAACTATTGTCATGTTGTAAGTTAAAAAGTTTCTAGAACTATTGTCATGTTGTAAGTTAAAAAGTTTCTAGAACTATTGTCATGTTGTAAGTTAAAAGTTTCTAGAACTATTGTCATGTTGTAAGTTAAAAGTCTCTAGAACTATTGTCATGTTGTAAGTTAAAAAGTTTCTAGAACTATTGTCATGTTGTAAGTTAAAAAGTTTCTAGAACTATTGTCATGTTGTAAGTTAAAAGTTTCTAGAACTATTGTCATGTTGTAAGTTAAAAAGTTTCTAGAACTATTGTCATGTTGTAAGTTAAAAGTTTCTAGAACTATTGTCATGTTGTAAGTTTAAAAGTTTCTAGAACTATTGTCATGTTGTAAGTTAAAAAGTTTCTAGAACTATTGTCATGTTGTAAGTTAAAAAGTTTCTAGAACTATTGTCATGTTGTAAGTTAAAAGTTTCTAGAACTATTGTCATGTTGTAAGTTAAAAAGTTTCTAGAACTATTGTCATGTTGTAAGTTAAAAAGTTTCTAGAACTATTGTCATGTTGTAAGTTAAAAGTTTCTAGAACTATTGTCATGTTTGTTGTAAGTTAAAAGTTTCTAGAACTATTGTCTTATATTTAACTTAATAGTGCAGAGTGCCTGGCCACTGATGTTTATTTCTGTGGAAGTGGTAGTATGGTTAATTAGGGCTAGTGCCAGTTTTATTTTTTTCAGGTTTTGAAGTTTAGATGCTGACTTATCAGGTGGCAATATAAAGTCAGGTATGTACTGGATCAATGTTGTGCTGGCAATAAAACACCCTTGTTAACCATCGGCCATACAAACAGATCATCTGCACTATGCAAGGTGGAAAGCGGGTACTTTCCTTTTTTTTTAAAAAAAAACTATTTTGATAATAGTTAAAAAAATGTTTTCTTTTGCAGGGTTCACATATAATGATTAGAATTATAAAAAAGTCTAACCTCATTTCGCTCCTCAATTTTTTCATTGTATGTTTGGTTCTCAATTTTAAGTTGTTCAAAATCAATTAAGTGGAGACCATCTGCCAACTCTTCCTGCAAGTAAATTTAAATGACTTTTTTAGTGAAATAATACACACAAGCTGTAGAAAAACTTTAACCCTTGCCCTGTCAAAGAAATGTTTACATACTTAATAAATGAATTACTAGGTTTTAGCAAATAGGTGAAATAATAAAAACTATTCAATAATAAAAATCTCTTGTTGTGTGGTATGTGCTATGGACTGTTGTCTAGATGGTCCAAGATTTTAACCCTCCCTGTCGACATCCCCTGCTGTCCTGCAAAAGGTTTAGACTTGGATGAAGTAATCTTCAAATCTAAAAGAACAAAGAAATGTACTTGTATTTCTGAAGCTTCAACTGAATATTAATTTTTAAGACATGATAGCTAATGGACCAATTGTAAGCAAACATGCTTATCTATCTCTTCTATAAAATTACCTTCTAATTTTAATCAACAATGGTTATCATGTGACAGTTTTTATCAATATTATCACGTGACCGTTTGTTTTGGTGAATGAGGTCTGGTGATAACCATTGTTGATTAAAATAATAGCTTAATGGTTGGCAGTTTTTTTATTTATTTTCAAATTTATCGCTTACTTTTTTCTTATCTCAAACTTTTATGACCCAACTATTAACAAATTTTACTTTTGAGAGACTTGTTCCAAATGGAAGATAGTAGAAGCTTCTTCTTTGCAGCTATTTAAAGCTGAATGTTATTATGAATTTGAACCAGTATATATGTATTTAAGTCATTAGTTAATATGCATGACTAAATGCATGACGCGTAGGACGTACTCATCTTCTTTTTTGAAGTAACGTCTGTATTATATAAGATAAGAAGATAAGATATGTTCTTTCAAAATCCTACATTTTACTCCAGCTCTTCTGAAGTACAGTGCAATAAATGTCACAAAAGTTGAAGGTTAAGTATAGGACATCACAAATATTTGTTTTTTTTAGTTTAGATTCTTAATATTTATTTTGTCTCACAATAAAAAAAATTGAATCAAATTTAAAAAAAAAAATGAATATAAAAAAAAGAAATTAAAAAAAAAAAAAAAAAAAAAAGACCACCTTTGATTTTAACTGTTGCTCTTTTTTCTTGAGTTTATTCTTGAGTTTTATGTTTTCCAGTCGAACATTGACCACTTCCTGTTCTTTCTTTGCTTCACTAGCAATGTACTGTTCAATGTCCTAGAAATAGCAAAATGTATATATAGCCCTGTACTGTTCAATGTCCTAGAAATAAAACAAAAATATGTACAGCAATGTAATGTGAAATGTCCTAGAAATAGCAAAATGTATATATAGCCCTGTACTGTTCAATGTCCTAGAAATAAAACAAAAATATGTACAGCAATGTAATGTGAAATGTCCTAGAAATAAAATGTATGCTTAGCAATGTACTATTCAATGTCCTACAAATAGACAAACTGTATACCGGTATTGTAAAACAGAAATGCTGCCTTCACAAAAGTTGTGTTTTTAAATATTTTTGAAAATATCACTTTACATTGTTAACATTAATAAATATTCCACTGTTTTCAAATACTTTCTTTGACCTTTAGTTCTATTTTGATAAATATTTGTCAAAGGAGGGATCTGCACTAAGTTCTGATTATTCGCTAGTTAGAGATAGTTCTAAAAGTATAAAACACTCAAAGTATTTTTCTCTATATCCGGTCGTGGTGATGCATTTGACCACTGGCTCAAGTATTTATAATTATATCCAGTACAATAACAACATTTGGCTATTAAAAGGCAGCTCCTTTGCTTTTTATGGGATATGAAGCAACAATGAACACTCCCCTATGAATTTTAACATTAAAAATTTCAAGTTGGCAAAAAGTAGTGCAAACATTTCTCAGCATGTTTCATTCCTCCAGGGCAAAAACATTCCAAGCAGTATTCATTGTTTTCAAGTAAAAAGGGGAAACAGCCAACATTCACTTTTGTAGATACATCTGTTTATCATGATTGATACAAAAAAATTTTTCCCTGACCAACTAGCCATCAACTACTAAAATAAATGTCACTTACAATTTTGAAAGTAGTTATTCATGATATATACTTCTACTATCCATCGCCTAGTTTAATGTATAGTCTACATTGATGCATTCTATTTGTGTTAAATCTATTTGCATTCAATAAATTTTCCCTGCTATGTCTACAAAATAAATAAAGGGAAACTATTCATTTAATGTAAGATGTTTGCAAGTTGTCTTTCCTAAAATTCAGCTTAATTAAGTACTTTAGGTGGTATTGGTTTCCCACTGCGTCCAAATATTGCATGCATGGCAACATCTTGTTTGTACTCAATAAACTTTCTTCTCTCCATATCCACTTTCTCCTTCCTCTCCTGGCACTTTTCTTTCAGGTCTTCAATCTGTTGGTTGTAGTTCACTTTCTCTTGTTGGTACTGGCGGCGCAGGTCTTCCAGTTGGGCTGAGAAAAGAGAAAATAAAAGGGAACAGAAACACATTTTAACTGCAGTCTGTTAGGGAAATAAGCATCACCACCAAGTTCAGGCTCTTTAACACCATTGTTAAGCCAATACTACTTTATGGAGCAGAGACCTGGAGAACCACCATCACCACCATTGCCAATACCTGCCTGAGGAAGATTCTTATGCTCTGCTGGCCAGTCAAGATCTCGAATGAGGAACGGTGGCAAAGAACAAAGCAGCAGCCCATTGAAGTAGATATCCTTCAGAAACGCTGGAGATGGATAGGTCACATCCTTTGCAAGCCTGCACCCAACATAACAAGGCAAGCCTCTAACCTGGAACCCCCCAAGGAAAGAGGAAGAGGGGACAGCCCAGGAATACATGGTGCTGCGATTTGGAAGCAGATGGGCAAGACGTGGGGACAGTTGGAGAGAATCGTCCAGAACTGAGATGCCTGGAGGAAGTTGGTTGGTGGCCTATGTCCCAGAAGGGACCACAGGCAGAGATGAGATGATGTTAGTAAGAATTAGTCAAGTATAAAAATTATAATTGACTAAAACACTCAGAAAATGAAACCAGCTAACATGAAGAATCTCCATCAAACAAAATCAGCATAAATTGACTTGAGACTTGTGGCCATGCAATTTTATTTTAATCTGTTAAAATTGTGTAAAATTTGGCAGATTGCAGAAAGAAAGATAGATATACCACTGGCAGACAATGGAGTTCCAAATTGAAAAAAATTAAAGGTTAATTCATTTCAAAGCAAACAATATAAAGAAAGTATTTAACTGTAAATCAGCTTATCTCTCTACTATTGTCTGATTACTGTAAATGAGCTTATCTCTCTACTATTGTCTCCTTACTGTAAATGAGCTTATCTCTCTACTATTGCCTCCTTACTGTAAATGAGCTTATCTCTCTACTATTGCCTCCTTACTGTAAATGAGCTTATCTCTCTACTATTGCCTCCTTACTGTAAATGAGCTTATCTCTACTACTGGCTCCTTACTGTAAATGAGCTTATCTCTCTACTATTGCCTCCTTACTGTAAATGAGCTTATCTCTCTACTATTGTCTCCTTACTGTAAATGAGCTTATCTCTCTACTATTGCCTCCTTACTGTAAATGAGCTTATCTCTCTACTACTGGCTCCTTACTGTAAATGAGCTTATCTCTCTACTATTGCCTCCTTACTGTAAATGAGCTTATCTCTCTACTACTGCCTCCTTACTGTAAATGAGCTTATCTCTCTACTATTGCCTCCTTACTGTAAATAAGCTTATCTCTCTACTACTGGCTCCTTACTGTAAATGAGCTTATCTTTCTACTATTGCCCCCTTACTGTAAATGAGCTTATCTCTCTACTATTGTCTCCTTACTGTAAATGAGCTTATCTCTCTACTATTGTCTCCTTACTGTAAATGAGCTTATCTCTCTACTATTGCCTCCTTACTGTAAATGAGCTTATCTCTCTACTATTGCCTCCTTACTGTAAATGAGCTTATCTCTCTACTATTGCCTCCTTACTGTAAATGAGCTTATCTCTACTACTGGCTCCTTACTGTAAATGAGCTTATCTCTCTACTATTGCCTCCTTACTGTAAATGAGCTTATCTCTCTACTATTGTCTCCTTACTGTAAATGAGCTTATCTCTCTACTATTGCCTCCTTACTGTAAATGAGCTTATCTCTCTACTACTGGCTCCTTACTGTAAATGAGCTTATCTCTCTACTATTGCCTCCTTACTGTAAATGAGCTTATCTCTCTACTACTGCCTCCTTACTGTAAATGAGCTTATCTCTCTACTATTGCCTCCTTACTGTAAATAAGCTTATCTCTCTACTACTGGCTCCTTACTGTAAATGAGCTTATCTTTCTACTATTGCCCCCTTACTGTAAATGAGCTTATCTCTCTACTATTGTCTCCTTACTGTAAATGAGCTTATCTCTCTACTATTGTCTCCTTACTGTAAATGAGCTTATCTCTCTACTATTGCCTCCTTACTGTAAATGAGCTTATCTCTCTACTACTGGTTCCTGTCCATCTTCAAATGGTAACTTTAAAGTGCTCTCCTCAGTCCCCTCACCCCCTCCTCCTGAATCTGTTGAACTCACCCATGTATTTGAGGTAGCGTTGGTCCTGGTCTGTCATGTTTTTCTCATATTCTGGCTTCTCGTCTGCTTTTTTCTTCTTAAAATACTCCGCCAGTTTGTGCTGGAGATGCAGATTGTTTTGCTGTAAAATATCTTTTTCTGCCAATGCCTCCTGTTGACAATATAGATAAGAAAAAGATGTTGAAATGTTATGTTCTCTAAAAATTATTGTATCTAACACTTACCGAATAGCAAGAGTGACATAGTAAATGAGTAATAAGACTATAAAAATGACCAGAGAATCTTGGGTTTAAATCTTGGTGAAGGCTAGGATGTTAAATTTTGGGATTCTTAGGATGCCCCTGGATCCACCCAACTCTGGTGGGTATCTGAAATTAGTTAAGGAAAGTAAAGCACATCGGTCATTGTGCTGGCCACATGACACCCCTGTTAACAATTGGCCCTAAAAAGAGATGTCCTTTACATCATCTGCCCTATAGATTGCAAGGTCTGGAAGGGTTACTTAAAATCCTTATAAAAGTGTGGGTCAAATTCCAATCCCAGTGGGTGCTGGAATTGAGATTAAAAACTCTGTTCGCCTAGATTTACTGGATGCTTAGACACCAGCAATTACCATTCAAAAAGAGATGGCTCCCATCCCCCGTCATCCTGCGGGAGGTTTGGACTAGAAGAAAATTATCTTCAACTCTGAAGGATCATCCGAAACATGTCAAACATTTTTACAAACAACATAGATTAACTCTATAGATCAACTTTCTCATATAAGGTATGCTCAAATACTTTCAAGTGAAGGTAAATGACGAATGTTGGCTTAACAACACATAACAAGAAGCTTGTTGTAAAACATAAATATAAAGGTCATAGGTTACCACTTCTGTATTAAGATGTTTAGGCCCAAAGAATCATTTGCGTTAAAATATTTTTGATTTCAACTAAGAGTGTAGAAAGAGGCTGGGAACTAAATTAAAAGTTCGCTACAGAAAAAAAAAAAGATTTGGGAAAGGGAGAAACATCTCAACCAGGTCAACGACAGTAACATCAAGCATGTCATAATGACAAGAGACAATCAGACAGAGGAACAATATATTACAATTACTGACCACAACTTTGAAAATGTTGAATTGTTCAAATATCTAGGAAGTATGATTAATTCTAAGAAAGACGTAATGACAGAAATAAAGTGATACATTATAATAGGCAATAGAACATTCTATAGCACCCACCACTTACTTAAAAGCAAAACAATATCAAGGACAACAAACAAAGAAAACTATAAACAAAACCATAACAAGATTAGTAGCCATGCATGCCATGTATGCAAGTAAGACTTGGACACTGATAAAGACAACAGAGATTCAGCTAAATTCTTGGAAAGGAAAATACTTTTTAAAAAATCTATGGTGCTATACAAGAGGAAACTGAGTGGAGGACATGCACTGACCTGGAGATATGAAGATACATTGACAGTGATGGAAATAAAAAAAAAAGAAAAGACTATGTTGGGAAGGCCAGATTGAAAGAATGTCAGACAACAGATCAGTAAAAATAGTATACCAGCAAAAAAACAAAAGGCATGTGACCCAAAGGCAGACCATGAATATGAGGCAGAGCTACAACAACTTTAGGCCTGAAGATTAAAAGCTCCAGAGAGATCCAGATGGAAGGATGTGTTGAAGCACCACTGGGAAGGAGGGATGTGCAGAACGTCCCTTCATTCTCTTATCAAAGAAAATTAAATAAAGAAATCAAATAACTTAATCAGGTTGTAATAGGGATTCACCTATTCTCTCTTAGTATACTGCCTTTTAAAACTATAAGATTATATTCTTAATAAATAACAAAGAATCTAGAAAAGAAATTTAATGTTGAACATTTGAGAATGATATATAGACTAAGTTAATGTCCTTTTACGACCATACAATGACTATGGCTCATCTCATACAGCCATGAGATTTAACTCTGGGCATTAGCTATGGTCAGAACAATGTCACCAACACATTGATTCCCCCCTCTCTTTGCAGCCAAATTTTTAATAAAAGTTTCCCTATAAAATGCACAATGTGAATTTCTTTTATTTTGTTTCATTCATGAAGACAACATTTTTTTTAAAATTGTTATCTAACATACATAATACTTTTCAATGATCTCCTCCCGCTGAAGTCCTGATTCCTCAGCCGGTTCTGAATCTGCTGGTTCAGCCACTTCCTCCACAGTTTCCATTATATGTTCATCGGATACAACGCTATCCATCCTAACTATATGTACTAAAATATACCAAAATTAACAAAACAAATCATTTGGAAGACAGCTTTAACAATAAATAAGTACATTTTGAACCAATAGAAAAAAATATATCAAGTGTTGCTCTCTGGAAAGAAACCTATACATTTCATTTAAACAAACTCACAACTAAATTACATTCTCAACACTGTATTAGAACTTTAAATTACAAGACTATAAAAAGTGCATACATTGTATGAAAGTACTTAAGCTGGAATTAAACATGATGGCTGAGTGGTAAAGCATTTAACTTCCAAACCGGAGGTCACGGGTTTGAATCCTGGTGAGTGAAACTTTGGTTCCCTACCTGACTGAGGTGGTGATGTGGGCTCAACCCTTTCTACAACCAGCTGCTCAGGTCCAACTGGCGACATCTGTCTGGATAAAGATGGCTCGACAGGTATCAGAGGGCTGTCTGTTCTTTCTTCTCTATCTTCTGGTACTTGCTGGAAACAAATGTATACTATAACTTTTTAAAAATTTTTATAGATTGTTGTTGTTTTTTTTCATGGGAGGTTTGTTAATTAAACTGTAATGAAAAAACACTTGGACTAAGCACAATCAAAATTACCCAAACTTTTAAAATAAAAAACACCTGGACATTACACCTTCATGGAGTCAAGTCAATGCATAATCAAAAAGAATAAATCTTGAATCCAGGCTTTTAATTTGAAAAGTTTAATGCAGTCTACTATTTAGAAAGTTATGTTCACTTTTATGCAGAGGCAGCATAATCATATGGTATGCGCCATGGACTTTCATCTCAATAGTCCCAGGTTCGAACCATAACTGCCGCCTTATTCTAGCATTTTGCAGTAGGTTTGGGGTCATCACCATCTCATTGATGTCCATTGACTCTCATCAGAGGGGAGCTGTAACAGTTAGTGTAACCAAATCTCTGCCGAGCAGTTCTTAGCAGGATATCAAAAGAGAGGCCGGTTCATTCTTTTACATTTACCCAGCCAGCTTTTCTTTGAATGACTCTTTCTTCATGCTTCACTACTGTAGCTTGAAGGATGACTTTTGATAGTGAGACATCTGTAACGATATGACTGAACCAGCTCAGCTTTCATCTCTTCATAGTATTGAGGAGTTCCTCCATTTTTGCAAGCCAGGGTGTTGACTTGTATAAATACAAACTCATATTTCTTCTCTTCCTCGTATCAGATACCCAGCATTTTTCTGTAGCATTTACTCTTAAAGGCTTGAATTCTTTCAGCCTCAGCTTTCACTGTCTACCTTTCACAACCACATAGAAGTACAGAGACTACTAATGACGAATACAGTTTAAGTTTTACTTAAGCTGATGTTACTCTTCCAGATCTTTTACTCATGATCTTTGTATCAAATCTCCTTATTACCGCTAGTCAGTTGCTAATTTGTTGTTAAAACACATTTTAAAGTCATAGACTGAAAGTCTAATACTTCCTTGATATTGACATTTTTGTGTGTTTTAGACAGAAGGGCTCAGAACATTTAATTCTGCAGTGCTAAAAAGTGCACAAAAAGGATCATAGACCTTTTAAAAAGCAAAGCTCACCAACCCTTCCATTATTTTGTACACTTACTTACTGACTTAGATCCTCCCACGCCATTGAGCGGCAACTGTCTCCACAAAGATCTGTCACTGGTGTCAGGGGGAGTTATGGCGAGAGTGAATATGTTATTTTGATATTTTGGTATGATAGTGAATCCTCTTCCCACCTGGTGTCCACTGCTACCAATTAGGGTCAGTTTCTTTGCATTGAGGGCTTGCCATCTATCTGGCATTGGACGTCATGTTGGGTTTGGTCCAACACCATCAACTGGGTTTTGCCTCCCTTGCCGCATGTAAAATTATCTTTTTCTACAATGGGTACACCTAAAAAGTAGCTATTTATAGTTTTTCCGCTATGTATGAAAATCTCCGAGAACTTTTCCTACCTCTTCCTCCTTTTCTTCTTCTGCTTGTTCCTCCTGAGGTTGAGCTTCGTCGCCATACACTGTTGTAGCTTCCTCCTCTTCAGCCTTTTGTTCATCTCCTAATTAATTTAATTATAAATTTTTTATGAGTTAAATGCCTACATTTTTTTGTATCCTTAAAAATTTAGGTATATACATTCATTGTTATAATTCTATTATATTATAATAATAATAAGTTGAAAGAATGATTTTAAAGTCTAAAGCTTTATATGACCATCATATTGAACTAGAAATAAACATGTAATTCAGAGAGATAATTTAAGTTACTAAAAAGGGTATAAAATAAATCGCATAAAGAAAAAAAAATTGCTTCTTCAAGAGTTACATACATACTTTGTTTGCAATCATTTATCATTTAGAAACAAAATTTTAATTACCTGTATTTCAGGCATGCAGATAAAGAACTTAATATTTAAAAATATTTTAAAAGCTTTACACAAGCATGAAACCTTAACTAAATAAAATTCTATTTCTTTTTTTTTTTAATAATGCAACAGATTAAAATTTGAACAAAGAAAAAGATTATAACGTTAACAAGAACACAAGCTTCCGATTGAATTGAGGCAGTGAGAAGAAGGTCACATACTCACCAATGATGATTTTTTAACTTTAATTACTTAAACAATCGATTTCATTCCTTTTAGGCAATCATTTATAAAATGCTATAATTTTATTTTGTTGTACATCAATGCAAAAAGTAGTTAGGTTTATACAAAAATTTAAAGCTATTATGCAACTATCAATATACATGTGTGTGTGTTAGTAAAATAAAAATGACGCGTAGGACGTAATCATCTTCTTTTTTGAAGTAACATCTGTATTATATAAGATACGATAAAATACAAAAAAATAAAGTTTGTATAAAAGAATCCTATGGAATCCTTATACTAGCTAATTTTTTAAAAGTAATTTATCGTGTTATAAATACAGATGTGGCTAAACATCATAAATAAACCGCTTTACTACTACACATAGGAATGAATGTGATTCCTATTGATTTGAAGGGATACTTATATCCACAAATACATTTTTCTAAGAGAAATTCAAGTGCTTGGGCCTCTTTGATATTTAGTTTAATTTATTTGTTAAAGCCGAGTTAATGTTACCAGCAGTTTAAACTTTAAGACTTAAAATAGAAGTTTACTTTGTCTCTGCATTAATAAATAGTTAGTTCACAATAATCTAAGGCCAATAAACAACCACAACCTTCCTGTGGAGGTTGACCATCTACATCCTGCTGGCCTTCTTCAACTGCCCCAACAGACTCTGTCACATCGCCAGCAGCCGTGTTGTCAGTGTCAATAGTTTCATCACTCTCAATAACATCGTCAACAGGTTGAACATCATTAACAGGTAGAACATCCTCAACATGTTCAACAGTTTCAACATTTGCCTGACCTGGTGCTGGCGTTCGCACACCTTCCTCCTCCTCTTTTTTTTCTTCCTCTGCAGCAGCTTCCTCTGTCTCCTCCCCTCCTTCTCCATCCTTAGAAGGTTCTAGATAAAAAAAAAAGAAAATGTTTTTATCTAACTTTTTCTGGATATGCATTTCACTAATAAAAATTATTATGTAATAAGACTTGTTTTTGTTTCTGTCTCAAGAGAATTAAGAGAAGTCCCTTAAGTGTGCCTAGCACTCAGCTGTTGATTCCAAGATTCAAGTATATGTAATTGTCTGGAATAAGGTTAAATATTTCCCTATCAATAGATCTTCAGTGTCTTTTATATTTAAATCTATAAACATATTAAACAAGTTTAAAAACATAGAAGCGTTTAAATATTTAGGAAACAGAATACATTCCAAAACTGACATAAGTAATGGAACAACTAGCGGAAGGCAACAGAGCTTTCTATAGCACACAGATTCGCACCAAACAAAAAATATACAAGCTGTATGAAGACCCCTCTATAGTGACAGAAATAAAAGGGAACAGATGACGTTGGGGGCAGGTCACCTGGAAAGAATGCCAGAGAACAGAGGAGCAAAGAGGCAGGTGCCCCAAAGGCAGGCTACGAGTATGGTGGCTTGATGATGTAGAGGCAGTCCGTGCATGGAGACATAAAGCACAAGATAAATCGGAATGGAAAGATGTGCTAAAGCAGGCTAGGGCCCTCCATGGGCTGTAGCATAACTGGGATCGATGGATAAACATTTTAGGGTTTGAAATGTCATAACTTTCAACCTGTAGACAAAAAGCAAGCAAAATTTATTCTTGCATTTCTTAACATTGGTTCTGAACTGGTGTCTAGTAAATTTTGACTAGACTTGATAATATAGAACTTCTTAAAAGTCAAAAATATCATAAATATATATAGCTGGAATTAACATATTATTTAAAGAAAGTAAATGACATCCTTTTAGATAGAAATATTATCTATAAATTTTATTTTTATTCATGCATAAATAGGAAATCTATAATGAAAAAAAAAAAAAAAAAAAAAAAAAAAAAAAAAAAAAAAAAAAAAAAAAAAAAAAAACACCTCTTTATTACTTTCAAAACAAGACCTGAGAGTTAGAAAGCAATATTGTAATTTTATATTATTATATTATATGCCAAACCTGCGATCGCATGTGTATCAAGGATTGGCCTCTTTAGTCACACAAGAAGTTGCAAAGAGAAAAGATCGTCTCTCGAGACGTAAAATGCCACAGATATTATAAGTTACCTGCTTTAAAAATATCTTTTTTTTTTTTTATCTTATTGAAAAATGAGGTTTAAATAAAAGTAGTTTTCTTTAAGCTTTGGGGGCATGGTGGCTGAGTGGTAAAAACATTGGCTTCCAAATTGAGGGATTTTGAGTTTGAATCTCAACGAAGACTGGGATTTTGAATTTCTGAATTTTCAGGGAGTCCACCAAACTGTAATGGTTACCTGATATTAGTAGGGGAAAGTAAAGCTGTCTGGTCATTGTGCTATCCACATATGGCTGTGGGCCACACCTTTGCATCATCTGCCCCATAGATTGCAAGGTTAAAAAGATAGATATTAAGACTTTACTACATTAAAAGAGTTTAATCAGTGATGCCTAAACTAAGGCCCACTGGCTATATCTAGCCCATGCTGTGCCATCCAGCTCCTCAAATATTTTGTCTACAGTGCATAAAGAAGCTACATAGGATCAGTTCTATTGGACTCAATGATTTCTTGAGCTGATGTGACCTGCAATAGGTATTTGTATTTTATATCCCCCAGGCATAAAAGGGTTAAATACTTCTAGCCTTAACAGTTTTTTTTTAACATACATAATGGATCATGTAAATGTTTGTTAACAAAAGTGCAATAAAAGTCTACAAAGGATGGCTGCTTGGTCGTGCGGTTTGCGCGCTGGACTGTCGTTCGGATTTATCGACGGTCGAGGGTTCAAACCCAGCCCGCTCCCATCCCCCGTCGTCCTGCATGAGGTTTGGACTAGGAAGTAAACTATCTTCAACTCTGAAGGAACATCCGAAAATATGTAAAACATTTTAAAACAAGGACAGAAATATCAGTCTAAATAAGTTAACATCTGCATCTGTGAATTGGCATCTTATGTCAATTATTCATTCTGATCTAGGCTCATATTGAAAAAGAAAAACCATTGTTGGAAGAAAAAAAAATAATTTTTTACATTTTTACCAGTTAATTGTTCTTGGGCTTCATCTGCCCCCTCTGCAGTTGTTTCCCCTACTTGACCTTCAACTTCTGATGCTTGTTGTGCTTCTGTTTCTTCTTCTTCATCATCTTTCGCTATATCCACCAAGCTCTCATCCCCAACAACGATCTCCGATTCGGCAATAGAATCCTTAGAAAAAAACAACATAGAATAAGGGTCATAACATGTTTTACCTTTAATATCTTCAATGATATGGTTGAAGTGATAGCGTGGGAAGGACATTGACACCATGCTTGTAAACTGAACATAAGAGCAACCACCATTAAAAAATGAATGTTATTTAGTATGGCTATTTCAATCAGAAAATTGGCACATTTCAGTTACTTTAGTTTTAATGGACAAAAAATAAATACAAAACATCATCCAATTCACTGAAGTTGAAGCTTACAAAATCCCCTGCTTAAAACCATAACACACAACTCTGATATATCAAAAAGACTTAGAATCATTGTACCTTAAAAATAAAGGACCTAAACGAAAATAGAAAACTTGATACAATAGAACAGTATAATAGTTTCTCACCCTTGGACATTTCAACTTTTCTGACTAATAGAGATCAACGAAATCTTAGGGAAATAGTCAAAAAAATTTCTATTTTATGATCACAACCTAAAGAATCACTGGGTCATGTGATCACAGTTAAGATGGGAAGCTGGCATTCCTTTTGAAAAACTAGAAAAATTCATCATTAGTGCAACTCTTTCATTCATAAAAAAAAAACACTTGAAAACTTTCTTTCAAGCTGTAATGTAATAAAAAAAAGTTATTTATTCAATAGATCTATAAAAAGCTATATTAAAATGGTTGAATGTTCTTGATATTTTTTATTCAAAATACAATACAATATTGTGATAGACTCTAATTTCCTCTAAAGCACTCAATGTACTTAAATTTATTTATACTTAACGGGTTCGAACCTCATTGTCAGCCATCTTAGTTGTCCTTAGAAACATTAGATTGGCATCACTGGCCTAAATATTGAAACATGCATCAATATAATATATATATATAGATCTATATATTTTTAATTTCAAGCCAATAAAAAATAATAGGGTTTCAATCTAGATCTATATAGATCTTATAATAAGGGTAGATCTAGATATTACCTAATTATTTTTAAACATGTTAGATCTAGAACTGAATTTCCATTTGATTGGATCAATAAAATTATCTTATCTTACCTTATTACTTATAGAATATATATAGATTAGATTCTTATTTGAATCTTTTGTGATAAGAAACATTATTCTTTTATGACTAATAAACAATTCGCCTAATATATCTTGATTAGAATCATTAGATCTATTGTGTCTAGTCATACTCATACATAGGTGTCTACTGTCTTGTTTTGAGATCTTATCTACTAGAGGAGTCTAGATCTAGATCTATTTGTAATGGCTTCTTATTTTGACGAACATAACTGTGAACCTCTGGAAGATGGGCAAACTCCTGATCATGCACTACATTTGGCTAGGTTAGGCTTAGGCTTAGGCTAGGTACTGACTAAGGTAGTAGGTACTAACAATAAAACTAAGTCGGTCTAAGTCTAAGGTAGCAAATCAAATATTAATAATTAATATCTAATAATCTAGTCTAGAATAAGTTCAAGATCTAGATATAGATATCTAGATCTAACAATTTAACAATTAAATTCAAATTCTAGATTCTAATTGATTAGTGTAAAATGCTGCAAAATTATTAAAAAAAAAGATTTAAATATTTTAATTTTAATACTAGTCTACATAGACCTAATTATTACATTGTCTAAATAATTATATAAATGATTTTAATAGTCAGACACTGAAATCGTTTCATTAAAATCTACTAAACTTATAACTAAACCTATCCCTTTAAACAAAGCCCTATCGAAACCATTTTGGCGCGGTGTGGGGTAATAAGGTTTCATTGGGTAGATTGCCCTACTTACACTCGCCCCTATAAAAACCTTTACAGATCGGTGTGGGATTTTAGTTATTGGGCCGTTAACGTCTTTCCGCTTTCGTGCGGTGTGGGATTTCCCCAATCACGCCAGAACCAACATGATGAAATCTTTATTATAAAATAAAAAACAATATTATGATGTTTTAAAATTTAGTATTAATTGTCTTAATGCTAAATTTTGCTTTGAATCCTTTTTGTAAGTAATATTTAGATTTAAAAAAAAATTAATTGGGTTCTATTGGGGAAATCCCTAACTGAAATAGTGAAGTTTTACCCGTATGGGCCCAATGCAGACTTTTCGTAATCAAATAGTGTATCAGTGTATGTGTGTGTGTCTGATTTTTTAATGTGCACACTAAAAAAATATATCTATATCTAGTAATATTTAATCACACATAGAATCTAAAGAAGAACATATTCGTTGTTTTTTTTCTAGATTTAGATTTTAAAAAAAAAACTTTTATACATGTTAACATTTTTTTTTCGACCAATGAAAAAGAAGCTTTTATTTCTTTTAAGCTCGCGATATTCAGCACAAACTGTATTATTCAGTCTTCACTCTAGAATGTACACATGTGGATCAAATTAGAGCTAGCTAGATCTAGATCTAGACTAAATCTGTTTTAGTTATTAGTTATACTACAAGTTATAGAGCTCTAGATCTAGGTCTAGTGAAGTCTAGTCAATCTAGACTTCATTAATTTAATTGTTCTATTATATGAGCTGTACTTCTTGATATCATATGTTCTTCAACTAATGCCAGCACTGGCAGCAGCCATGGAAATTCAATGGAATGGTCGTAACTTTTAAGTTAAAGTCTTAAGTCTGACTTAAGCCTGTCACACTAATCACAGGTACAGAGGACGAATCTCTAAGTACTCTAATACTACTAACAGATCTAATCTAGATAGTAGATTAGGTCTAGACTTAGAATAGATATCTAGATAATCTAGAATGCTAAGAATCTAGAGATAGATCTAGATTCTAGATCTGGCTAGATCTCTCTAGACTAGTTTTATTATAATATAGGCTACTAGATCTAGTACGATATAATATATATATTATATCTAGACTTGAGAACTATTAAATCTAGATCTAGACCACTTAACTTAAGTGATTAACATGCATGCGTTATGACTAGATTTACTATTTAGAATAGATTATAGATCTAGAATCTACCATGAAATGCATCTGAAGCATAGAATTAGATTTAGTTAAGGACTTACTAGATCTTAAATCTAAATCTACTACCTTTTAGGGCACAATATTAGAATAATTAGATTATTAGATCTATATCAGTATATGCCTATAGAATATAATAGAATACTATAGATCTAGTCATGTAACCGTAAACTAATACTTAGACTTAGGACTTTGGTATATTAATATAATAATTATTATACTCATATAAATTTTAGTTCTATTCTAATTCAAATATTTTGAGATTTAAAAAAAATTGACCTAGACCTATAATATAAGTATAAGATATTATATACTAAGACTTAGTAAACTTAGATCTAATAAAAGATAGTCTAGAATAGTCTAGATTCTAAATCTAGAATAGATGTTAGTAACTGTTAGCTGTTATTAGAAAATTTAGTAGATATAGAATAATATTTAATATATTGTTAATATAGACTATTCTTTAATTTTTTCATACTATAGGTGATATGTCATTTAGATTAAATAATTCTAGATCTAGTTATAGTCATAGAGTCATCATCTTATAATATAGATACAATATAATGTACAATAATAGGCCTAAACTCCAATTCTTCACAATCTAGTCTAGAGTTTAGATTGTTTAAATTTACACAAATAAATAAAATCAAACGTTTATTTTGGTTTTAAAATCAGATATTGAGATATGTCTAGCTAAATATGTATATAGTTACCTATATAATAGACTAACAACTAACCCTATAGCCGCTATAGACTATAGCCCTATATTGACATTGTTTTGTTTTTTTAAATGTTCCTTCAGAGTTGAAGATATCTACTTGGTAGTCTAAACCTCAAAGGAGCTTAGGGAATTGATGGCAGTTGCAGGGTATGAACCAGACGACCATCGAGGCGACCAAACAGTCCATCGTGCATACCACATAACCAGGTCCAGGTAGCGTTAGATCTTTATTCACCAATACTCAATACATGATAGATTTTATTTTTTATAAATTTTAAAGATTCTAGGCTCCAGGTAATAGAATTAAATAGATCTATACAGATCTAGAAATTCTAGATCTATAAACTAGACATAGATCTAGATTATCATATTTAGATC
This sequence comes from Biomphalaria sudanica, assembly GCA_036873155.1. Classification (NCBI taxonomy): domain Eukaryota; kingdom Metazoa; phylum Mollusca; class Gastropoda; family Planorbidae; genus Biomphalaria; species Biomphalaria sudanica. The sequence goes on along the minus strand of JAZGLO010001206.1, from coordinate 71,635 downwards.
TAGCTAGAATATCTAGAGGTCTTAATACTAATTATTATATTATACATTTTTCTACAATTTGATCTAGGACTCATTCTATAGGCTTAGCTAAGGCTTAGGCTTTTAAATTTTTCATTGTGTGGATACTGTTAAAGAAAAATACAGAGTCTCATCATTAGGCTATAGCAACAGTTTTTCTCATACACCATACCATAAATATTTCAGGATTTGTCTTTATTGTAATTTTATTTTGTTTGTATTTTTTTTTAGAATGTCAGTTTTCTTTAAGGGCAGCTGACAATAAGAATTGTCTATGTATGCACTACAGATGCTGTTCAATATCTTTTCATGTGGAAGCCTGCTCAAAAAGGTACAAAGAATAAATTTTTCTTTAAGATTACTGATCAGTGACACCCCCCATCCAAATGAAAATTTTAATGAGATCAAATCAATTAAATAAAAAAAATGTAAAATAAATGTTAATCTTATGAAACAATGGTCGAGACCAATATCTTCAGCTTTTTGTCATTTCACTGAGATTTAAGTTCATTATTAATTTGCATAAAAAATTATAATGAACATTTATACAATGAAAATAGGGCCTACATAGAATTGTTTTTGACCTAATGTCATTATATAGCAACAATCCTTCTTGTATTACCATACCTTAAACATTTTGTGTTTTGCCTCTATTGTAATATTATTTTTGTTTGCATTCTTTAAACATTTTTTAGGTTTTATTTATTTTATTTATTTTTTTTATTTTTTAACAGATCACCACATTTTTCTTTAAGGGAAGTTGACATTAATCTTTTAGGTTAATAATAACCTATGCATGCAGTACAGATGCTGTTCATCATCTTTTCATAAGCAAGCCTGCTTAAGAAGGTAAGAAGAATTAAATTTTGCTTTTAGATTACTGATCAGCAATCTGAAAGAAAATTGTTAATGGGATGGAATTGATTAAATGTAAATAAAGAAATGCTATCCTAATTTTGAAATATGCTGGTTGTGTTTTTTTTTTTTTTTTTGTTATGTTTTTTAAGTTTCACTGTGATCATTGTTTATTTGTTTATTTTAATTCTAAAATAACTTTTCAGCCAACTAATTTTTAAAATTACCATCGAACTCTAATTACAACAGAATATAGTTATATTAGTAAGAGCCTGTGATAAAGTTAATATAAATAAATTGGACAAAATATAATATTGAATGAATTGAAAGGGAAACTCTGATGGTTTTGACAATTTTTGATATAATATGTGTTTTGATTTACAGATAATGAATATATTCTTCTTTTTTTTAATTTGCAATAATAACTTAGTAATTGATGTTTTTCCGACGTAATTTTCCTGCACATCCAAAACAGTCAGACTTTCACCGGGTTTCTATGTGACGTCACAAAGGTGTTTTAATCTTATGACTTATTGTATAACAGGAGACCATACAGCAAAGTTTACATTCTCGTAAAAGAAATATATCTTTGTCTATGCAATTAGATCTAGGATCTTGTAAGCAAAGAAAAAATGCGTATTAAAAGTAGATTTACATGCTTGACTAATCACGGCAGTGTGTATTTTCTCGCCAGACCACTAAACACACAACAAACACTATCGCTTGATTTTCTTGTCATGACCGACTACACGTAGTCTTGACTAGCCTTACACTGACCAGCTTGTTCGAATCATTCAGACACACGATCTATTTACTTCTTGGGATAGGGAAAGGCTTAGATGAAAATGTTACTTTTTTTTCTCGAGTTGGTTATCCTAATGCTTTTGGATCTATCTATACATGTTTATATATATAACTGTATCATAGCTCTGGACTAGGCCGTCACTAAGCCTAACAGCCTAACAGCTACTGTAAGAATGAAGCGATACGATTGGTTAAATCAAGTTTCTCTCAGTATTGTTTAGGGAAGTGACACATGAAATAACTTAAAACAAAATCTCAAGGAATCCCGTTTTTTTTTAGATGTCAAGAATTTACTGACTAATTTATTAAATATAAAATTTTCTAAGCATTTATATAAAAAATGATATAATGTTTACTATTACAACTTTTTACGCAGAATTTAAATATGTCAATAATTCAAATTTGAAAAGCTATCAGTTTCCCTTGAAGCCTAGCTAGATCTAGTCTGCCATTGCACTTTTAGCATAGTCAATTACCAGTGCCACATTTGCTGACACCAATTCATAACATTTAATTTAAGGAGAAGATTGAACTCCAAATTTTGCAATACCATTAATTTTTGTGTTGCTTAATAGGCTTTAGAAGCAACCTAATTTTTTAGCACCATTTATCATCAAGCGCTGGAAATATAACCGTTAAATAGTATGTCCGCATAGATAAATGTAAGGACTTCTGATGTTTAATTGTTAGATTTTTTTATATTATTAATTCAGCTTGAAGGTAATTTTGTTACATGACTATAATATTTTTTTGTTTGTTTGTTCCAGCTGCTGTATGGAAGTCAAAATATGAATTATTGCCACCAGTCTTGAAGTCAGCTTGTAAAGAATGCTAAGAATTGAATGAAAATGCTGTCCTGATATCTTGTTTGTGCTGTTATATTTGTCTTTTGTGTTGGTTAATTATTCCATGAATAAAAAATAAAAAAAAGTTAATTGTGTAAGTTTGATTTGAGAATGAATGATCAGAGCATGCAAGTCTTATATAGTACATTACCAAAAATTGTATTGTTTGCTAGTGTTCAAACCCAAAAATGTAATATAACATGTCCATTACTTTATAAATATGTTGACATTATAGCTAGATGTATATAGAGATCATGCACTGATTCAATTATTCATGATAATTTCCAAACAATCATGTCAAATAATTCTATTGCTAGATCTAAATCATCAGTGTGAAAGTAGACCTATGTAAAAGGTTAAAAATCTCATATTAAGCCATTGAGCTGCATCTGAACAAAAATGGCATTATAAACAAAAAATCACTAATGAATTTGTTTTAAACTACAGTATTGAAAAACATTAAAGATTATCCCTAATTAAGCCATAATAAAATTTAATGACTGAACCATCGTAAACAGTATTTGCATGATAATACCTAATTGAGCCCTAATAAATATTTCAGTTACTAAACCATTAGGGCCAGCATCGGACAGATAATGGCACAATAAGGGTTATCGCTAATTGAACCCTAATAAATATTTCAGTTACTAAACCATTAGGGCCAGCATTGGACCGATAATGGCACAATAAGGGTTATCCCTAATTGAACCCTAATAAATATTTCAGTTACTAAACCATTAGGTGTAGCATCGGACCGATAATGGCACAATAAGGGTTATCCCTAATTGAACCCCAATGAAAATCTCAGTTACTAAACCATTGGGGCTAATATGGGCTTGATTATCGCGCGATTCTGGAAATCCCCAATGAATCCGGAAGTGGGTTTACCCATTCTGGGCCGATATTGGCACGATTAGGGATGCCCGTATTGGTCCCTAATGGGAACCTAATGACGCCAATGTGCAAACGGTACCCGCGCCCATTAGGGCGCCATTTTGGGCTATTTAGGGCTGCAATTAGGGCAAAGGGGGATAACCCTAATTAAAACTGATACTGGGCCGTAATGGGCATGTTTATAGGGTGTTGATCTAGATTCTAGAATCTAGATAATCATATTTATATAAGTGTATATATATATATTTAATATATATATTATATATATATACAGTGCTTTTTTGTAAAAAAAAAAAAATAGGTGCGGTACTCAGAGATGGATTGTCTAACCTTTAACTTGTAATAAATTAATAATATAGGTTAAAATACAAGAAAAGTAAAAAAAAATTCCCCACATTTATTCGAAGCTTACTGGTTTAGGCGCCAGTTGCTCGCCTTTATCCCTTTTCCTGTCGGTGGTAACGGTTTCGCCTGGCTCAGTATCTGAACCACACATGAAGGCAGGGAGTTGGACTGGTTGTCAGAGGCTATTTGAGACGCATGCCATTGGAAGCATTTTATAGGTTAACAACCTTGTCGAAACCAGAGGATTCTATGGCTTTATTAACTTTTCTAAGGCCCCTACATTTCATAATAGGCATATATGCTGGCAAGTGGCAAGACTAACAAATAGCCATGCTCTGCTGGATGCCAGTGTAGACACCTCTTATTGAACAGCTGCACTGGGTAGGACAACTATCTTGTATGGTGGACAACCAGACATGATCTTTTTTAATGAGTTTAAAGCCGCACTGTGTAACATTGGTTTCCCCCCCCCCTTCCTGAATGCAGAACTATAAAACTCATCTACTCTGTCATTTTGCCTCTTCTTTTTTATCTTAACTCAGAACAAGGGAATTTTTCCAGAGTACTGTATATGGTGGAGTGAATGGCTAGATAAGATCAACATTGAAAACAGACATTACTTTCTCTATATTATAATTGACAGTTATTAACATTTATTATTGGCAAATCTAGATAAGAAACCTATTCTATATAGGTATAGTGTCATAGAGAGCTGACCACTTGGCCTTTATGTAGTTAAGTTTTGGTTAAAACAAATACTGGTACCCTATATTAATAGGCAATAGAAAAATAATCAGTCTAATTATAACTTTTGACATCACTTGAAGGTATAATAGTTGTTTTTTTTTCTAGTTATGAAACATTTGCGGCATCTTGTTCTCCTCAGATTGTTACTCGACTCAGGACTGGGTGCAGAATGGGACATGGAATATAACAGATTCTTTGGAGGTGAAGGAAGACCTCCTCCAGCATCAAAGAAAGTTGTAGAAGAACTTGAGACTAAACTTATCTCCCCAACAATAGCTGGTAAAATCAATGTGATTTGTTGTGATCTAGTAAACACTGAACTTATCTCCCATCATTGGCACATTATGTGCACATGTAAAAAAAATATAGACTGTTAGCATGAATTTATTTCTAGCTCGTCAATAGGTATCGTGATGATAAAAAAGAAATACAGAATAAAATTTCTAGCTTTAAGCTTAATTTTGAAATGGTGTCTGATAAGGATTTTTAGTCTTTTAGTTATGTTATAGTGTAAAATGGAAGCATGATGGCTGCGTGGTAAATCGCTTGGCTTCTGAACTGGGGGTTCCAGATTCAAATCCTTGTGAAGACTGGAATTTTTAATTTCAGGATCTATAGAGCACCTCTTAGTCCACCCAACTCTAATGGATACCTGACATTACTTTGGGAAAAGTGGTGCTGGCCACATGACACCCTCATTAACCATGGGCCAGCACCACTTATTTTTAAATCATCTGCCACGTAGATCACAAGGAGACAGTGAGTGAGAGAAAGAGGGGGGGCTGTAGAGGAAGTAGTAACAATTAGTGAAGTAAATGTATTGTCATTTCAAAAAAAGTAGAAAGCAAGCCAGTCTGAACCATGTACTAGTACGCGCACTATAACTAGAGTAGACCTATTTCATTTATACTTCAATTCTTGACCTTCGTCATTAATCAACCAATGAGGCAACAGGCAATAAACTGCCAGATTTCTCTGAAGGTCGAAACCATTAAATTTTCTGACTCAACAATTTCTCTTTTCCATTCTCAGAACGTTGCTGGCAATAAACTGTTTGATTGCTCTTCTGTTTTGTTTTGATTGGGTCGAAACAAAATGGGCTACAATTAAGTTTCAACTTTTGTTTAGCCCAATCCTGTTATTTTGTTAGTTTCTTTTATGTACTGCAAATAGCAAGAGGGATACTCTAAAACTGACATAAACAAGCATTTTTTATTTTTATTTTAAAAAAAGCTTATCTAAGGGAAACGAACACAAAATCATTACTTTATATCATGTTAATTGTTATTTAACCTTGGTTAGGCCAATAATAGAATATGCATCCTCTGTTTGGGACCCCTCAACTAAATAAAACATTTTAAAAAACTGGAACAGACACAAAATAGAGCAGCAAGATTCATAACAAACAAATATTCACATTTGACTAGAGTAACACCTTTAGTAAAATCACTAAATTTAGAAAGCCTTTAGGATAGAAGACTCAAAATTAAAGTAGCAATTATACATAAAACACTAAACCATAATCTTCAAATACAAAAACAAAATCTAATAAGTTACGATACTCAGAAAGACACAAAGATAAAGGCACATTCCTCGTTCCATATGCTAGGACAAATTTGTACAAAAGCTCCTTCTTCCCTTGTGCTATTACAGCATGGAATGGGTTGCCTGAGCTAGCCAGGAAAACCAGTGACTTAGAAGAATTTAGGTCATTGGGTAATATGCATGACTAAATGCATGATGCGTAGGACGTAAACATCTTCTTTTTTGAAGTAACGTCTGTATTATTTAAGATTTAGATTAGTTATGTTATATTGTGAAATGGAGGCACGATGGCTGAGTAATAAAGCACTTGGCTTCCAAACCGGGGGTCCCAGATTCGAATCCTCGTGAAAACTGGAATTTTTACTTTCAGGATCTGTAAGGTACCTCTTAGTCCACCCAGCTCTAATGGGTACCTGACATTAGTTGGATTGTGTATATTTCGATTTGTGTTTATAGAATTTAGTAGATTCTTTGTCCTTGAATGAACACAACATGTTCTATAGTGAGCAAAGGCAGAAAGTAATCATTGAAGTGAAATTATAAACACTTTAATTAGATAAATCCTATAAGAATAGTTAAATGTTTGAACCAGAATATTGAAATCACATGAAATAGATTTGCTAAACCTACTGAATTAATTACTGATTTGTTAAACAGACTGAATTGAATTAAATAAAATTCAATTTGACTATACCAACGACTCTACTGTGTACTATTTCACAGGTCGATATTTTGAGACACTGATTTTTTCACAGCTCGAAAATCATCAAGATCAAAACAAATATCCATGCGTTGAAATACAAATACTTTAATGATATAAATCCAAGAAGAAAACTTTAATATATATCCATGCATTGCAATACAAATACTTTAATGATATAAATCCAAGAAGTAAACTTTCATGTCTGAATCACAATATTGGATTCACATGAAATAGTTTTAAGTCAAAATTGTATCATAAAAAAATAAACAGCCTGAATAGAACAAACGGAACATTCCATCGCAGTATCCTTGCATCTACTTCTATATTATTACACAAGTCTGATGTATGCTTTATATTTCGAGAATGGAATGTGATGTAACAAATTCATTTCTTTCCTTCTTTTTGCATTGCTAGAAGATACTAGTGACATCATTCTAGTTGCCTTTGTTGTGGTAAATAAGTTAAAGCTTCTGTCACAAAGCAGTTCCTGCTTAATTGGCTTGTGAAAGTATTAAATTCAAGAACTGTGTCTTTATATAGCTACTGTTCGTTAGCTCTTATGGTTTTTTAATTACCTTTTAATACACTTTTTTTTTCACTAGCTCAAGGTAAAAAGTGTTCTATTTGTTTGATGGAGTTTGATGAAGAAGATGAAACTAAAATTTTACCTTGCAAGCATCAGTTTCATAGTGCTTGTATTTTACCATGGTTAGGAAAGGTACATTTATCATATAATTCTAGTCATTTTGAAAAGAGTTTACCTATTTCAATTTAGAAAGACATGAGTTGTGTGAAAGAAAAAAAAAGTTAATACCACTGTTTTGAAAGCTCAGGTTAATTCATGAGCTTAGCCGGGGTGTGTGAGTGTGTGTGTGTTCAATTACAACTGCCAAAGTCCATGATTTTAGCTAAGGATTTTTATGTTCACTACCCCTCCCCCCAAACCAAAAAACAAAGCAAAGATGCAATTACCAAATTTCTTAATTGTACTCCCCCACCCCCAATCCCATTAGAAGTCACTTCTTTCCAATAATATTGTCAATCTACCAGAAATTCAAGCAACAATCTGAGAAAAACTAAAGCAAATGTCATTCAATTCTAGATTCACCACCCCCCATAAAAAAAAACAAAACTAAATCAAAACTATAGTTACCACATGAGTGTTGCAGTGGGGTATACCCCCCCCCCTCCCAAAAAAAAAAAGTAAATATTTCAAACTTTGATCTATCTTCCTATCAGTTGCTGCACTCCATTAAAAAAGTAAATATATGAGTATTCAAGTCAAAGAAAACTACAGTCATTAGAGGTTAAAGTTTACCTGCCCCAAATAAAACATTGCCCACATTGATCTGTTTTTATACCAGTCGCTGGTCTCCATTAGTAAAGTGAAGTGATTAGAAGATTTGAGTTAGCACAATAGCAGCATGTTGCGCTGTAGAAAACTCAGAAAATGCATTTTGAAAGCTCAGAATACAGGAAATAATGCTAGCCACTGTGGAACCCTTAGCACTCCCCCAAACTCCTGGCTAGCAAGGGGATGGTATCTACTGTCATTCACACCAGAAAGAACCTATTCTAGAGAACATGAGACGAAAAAAAAAATGAAAAGACTATCTGTGAAGTTGTATACATATGAGGAAAATGGAAACAAAATTACCCTTCAGCCAAACCCACCTGTGAAAAAATCCTTGCTATGCCCAAGGTTGATAAATTTTTTTAAAATTTAAAATATAAACATTTATTAGAACATTTAAAGAACGAGTTTGAGAAAAAAAAAATGTCCCCTGAATTGCGAGTCCAGTCTTAATAGTAATGTAGTACATTGTGCCAATTAAATTAAAAGTTCATCATTTGCATGTGAATTACTGTCTTTTGATTGGATGCTTTGAATTGCAGGTTAACTCTTGCCCCATGTGTCGTCATGAATTACCTACAGATGATCCACAGTATGAAGAATATAAGAAACATAAGGTAAGTTTCACTTATAACTTTATATTTTCATTCTATAACAGACATACATTTCTCAAGTGTATGTGTCACTCTTTAATGATATGGTCACTCCGTGGAAGTATATAAGTTTAACTCCTTATTTCCTAATCGACATTACTCTAATTGATTTGGCCACATCATTTCAGTTGAATGGACGATACTACCATCGATGCTTTAAAAGTGTTGTTTTTTCGTCCCCTTCCAAAATTGTTTTTAAGTGCTTAAAATTTAATCTGGGATAGTTTCTGTCACAGGCTGGTTATTGATACAGGTCTGGACGGTCTTGAGCTGGTCTGCCTTTGTGTGTTGTAACTAACTAAATACTTTCACTCGCGCACTAGATTTGCTAGTGCGTGAGAACACTAACATACTGAATTCTTTGACCACACTGTTTAGAATAATTAATAGACTCACTAGTAGCAGACATGGTTTTTATTACATAAAAGTAATAAATCATAAAAGATGTTGGCAACTTCAGCCATCACAAATTACACCCAAGGAAATAAGTCCTGAATACAAATCAATTATAATAACTTCAATACTTGTACATAACTCTACTTGTCAATAATATCCATAACACTCCTCTCTCTACCAGAGTCTAAGATTAACTGAGGTGTCCACCTCGTGGTCAGCTTCCAACCAAACAAAATCTCGTGCGGACTGCACGGAATGGTTCAGTGATTACTAGTCACCAAATATTACAGGGGTTCTAAAACTTGTATGTTACAGTTTCCCTTTGTAAAACATCCAGATTTTTTCTCTTTATAATGTGTTTTTACCAAAAATGATATTGGGTTTAAATAGTTTCTAATTTCTTTAGATTGATATTCCAGATAGTAGTGACAGATGAGATAATGAGCTAAGAACAATTATTTTTGTGTGTTTTAATCAATGATATATAAAGTTATTGTATCTTATTTATAACAGACGTTACTTAAAAAAAAGAAGTCCTACGCATTACATGTGACAGCTGCCTGGCCGTGTGGTTTGCACACTGGACTGTCGTTCGAATTTATCAATGGTCCCTGGTTCAAACCCTGCCTGCTCCCATCCTTCGTCGTTTGGACTAGGAAGTAAATTATCTTCAACTCTGAAGTAAACATCCGAATTATGTAAAACATTTTACAAACATGTGTCAACTAGTCATGCATGTTAATCAATGACTTAAACTAAGTCATTGTTTTCCTGTCTGATTCAGGCAACCCATTCCATTCTCTAAATGCATTAGGGAAGAAGGAGCACTTGTACGAATTTGTTCTGGAATAAGAAATGTGCCTCTATCTTGTGTCTTTCTGAGTATTTCATTAGGTTTTGTGAAAATATGGATAACTATCATAAAAACATTAATTTGAAAATGCTCTCCCCTTTTGGTACAAAAGGGCTCTCAATTGTTATTGATTCTCACCAAACTTCAATTTTCTTGTTGTTGATCAGACTTTTTTTTGGCCTGAGCATTTTTTGTGTGTATGGCAGCGGAGGCAGATTTCATTACAATCCAAGACTTCAGGTGTTGATTTATTGTCCAAAATGCCATTTTTTGTTGGCAGAATCTTTCTCATGATCCAATGACCAAAAACATTATTAAGATCGAAAGCATGCATCCTTGTCTTACTGTTATTGCTGGTCATTGACTTGTAGAATCATACTACTGGTAGACAACTGAACCATTGTAGGTGTAATATATCTTTACTCATAAAACTTGAAATATCTTGAGTAACTTCCTTGTGAACAATGCTAAACATAACTTTATTAATAATATAGACAAACTCAAGTTGATATGAGATTAAATAAATCTATTAGACTTCAGTAATAATATTTTTTGACAAAATCTAACTCACCACAATAAACAAACTTTCAGTCTAATGTTCTGTCCCAAGACCAAATGACAACAGTGCCACCTATGTTGCATCATTCACAACTAATCATCATTCACAACTAATCATCATTCACAACTAATCATCATTCACAACTAATCATCATTCACAACTAATCATCATTCACAACTAATCATCATTCACAACTAATCATCATTCACAACTAATCATCATTCACAACTAATCGCTAACTTCTCCCACTGTCACCATAGAAACACACACTCTCCATAACACTCACCCCTGTTTTTTACCTGAATTGGATTGTTAAGTCTGCTGTTGTGTATCACCAGGCAAAATGAGCCTTCACATGTTAGATAATGTTAGGGGACTTTGGTGGAACTCCATAATAGTTTGTCAGTTTCCGATGCTTTTGGAGGCTTTCTCAAAATCCACAAAGGTCGTGTACAATGGGGCCTGCCACTTGATAGATTGCTCTATGGTGATTGTAATTGTAGAAATATGGTCACTGCATATGTCCTCTCAGAAATCGATGCTTTTGGAGGCTTTCTCAAAATCCACAAAGGTCTTGTACAATGGGGCCTGCCACTTGATAGATTGCTCTATGGTGATTGTAATTGTAGAAATATGGTCAGTGCATATGTCCTCTCAGAAACCAGCCTGTTCTGGTCATAAAACTAAAGAGCTTAAATTCCTGCTGTTGCAAAATTTCTTAACTTGTTTAGAACAAGATAAAGAGTTTGTTATTTTGAACTCCCAGCAGCCCAGTAATGTTGACAGACATAGCAGCTAATGGGGCATTGTGACATGACCTTGTTTATTTTGTATATTGTATGTCTTTGTTTTGGTTCTGGCATACTGCCTCCACATTTTCCCATATAACTTTCTCCTCTTTTTTACTCTTATGCCATCTTTAGAATATAAACCGCATCTCGAAAATAATATTATAAAAAAGTAGCAGATAAATAAACTAAATTATGAAAATCCCATGTAGCAGTACAGCATGCATTATCCTTCTCAAAATAAAAAAAAAACATGCATTAACTCAATTGAGACCATTCGTTATAGAATGCCTCAACACTGACCTGCAACGTCACTACCTGTGGGCAGTTTAGACCAGTGGTTCACAAACTTTTTTGTCTCGTAGACCTCTTGTCATGTTTTCTGGTTTTTGGTAGACTCCCTGCTTAGCTTATGTTGCATTTTTTGCAATTTTTTAAAAACTAATTTCTAACACTCATTATGAGTCGAAGAGTGAAAAAGTAATTTAAAGCTGCATTTTAAGTTATAGAGATCTACCTAGAAGAAGGAAAACTCTGAATTCGACCCTCTGCTACCTTGCAGCTATATCCAATCAAGGAAAAGGCTTCAGGAGTCAACTCTGAGGAAAAATCAGAAGTCGGGGACTGTTAGGCAGTTTGCGGCACAAAATGCTACTTTCTGTCAGAGCCTGTGATGCCGCTGATCACAAACTGTGTATGTCGTTTGCAAAGACTTACACAAGAAGCTTTTAATGTTATAACTAATACCTCTGATGTGTCCTTGAACTGTATTTTGCTTAAAGAAGTTCTTTTAGTAATATTAGATGTAGGTTTTTGAAATAATTTCAAGGGCTGGTAAAATCAATGTTTTTTTCCTATAATGTTTCCCGTATTTGACAATAAGTAAAGTAAAGTAAAGAGTTAATGATGATGAAAGAGAGATTGTAAGACGCTCACCATCAACTTCTCTTTATGATGTAAAATATAGATTTTCTGGTCTATTCTGAACTTTATCAATAAGCATTCGAAAGTTTTTGAAACCTTTATCTTTTTATCATGGTGGCATTGTCTCAGATGATCCTCCAGCGTAATTCATATCATATCGTAATAAAAAGGCACTAATTCAACCGCTTGTGTGATAAGAAAGTAATGAATCCAAATTTTAGATAATCAATGCTGTACAATCTACATTTGTTTTTGTTAAACATTAGTTACATGTAGACAAGTTATTGAAATAAGTATTGAAATGAAATACAACAATTTTTCATTTGAATAGCAGGATAAATGTTTAAAGGATTAACTAAGGTGCAAATAATATATTAGTGTATTAAATAATTACACTAGTAGGATGTGAAAAATAAAGTCACAACCTGCTTATATGAAATCCATTATCGTAGACCCCGGTGGACCCCCAATTTATTTTTTCACTTTCGTAGACTCCTTTGAAGTCTTCGTAGACCCCTGGGGGTCTATATAGACCACTTTGGGAATCACTGGTTTAGACCAATAGCTCGTTGCCACGTTGTACAGACTTGTGACATAACAACGAGCTACTGGTTTAAACTGCCCACAGGTTGTGATGTTGCAGGTCCAGGTGTTTGGGCCTCTATAATAATTGGTCTTAATTCAATCCTTATTCTGTTAAGGGTTTAACTTTTCTGTAGAAGTGTAAGAGTAACCCATCCACTAATTAAGCCATACTGGGTACCTATTATTTTACAAAAATGTGCAGTGCTAGTCAGTATTTTGCCATGATTTTTCTCACAAGTTATTAGATATTATCAATGTTGAAATTAGCCCTCTGGTAATCTTATAATAATTGTTTCCTGTGGCATTGATTTAAATATACCCCTTACTATTTACCCGGCATCAAATTTAACTCTTTTTCTCCTAATTGACAATACCATTGTTGATTTGACCTCATTAAATTAAATTAATGTTTAATTTAATAAACTTTACTTTGTGTTGTATAAAAAGATCATGCATATAAAAAGATCATGCATCCCCTTTAATTCTATACAAAGTTATTGAAGCTTAATCATAACAGGCGAGTGAAATAGTATTGAGCAAAATAAAGAATTCTGTCAAAACGTGGAAAAATAATTACGAAGAGAAAGAGTTAAATTTTGTAAAAAAAATATTTTATTTTACTTATCTGTGTGGCATTTTACGTCTCGAGAGACGATCTTTTCCCTTTGCAACTTCTTGTGTGACTAAAGAGGCCAATCCGTAATACACAGCTGCGGTCACAGGTTGGGCATCTGTAATCATCAGGCGCCGTTGCATTTTCACCCTTCTTTCTGCTTCTGTTGCGTATAACATCTGCAATCCGTGACCCTTCCTTCCTTTATGCTCTCTCTCCATGTGGATCTATCCAGTGCCACCTCTTCCCAGCTGTTAGTATCGATTTTGAAGAGCTTCATGTTGCGTTTGCATACATCCGTATAAGGTAAAAGTGGGCGACCAGCGGCTCTCCTGCCTTCAATTAGATCGCCATTCAGAATGTCCTATGGAAGTCAACCTACTAGCATTCTATGAACGTGGCCAAGGCGCCTGCTGCTTCGTAGCACTTCCTCATTGGTTATCTCATCTTGCCACCTTATTTTAAAGATCCGCCTTAGGCATCGGAGGTGGAAGACATTCAGCTTTTTTTACTTATTTTTTTTACTTATAGGCACGTGCAAAACAGAGAGAACATGAATTGACCAGTCTACATGATTCCATGTTTGGGTGACCTGCAGAGAAGTTTTGATGAAATCCTCTTCAGTCAGATTGTTGTACTGCGTGTGGAAATGATTACATCTATTAACATTACATTGTCTTATATATCACTAGCTGGTTACACACTTTTTGTCCATTAAATAGCCCCAAGTGTAAAAATGAATGAATGGGTCTGTGAGCTAGAGTTTTGAATAACCTTTCTTGTGGATTAGCCAGTATAAATGAGGGAACCTGATAAACAAAATGGAATTAAGGGATTGAAACCTTCAGGTGGTGTGAAGGAATCAAAGTGATCCAAGTAGTTCTTCAGTCAGATGTTGATCTGCATTCTTTATATATAGGGTAGATGCCCTTGAAAATGCCTTTCATCTCACAGTTTTATGTACTGACTTATTTGGAGTGTGTACTAAGTTTTAACATTTTTTAAAACAGAAAGTCTAGCATGTATTATGCTGCATTAAGCTGTTATGCATTTAGCATTTTATTGACCTGTCAGTTATGTTAGTAGCATTTTTTTTACCTTTCTGAGTAATTGTTAATGTTGTGCAGAAATAAATACCCGGTAATAAAATATTAAATGTAATTGTCATTTCATCCTTAGTTTGAAATTTATTATTTTTTCATTCACTAACCTTAAACAATGATCTCAATAAATGTGTACATATTATAGTCATAAAATAATGCTAATATTTTTGCTTTAATTATCTTACCATTGATAGTGGATAGTTTTAGTAGAATGTCAATTGCATCACTATTGTTTTGGAAAAATTGATACAGGTGGTCTATACACATGAAACCATCTAATAGCACTTCATGTGTGACATTTGTTAGCAAAAAATTTCAACTTTACAGGATGTACAGTATATTTAAACATTACATACAATCAGCAGTACAGTAAAGCCGGCCACTCCATTCCATTTACCATAGTCTATGTTATATATCATGAATCATTTGTGTTAACCTACTTGTAAAAAAAATTCTTAACTATCATTACAGCTGTTTTTAATTGAAGCATGGTTCAATTTATTAAATGTGGAGAGGAATAATGTAACCTTTTTGTCATTCTTGAAAAGGTGGAATACTAGCACTGATACTCAAGCAATTACCCTGGTACAAATAGTGCTATAGTAGTAGCACTTAAATGCTGTAATATCAGATTACTACCTTTTAAGTTTATTACTTTCATATTCAAAATAAGCCATTCTTATATAAAATAGCATTCGTATGTTTCAGTGACACATGTCAAGTTCATCATGGCAACTATGTCACTATTTGCAAGTTAAATCTGTAGAATGTTTAATTTTAGTGTTTAAATAAAAAAAAAAAAATTTTTATCATTCAAGCCACCTTAGTACCTGTAATCTAATTGTGAAATCTAGCATTAGCTCAGCTTACACAAATTAAAAACTGCCGCCAAATATTTAAGTATTTCGCCAGGTTTTCGCATTAACATAATAGGGAGAAAAGATTAAATAACTCATGATAAAAAAGATGGATCATTTTAATACAGTACAACATGTATAAAATGAAATGACAATAAAATGATTATCCACAAAAAATCCAGTTTGCTTTCAGCACAAAGACATGAACACCCACAAGCAGCTAGTAATCTGAAAAGAGAAAAAAAAAACAAAAAAAAACTCAAAACTAGCCCAGAGGAGTAACTGATACATTATAGAATCTTGATCCACAAGCCTTAAGACCTGTCAACCAAATAATTTTTAAAAGAGTGGCATAGCAATACAAGGCAAAATAACAGTTATGATAAAACAACAGAATGAATCGACAAGACCATCCATTTAGCATCTGTTGAAAACTGTGTTGTAAGATGCAATAAACTTGAGTTCTTTACCCCATTCAGAACAAACATATCTCTGTACAGTGTTACCCATGTGAAAAAACAAAACAGTTGTGCTAAATGAAAGGCCTATACCAGTAACCTAAACAATGGTCAAGCAAAGTAACATTAGAACTACAAACAAATACAAAATTAAATGCAGGCAATATATAGCTTTTCCTGTCCTAAATGAAAGCCTATTACATTGTATGCACTGCTAGATTACGTCCCACTGTAATGCAATCACAAATTCTATCACTAAAACTATATTGCCTACATCAGACTACAACGAACTGAGTTAAAAAGAGCTACAGGTGCAATCTTCCTTACTAACTGTAAAAGGGCAGGAAAGCAATACAATTATTAACCTGATATGACCTTATGGGTCACTTACAAAATTTCAAGAATGGAACAATTTAACATTAGCAAAAAAATGTAATTCAATCAAGCCCTTTTACAAAAAAGACTTCACTTCAAGAGACACTTATGTGCAAGCCAATTGTCTACACAAAGTGCCCATATTGATAACAGTGCAGACTCCATGAGTCAGAACGAGCTCTACACTGTACACAACAAAGGCAAGAAGTGACGGGGGCATTTAACAATAAATAATAGAAATATCTACCCTGCCTAGCGATTGTAAGGATGATAGCCTCCATGAGCTGCGCCTCTCTTTTGCGCTTTACCGTAATTTGATTGACCTGTTAAAGAAATCAAGAATCTGTTAGAATTTTTTTTTTTTACATTTAACCAAAATATTCACATCCAAATGGCAAAAAGGAATAAAAATTTTTAGGACTTTTAATAAAGAATATTTTTCAGAAATGGACCGAAAGTAAAATTTATTCGATTTTATAAGGCAACAGCATAATGAAAAACTGCCTTGAATAACAGCTCACAACAAAGTACAACAAATACTATAAAATGTGATTATATCACAGCTAGGACGCAACTAGCAGCATATAGAGATTTCAGACTACCTAACTAGGAAGGAAAAAAGACCAAATGAGGATAGTGCTTATGATGTTTTGTTCCTTGGAAAAAAGACTAACAGAAGATTGTGCTTATGTTGTTTTGTTCCTTCTTGTGCAATGTCAATTATGTGTACAATGAAAAAAAACAAAACAGTTGTTTTTACTTCTTTATTACAAGAAACACAGATGTTCTAAATGGATCAAATACATAAATCAAATAAAACAGCAAACAAAAACAAAAGCAAACAGTTACAGATCATTTTCTTGGGTCACACAATTTGAAGTCCAAAGTAAAAACAAGTTTAAAACAAACAAAAGAAAAAATGATTAAAAGCTACATCTCGAAAATGAACACACAAGTAGTTTGAGTTGTAATTAAATTTGACCAGCAAATTACATAAATTGTTATCTTAAATGCACAAAGTTGCCTTCATTAATTGGTATAAGACTTGCATTTTGATATAATTTTATTTCTTTATGTAAAATTGTGATCAAACCTAATTCATTTTTACATGAGAATGCTTACACAATTTAAAAAAATTTGACAATTAATGCAGCAGGCCAGACTAAAACAGTGGCAGACTTTAAAAAAAAAAAATACATTGTTCCAACCAACTTGGAAATAGCACTTATTTTAAAGATATCTAATTATCCAAAACAATATATTAGAAATTGAGAAATGAAAACAAAAAATCAAGCTATTACTATGCTTATATATAAAAAATTTTATCTGCTGCATCATTTTGCCTCACATTTCATAGGAAAAGATGTACAAATGACATGCTTGGAAGAAAACCTACAGTCCAGCCTTGACCGCCACTGTCTTCAAGCCGACCTGCTGTTAACTATTTCAAAATAAACAAATATATAAGCATTCCCATGTGCAGGATGGAGTGATGATCAATAGGAGCAAGGTTGATTCACTCACCTCCTCCCTGTCCATAGCCCCAATCATCATAACCTTTAAAATTATAAACAAAACTGTTACAATAACAGCCAAAGCTGTGATACATTATTACATACAATCACTACCGGTAGAGAAATGAGTAAACATTGTTATCTGAAAATCTTAAAAGTTCACACATAATTGCTGTAAAGTAATATTATCTAATACAACACTAATTGATAATTTAAACGAAGGTCTACAAAGTTTGAGGTTTAAAAATATGAAAACACTATTTGTGAAGTCATTCTTCATACATAAATAACACTTGTTCTAGCTACACTGAAATAATCAATTACATTTTAGCAAATATATAACGGTAAAATACTCAATATTCCCTGGTAAAATTTAACAAAATATAAAACTTAACCAAATATAAAAAAGAAAGATGAATATAAAACCAATCAACAAAACAATTTTGAAGTTGTACCTGTTCCCTGCTTGCACAATAAAAGAATAAAGGACTCAAAAAAATTTTAAGAAACAGAAAAACATTTTTCAAAGGCATTTTAATTAATAGACTTCAATTGATAAAGACTGTAGAAAGTGGCCTGTAGACCTATTACACATAAAAAACATTTGACATAACCCTCCTCAACAAATGAATAAAAGCTGAAAAATAAGACAATACAAATGTTCTTTTACTACTTACCACCATATCCATATCCATAGCTTTGGTCGTATCCTCCACTGTTCCATCCACCATAGCCTCCATAGCCCCCTCCATAGCCGTAATCCCCGCCATAACCATATCCATAGCCCTGATCATAACCAGGATAAGCCCCATAACCCCCATAGCCGTAACCTTGGTTGTATCCATAACCTGGAAATCCTCCTTAAAAAAAAAATTGATTGTGTTTAAGTGATTAGTAAAAAAAAAAGTTAAGTAGGGTTTCGGTTTATCTAGATTCTAGATGCACAAAAAATATGTTACAGAGGGATTTAAAAATGAATACATGACAATTTAATGTTAATATTGAAAAGCTATATATAAATAGGTGTGTAAACATTGAAAGGTCTTAAGCACTCCTGGGAAGCTTAAGAGTGCTAAAAGTACATCTACTATTCTAATGAGCTGTTAAGGATATGGCTGCTGCTATTTAGTGTTTAGAAATTTTTTGCAAGCTAGCTAATATTTGTCTCCCTAATAGTTTGCCAATATTTGTAATTGTGTAGTGCAATTTGACACGACTCTTGACAACTTGTAACTAGTTCCAGTCAAGCTAAAGGCTGAAAATTTAACTCTCTCCGTAACTATTTTCCTCATTCCGATAGTAATATTCATTTTGCTCATTTGTATTTCACTATTCTGTTCTGATTAAACTTAAATAACTTTTTATTATTAAAAAATGTTATATTTGACTTCTATTATCCAACTTACCTCTACCACCACGTCCACCTCTACCAGCAGGTCCAAAGCCTCTACCCCTTGGACCACCCCTGACATTAGCAGCAGCACCTCCTGGAGGAGTAGCTTTTTTAACTTCAACCTAATGGAATAGAGACTATGTTTTACAACTTCAAAATACTTTTTAAAGCGCCAATAGGTCTTAGACAGGCCATCATTAGTTTCTTGTTAATCTATGTTGGTTCTTTCAGTAAAAAAAAAAAAAAGATACCTTAAAACCTTGCAATCTGAACAAATTTCAATTTTAAAAATTTAAAGGAAAAAAATGTAATGGTCCTCAATTGGTCTATGAAATAATACTCAGTTTGCATGGTTTTAATATTTTAACATTTATTTTATCATGCAAGAGCTAGTACTACAAATTTACTGAAACACAAAAACCCAGCAAAGCATTAAAAAACTGGAATGCCTCAGGCCTTTACAGTCTCAAAGAAATTAATCACTGAAATTTAAGCGTAAACCTGAAAAAATATTTTTTTAAAACAAAAATTGAAGCTTACAAAATTCAATTAAAGAACCAACAAATTAAAGCAATGAAAGACCAAAAAAAAAACCCCAAAAGAGCCTGTCTAAAATCTAGTTGTGCTTTATAATAATCATGTATGCAAAGGAAAAAAAAATTAATCAGGAAATTTAATTTAATTTTAAAGTCTGTAAAATCTTGTCATTTAGCTTGGAATCCATCAATATAAATAAATAAAATATTTATGGCACCTGTTAGGCAGTGAGAAAAATAAATGCAAATTTTTATTAAATTATCATTATATCATTTTAAATTTAAATTAGCAAGGGATAAATGTAAACTTTATTAATGATTGTTTTTTTTTTGCAAGTAGAGTTGAATTATTGTTTACATTTATCATTATGAGCATAGATCAACTTAGAGTTTATGGTACCTCACGGCCCACATCACTCCGAGCTCCTTTGTTCCATCAATTCCGTCTCCTGCAGGAAAGTGGAACAAAATCAGCTTCAGTCTCAGTTGTATAATATACACAGGTGAAACAAGCTCATTTTTATCATGCTGCCATTGATTTTAAGTTCAAGTGGAAAGAAATGCCCAACATTTTAAAAATGTGTTATTACCATGATTGATGACAACCATGTCAAAACAAAAGGAGCCATTTAAAATTATACCCTGATTAGTCAGACTTTCACCAAATCATTTACAAATTTTTTACCCTTTTCAATCTAAATAAAATACATTTTAAATATATAACACTAGAAAAAAATTATAAAAAATTATCCTTACATGAGGCTTTTAGTATAAAGTGCAGCATTTTAATTTAATATTTAAGAACAAAAAAACATTTGTAGAAGCAATTTACCTCCTGTGTTCCAATTTTATGATTTGTCTGTTCTAAACATTTTTTCATGGCAGATAATTTTTTAAATTCAACAAAACAAAAAGCTCTTCTCTGTTCCTTTGTTTTATCAAAAGGAAGCTCAAGCTTCTCAACCTGTGCAATAATAAATAATTTAAAAAAATAATTAAAAAACATAAGGGCAACACAGAGAGGATATGTAAAACCATAAATAAGTTGTCTTCCAAATGCTAAACAAATGATGAAAATAATGTTTAGTGAAATTGAATTGTCCTTTATGGTTCTGCCTTTGTTGGACAACAAAAGATCATTAGAGAAGAGTTGCAACTTGTTGCAAATGCAATGGTTTATATAAAATAATTAGAATGACATGTATCTTACTATCATTAAATTGACCTAGAAATTAGGACTTGTACCTACAAACTGATGTGTCACGTGTGAAATAATTTTGAGCTAACAGCACTATTTAATAATTAAAAGTCAAAGGAAGATTCCATACGTGACTTAACTTCGTGCATGTCTAGTTCTAAATTTTATCATCCCTATTTAATTTTAGGAATATATTGTAGATATAGATTCTATAGAATTTTTTAAAAGATGAATATTTGTTCCAATATGGTACTTGTACACAGAAGTCCTACCTAGTTATAGTGAAAAGCTGACCGTTTTAGATGCGCGCGTAAATTTTAAAATATTTTTAAAATTTATAAACAGGGTTCCCCCACCATTCTGAGATTAGGATTTTCAGGAGATTTCCAGGAGAAAATATTCGATTTCAGGAGCGGAAAAATGCGAACTATTTCTATATTTAGTAATAAATATAAGAATTACCATATACATGTATACAATTTTTTTTTCCTTTTCAAATTAGCAAATTTAAAAGTAACTGATTAAAGAGTAAAAAAGTACTTGTAAACCAATAAGCCTATTTGCACTACTCTCTCTATATATATTGCTTGTATTAGTCAACAATAGGAATTAATTAAAATCTCTAAAATTAAGCAAATTGAAATGTACAACACATTATCAATATCAGCTTCCTATTTCAGTGGAAATCTCTTGCATTGATTGTTTTTATTAACAATAGGTGTCTTTAAATCTATAAAATCTAGCTCTGAATCATAAGGCTAGAAGTGAATTTGATAGTAAAACCATGAATAGCTTTATTTTATATAGCAGCTTAAATATTATTTTATAGACCATATTACACTATACTCTAAGCCCCATCTACTTCAGAATCTAGATTTATAAAATCTAAAACTAAGAGAGCGATTCCAGAATCTAAGTAGATCTCTATTAGATCTAGAATTCTAGAAATATAATCTATACCATTAATAGTAGGCCCCATATTCAGTATAGTATATTGATTATTGGCTATAACTATTATATACTGTCTGTAACTATATCACTATATCTGTCTCTATCTAGATTGATTAGATATATCTACATAATATTATAATATACATATAGTAATCGATCTAGATCTAGTCATTTCTAGTAGATCTAGAATTCTAGATCATCATCACTGCGTACTAGATCTACTACTACTACTTGTCTACAGTACTAGTCTTAGTCTAAATTTGTTTTTAAAAAAATCACTTTTGAGATATTTATTACAAATGAACAGTGACAGGTAGAGGTCAATGTGTGACCCTGCGAGATGACACAGCAGCGAGTATTCTCTGGAATGTACATGTATAAACAAAGATGGGATGTGACGTGATGTTACAGAAGGTACTAGCAGTGTTTCTGCAACATTGGAGAAGCGATTAGGGAATCTATATAAACCAGAGAGTTAATGTGGAAAGTCAGTTGTTACTGTTGTCTACTGTGCAAGACAGTAGAAGAGATGTGTACAACTCGATGCAAGTTAACTAGGGTAGAGTTAGCTGGAGTGGACTTGAGTCGTTAAAGTATATACAGTGAACTACAGTGGACTTGAGTCGTTGCAGTCGATACAATTGAAGTAAGATATGTACAGTTCTGATCCAGTAGACTAGTAGATCTAGAATTCTAGATCATCATCACTACGTACTAGATCTACTACTACTACTCGTCTACAGTACTAGTCTTAGTCTACTCTAGGCCAGGCTAGATTCTAGATGATAGATCTAATCTAGATTTACGGTCTAGTCTTAATTTTAATATCAAGTCTTTCTAGATCTAGCATTTTCATTATAATTCTAGATCTATCAAATCTATGTAGATCTAAACTTGTTTTTAAAAAATCACTTTTGAGATCGAGATAGACTTAGATCTGTTTATATATGCCAGTGACTATTAAAGTAAACAAAGTATTAGAATTTCTGTTTTAGGCTTGAATTCGCCATATTATTACATTTTTATTAAATGAAAGCCGACAATGCCGGTTTTTTTTCTTAATCGCCCGTAGGATCGGCGATTTTCATATTGAAGGACACCCAAAAAGACAATTTTGCCTATTTTTCTGGAGATTCTTAATAATTTCAGGAGATTTCCAGGACTTTTTCATATATTTTGCAAATTCAGGAGATTTCCAGGAGCTCCTGAAAAATCAGGAGGCCGCAAGAACCCTGTATAAAACAAGAACATAACTTTTACAGAATATTCAAAAATAAAATTGAAACTTACTGGACCAAATGTTTCGAAGTATGCTTTAACTTCATCTTCTGTGATTGCAGGATCTAATCTTCCAACAAATACTTTTTTATTGACAGGTCTAGGATTTGCTCTCTTTGGATCTATCGTCCTGCCATGTAATTTGTGTTCTTTTTCTGCTAAAACCTGTTAGAAGAATTGTTCTATTTAATACATGAACAAACTTGATATAAAGCTTATAATACAGAGACCTCAACATTCTGAACAGGTATTTCAAGATTTAAAAATACAAATACTTAGACAGTTTGTGTGGAAACACGAACTCAAAATCAGCCCCCGAAGTGATCCACCCATGCAGGTAAAAAGGCAGGTTTCAATATTTTCAAGAAAGAACAGAATGAAATTCCATAAAAGACAAATGACAGAAGAATGGAGAAAGAAGGTTGACAGATCTTGTGTGGTGCCCCAGCAGTCCAAACCAAAGGATAGGTGAAAGTTAATGTGAAGTTAAATGCTAACCTGACCTAACTGATGTCTTATAATGAATATCTTATTGTTTTGTAAAGAGTCAATCTCTTATTTCGTTAAAAAAATAAATCATTTATCAAGTATACAATTGTCGTAGTGTAGCACTGCAGTTCACACGATAATATGAAAACCCACTTATTGTTTTAAATTATGTCCAACTTATATGCATACTAAAGATTTTTTCTCTTAAAAAAAGTAAACATTATTTCTTTGGTAAATGTAGTAGTTAGTAGGACAGAACTTACATAATGTAGTAATACAAATGTAAAAAAAAAAAATTTTTTAAACAAAAAGTCTAAAACCATTTGCATAAATGTGCTAAAAATATGGTAAATAGTCATCTCCCCTACTACTATTGTGTTTGTTACTATTAATAGTGAATAGTTGTTTGAGTGGTGTATTTTTAATGAAAAAACTGCTTGCATAAATGATTTTAAAAATGAGATTTTTCACTTTCAGAAAAGAAAAAAGTAACATTTTTGTAATAAACTGGGTTTTCTTTAAATGTATAAGTTTAATGTTTTAATTATGTACAGTAAACAATGTTCAACTTTGAGGACTACTGTTAATGAGACAGATTGAAGCATTAAGCTTTTAAGTAGCGCTATGATGTCTCATTCTGAGTAAAAACACAAGCGTATTGAATGATGTAATTTACTGACACTAAAAAAAATGACATCACATTTTTTTTTATTTTAAGGAGATTTACAGAATTCTAATCCTACATGTTAAAGGCACACAAAATAATTTGTTATAAATTTACCTTATCAACTGCTTCTGTGGTGGCAAAGACAACAAAACCAAAACCTCTGGATTTTCTTGTCTCTAAATCTGTTTTAAGTGTACAATTTGTGACCTCACCAAATTTTTCAAAATATTCCCTGAGATCTTCTGTTAGATTAAAAAAAAATAAAAAATGCATGAGAATTACATATAAATAAATAAACAAATAATTGCTTTTATATAGCGCTACTTTCATGCTTATAGCATGCCCAGAGCGCTTTGGTCCAATCTCAGTTGTGGATCAGTGGCAGGGGTATGTGTGTATTTAGCAAGTTTTTCAGTGCTGCCTTCAGGCGCTTGGTAAACACAACTCTGCTCGAGTCTAAGTGTCGAACCTCGAGCCCCCTTCATAGGTAGCCAAGTTCAAGCACACTTAGCCTCTCGACCATGCTTCCCACTATACATATATCTACATTAAATATATATAAAATTATGAAATTTACTAACAAAAAAAAAACAAAAAACAACGAACAACTTACTTGTGGTTGTTTCCCAGCTTAATCCACCTACAAAAACTTTTCTGATGAACAAAAACATTGAAATGATTTTAAGAAGTGGACAAGAAAGTGCTTAAAATGTCAATTTATAAATTTGAATAAAAAAAAACAGACAACTAATATTTCATTGGCTTTCAAAGTAAGTGTTAAGATCCAAAAGATTGAAGTTCAATAAGCAATTGTCAGGGTTCCCACATAATTCTGAGACTGGTATTTCACGGAATTTACCCCAATTTTAAAAAGTGAAAATATTTGAGTGGAAAAAAAAAAAACAATATATACTATACTACTATACATACAGTTAGAACCAACATTAAAAGAATTAAAAGTTTTAAAGTAAGATTTGTATTATTAGACCTCATGATGAATAAATTACAAGATTTTATCTTTAAAATAAGTAAATTCATTTGCTTTGCTTTCTGGGACATGTCACCTGCATGCCAGATGGAAGAATCCCTAAAGACATCCTATATGCTGAGCTTGCAGAGGGAGTCAGACCCAAGACTAACCTATAGAGATGTCTGCAAGTGAGACATGAAAACCACAGGCATCAATGAAAGTATGCGGGAGGATATAGCCCAAGACTGAACATCATGGAGACAGTATGTGCTGGTACAAAATTTGCAGAGAGCAAAAGAAAGAAAGCTACCCTATCAGCTAGCCCTAAAACAGATGCATATACATGCATAAACTGTGGCAAAGTCTGCCCAATCTCAGATGAAACCAAAACCAGCGACTCAGCTGGGCACATCCATTGTCTTCCAAGGCAGAAGGAGCCACATAATAGTGTTAACTGAAAACTAAAAAAATTAAAATTTGACTACTTCAGTGTAAGTCTATTTCATTACTAAAAGACCAAGCTGCTGCAGGAAACTGCTACAATCTTAACATACACTGATTATTGACATGAGCTGACAATCAGTTCTGTCTACACCACTGCCACTGACTGAAGCACTTAAAAAAACAAAACAGTCAAGTTTAGCAGATGTAAAATAAGCCACTGGTATATTGTACACTTACAGGACTGAGACACAAACACAAGGTACCTTTAATAATTAGTATTAATATAACTAATTACATTATATATCATAAATTGATAAATATAATAAAGTAAAATAGATTTTCATATTAACTTAATTAACATAAAGTTTCTTTGCTGATCACAACAACACCCTTTCTTATATTTAAGCCAACTACCTGAGTTACAGATAAATTAAAATTGAGCAATTCTTTAGTAAAATTGTGACAGCAAGTAATATTTATTTCACTTTCTATATTTCAGAAATTTTTTAAAAATTTAAAGTAATAATCTAGAGTAAAGTGCGAAGTTCGAGCAGCCCCGATTTGTCAAGAGGTTGGAACAGTTCACTTTTTATTGCTAAAACTTTTTTATTTGAATGTTTACCAAATTACTACTATATTGCTACTGCGCACCTTTTTTCTTTACTTCCGACACATACTATTTCCTTTCCCTTGTAAAGGCTAAGTTCATGGTGAGGTCAAACTCAGGAGGTGTGGAATTATTCTTTTTTACTACCCGGTAGTGAATGAAATGGGTAATGGGCTTAAGGCTATTTTAAGTCTGATTTCTCATAAGCTTAAAGAGACTATTTGAAGTTGTGGAGGGTGGGAAATGGTGCAATGGGTGGTGTTCTTGCGCTGAAGTAAAAAGAAAATGACTATAGTGAAAATTAAATATTAAAACATGTTTTTAGATATATTTTCTTTGATCTCTTTGAACCTTAAATCAACCCATTCAAGTTTACTAACTGGGGAAAAATCCGCTTGAGGTATAGTACCCTTGGCAATACCTACCCTACACATCTTTGAACTCATATTTAATTTTAACCAAGCCTAGTGATACATTAAATTCGATCTATAATTATAGAAAAAAGGACAAGGAATTCAGAGATGCCATCAGTTTTTTCAAAGGTCAGACTGTTACGGTGCTTTAAAAATCCTAACTTTAAAAATTGCTGCCTGTGGGCTTAATAATTTCAAACTTCGCACTTAACTCTTAGATCTAAATCTAGATTCTAGATCTAAGTCAGTACTTCATGGATAAAGTTACACAAAATAGCTATGAAAAAGGCTATGGCTATGATATATTTATAGATCTCTAGATCTAGCAATGTAGAACCTTTTTTTTTTATATTACTAGACCATTAAGTCACCATTTCCATTTTTTAATTAATTATTTTTTTTTTACTGGTATTCACTTGATATTGAATAATTGATCAGAAGGGGACAAACAGTAGCAGTGTAATAGATCTATTCTAGATCTTCTAGTATTAGTAGTATGGGCAGTATCATGAGTAGGTTATCAGTCATAGCTATGCTATGCTGCATACTCATTTTCACGATGAAGATCATGACAGACTATTCATAATTTTCATGCAATGGCAGCCATTGGCCCATGGCCATGGGCATGGTAGATCTACCCAAAATATTTAGCGCTCTGAGTCTGACTTAGCCGGTATTATCTACAACTAGACAGTCGATTTGGCTATATTGCCTACATAAAATATGAAGTATAGATTTGTAATAAGTTAAAAGCTAGATATAGAATAGATAACATAATTATAGATACTCTATAACAGTTCTGAAACAAAAACCGTAAGATACGCTAAGCAGATGGCCTCGTTTTCGATTAGCTGAATAATGAGCACTTTTTTTTCTGGGAGAGGAGAAAAAATCTCACCTGTCATCTTCACCATCATCGTCTTCGTCTACTAACATCTGTTGGTTTTCTGAACAATCTTCAGCATTGGCGTTAACTTCTGCATTTCCATTCTGTTCTTCAAATGTTTCATAATTGTCATCTTGTTGCATTTCATCTGCCATTTTAAAATTATGAAAATTTAATCTATTTTACCCTAAATATACAATTCCCACGCGCACAAACGCCAAGCCTCTTCCTGAAAGAACGGTCACGTGATTATGTAAAACAAACTCTCGTAATCCCACGAAGAATTATTTATTGTAAAAATTAATAATTAAAATTTAAGCAAAAATATTTTTTATAGCAATAATTTATGTGCCTATTTTCTTTTATAATTAGATCCTATTTTTATTTGTTTAACCGATGACATCATTAGTAAAGAATTCAATGTCCTCTTAGCCAGATTTTTCCGGCATTTTTCAAAAGTAAATATGCTACCTTGGTGAGAGACCTTCAATTTAAATATACCATTCAACAACAAAATAATAATTCTGGCTGCCGCACAAATAAAAAGCATTAAAAGCATTTGGTTTTATTATACTATTGAGCTTTTTATATGTTGCTTTATAGCAATAAATTGATTTTTAATTTAAAATATTTTATGAATTTCATCAGAAAACGACAGTCACGAATTATAATTAAAATTTACGCATTTAGACATAAAATTGTCTATATTTTCATTAATGAAATTTAGAATAGATACAAAAAACACTTTTAAAAACTCATCAATTTACATTTTGTAAAATCTTCAATGACTAAAAATGATATCGAGAGAGAGAGAGAACTTAGATTAGCATTATAAAGGTTGTTTTTTTTTTTTTTGCAAAACCGGAAGTGGTTATTTTAAAAACTCCATGTAACTAAGCAACATCAGACGCCGACTTCATTATTCATCATTATTTTGAAGATAAACTATCTTAAAAGAGGTATATCTATGTTTATTTTTAAAAACATCTACAATAACACTTGCCATTTATTATTGCAATGGTTAATTAATGGCAGAAGATTTTCACATAAATTCTAATAAATTCATTTTCATGACTTTGACTTTATTTTTATGAAGTCATGATATTATTATAATTATTATCATCATGAGTCATGATTGATTGACATGTCTGACATGATCATGATGATGATGATATTCATCATGATCATATTGAATATTGATAATGATCATAATAATAATTATTTCATCTCTCAAATATTTGAAATATCTGTCAGATAACTGAGATATCAGTCATACTCATATGACATATCACAATCAATTGAATCAATTATATTTATGATAGCATTATTATATATACACATTTATGATTTAGCTTACCTCTATTTATTAATTATCAAAGCATTCAAGTTCATAGTCATAGATGTATTCAACTCATTCATATAGATGATAAAGTCATATTAGAATAGATCTAGAATCTAGATTTACTATTAGATCTATATGATTAGGTACTTCGATAAACTGACCTAGATCCATTTTTTTTGTCTCCCAAAAAAATGGCTGAAAAGTGTGTCAGCACATTTTACCCTTTTTTTAAGGTTGGTCATTTCCATCAAAGTTTTAGCACATTGTATTTGATTTCAGGACTAATTGTGACTACTTTTTGTAAACATAAGATATCAGAGATCATTTTTATTTGCTTTTGAAGCCAATCTGTTAAATTTTTCTTAACAAAAGTTTATGTGAAAGTTGACATTTTTACAACTTTTTTCCTATAAAAGTTACAACAATGCTGTTTGCTACAATAATTTATCATATGATGAAATGTGTATATTTCAAATTTCATTAAATTCTCTTGGCGTACTTTAAAGATATTTGATATTAAAATTAACAAAGACAAAGAAAGGTGAAATTTTATTTTGGCTTCAAAAGCAAATAAAAATGATCTCTGATATCTTATGTTTACAAAAAGTAATCACAATTAGTCCTGAAATCAAATACTGTATACGGCATATATATATAGCGAATATTTTTTATTTGATATTTGTGGTCTAGCTAAATAAACTTAATTAGTAAGCACATTCAAACAACTATTAGATTTTAGACCATATATAATTACCATTATGATTATTGGATCTAGATCTAGAGATATCAGAGAGACTACATTATACTAGATCTAGATACTAAACAAACCAAATGTAGACTATATTATAATAGGCATATAAACTATAATATATATCAATTATCAGGGCTGGTCTTAAGCTTAGACAAACAAGGCAGCCTCTGGTTGGTGGGACCTCAATGTTTTTAGAGAAGAAATAGTGAAATTTGTCCTATGCATTATTGTACACTATGTTTTTAATAAATTGCATAATTTTATTTTTTTCACTGTATATTTCTTATTTTTCTATTTCATTTGGGGGGCAACCTAATTCACTTTGCTTAGGACTTCCAATTATCTAAGGCCAGCCCTGCTGTCAAAGTTAATCATAAATTTAAATAGACAAAAATTTATAGTTCTAGTTAAAATCTACTGTTCATTTATAGTTGATTGTTTGTAACAACTAATGACTTGTTTAGCCTACAATTTGTAGTATACGTGGGAAGCGTGGTTGAGAGGCTAAGTACGCTTGAACTTATTGGTTTGGCTACCTGTGAAGGGGGCTGAGGTTCGACACCAACTCGGGGAGAGTTGTGTTAACGGAGCGCATAAAGGCAGCACGGAAAACCTTCTAGATACCCCACTGGTCCACAAATGAGATTGGACCATAGCCCTCTAAGCATGCTATAAGCATGAAAGTAGCTCTATATAAAAGCTATAATTTATTTATTTACATTATTACATTTATAATAGCACTGTGCTTTAAAGAGCAGGGTGCCAGGACATCCGCTCTGTTATCAGCAGACGCCTTGGCTGGCTTGGCCACGTTCGTAGAATGCCAGAATGTCGACTTCCACAGGACATCCTGTATGGCGATCTAATAGAAGGCAGGAGAGCCGCTGGTCGCCCACTTTTACGTTATACGGATGTATGCAAACGCGACATGAAGCTCTTCAAAATCGACACTGGCAACTGGGAAGAGGTGGCACTGGACAGATCCTCATGGAGAGAGAGCATAAAGGAAGGGTCAAAGATTGCAGATGCCATACACAACAGAAGCAGAAAGAAGGGTGAAAATGCAACGGCGCCTGGTGATTATATATGCCCAACCTGCGATCGCAGCTGTGTATCAAGGATTGGCCTCTTTAATCACACAAGAAGTTGCAAAGGGAAAAGATCGTCTCTCGAGACGTAAAATGCCACAGTGTGCTTTAATCAGAATTTTTTTGCTTGAAGGATTATTCTGGTAATTGATAAGAAAACTTTTTAAAAGGACACAGATTAATTTAATAAAATTTTGCCTAATTAAATTCTTTCAATCATTTTTTAAACCTTCATTATTTGAAAGTTTTAATAGGCCTAATGTCAATAAGTCTGCACTAATCCTTAATCTTCCAAATTTAAGACATTGCCATTATTGATGCGTTGTCAACATCGTTCCAACCACAGCTGATGCCTACAGTCATCTGATCATCCATGAGATGATCCATAGTTGCTTCACGACTGAAGAAGGCCATATTTATAATCATGCATTAAAAAAGATAAATCCTGTAATTGGTCATATCTATTATAGAATAAAATGCATCATTTTAGTTTGTTAATAATCATTAAAATTTATTAAAGGTACAATTTGTATAACCAGGTTTTTAAAATTTTTGTTTACTCAAAGAGAGATGGCAGCTGCTGCTGTTGCATCAAGCATTGAAGAAAACCTACGAGTGATAGCTAAAACTAAAAGAATTCGTGTAAATGAATTTTTTCAAGACTATGATAAATTAAGATCAGGATTTGTTTCAGGTAAAACCTTTTTCTGTCATTTGTGAAACAAAATAGTTAATAGTAAAGATGAAATATGAATTGAAAGCAAAGTATATTATAGTGTGAAATATTTGTTATGAATAATTCTAATTTTTATTATTTAGCTTCTCAATTTTTCCGTTGTCTGTGGCAAACACTTTCTGTTAAACTTAGTGAAGAAGAAGAGCAGGCACTTTGTATGAAATATGGTTTCACTGAAGATGGAAAAATTAATTACAAGAAATTCTGTGATGCTATTGAGTTAAAGTTTGATCCTAAGAACATTTATGGGTCTCCTGACATACAAAAAGTTGAGACACCAGAATAGTAAGTTGTACAACTACATTTAAAACAAAATGAAAATAGAAATGTTCTTACTCAAGCTTAAGAAATATTTGAGATTTTTATAGTTTACATTCACCAATGAAAGCTAACTGCTGTCATAATTGGTTCTAATTCACCATTAATAAAAGTCAAGCACCCAAAATTCAATAAACTAACACATCTTAAGATTATTCCTTTTTTTTTTTAAATAAATTTTTCCTGCCTATATATTTGTTCAGTGGAGCGTAGTGGCTTATGGTAAAGCATTTGGCTTCTGAACTGAGGGGTCAGGTTCAAATCCTTATGAATACTGGGCTTTGCGTCTACCCAGCTCTAATGGTACCTAACAAGTAAAAGTGGTTTGTCGTTGTGCTAGCCACATGACACCCTCGTAAACCATTGGCCACAGAAACTAATGACCTTTACATCATCTGGCCCACAGGTCGCAAGGTCTAAAGGGGGAACTTCTTACTTTTTGTATGTTCCATGCTCTTAGCAATATTAATTTCTACTTTAAAAAATAGTTTTACTATAGGCTTGAGTATATCAATTAGTAAATTAGTATATAATACTTACTTATGTTATTCAATAAATTATATTTAAAGTCTAGGAACTCTCAGAAGTAAAAGGCCCCTAACAGTAGATGCAGAGTCCAGATTAGTGGACATTTTAAGACGAATGCAACATTTTTATAATATCAGAGGAATTAACCTGCGAACACAGTATGAAGATTTTGATAAGCACCACCAAGGAGTAGTGTCTGAGAGTCAGGTTAGCTAAGCTTACTAGATAATTGAATTAATGCTCAAATAATTACTCTGGCTTTTTAAAGGTGCTAGATAATGAATGTTTTTTTTTTTTTTTAAATGAATCAAAATTATGTTTAATTCATTTCTTGCTACCATCTCACCCATTAGTTTTACAGAAATTTTCCTGGTCCTGGGGATATTGATGATGAGGATATCAAAGTTCTAATTGAGAAGTATAATGATCCAAAGAGTCCAGGCCTCATAAACTATCTGAATCTTCATCATGACGTACTAGCTGTTCACAAATATGTTGAACAAGAGAAAAAACCTCAGCTGTTATCAATGGGAAAGTCTGTTGATATGGTGGCCTTGTTTGTAAGATATTTTTTGCATCATATTTGACATTACATATTTTCTAACATTCCTTAGTTTTAACCAAAAAAAATAAATTAGGTGAACATTTTGTGTGATAATTAATTTTTTGCCAGGAAGTTAATGTTAGGTTTGCTGAACATAGGCAAGCTTAGTTAAAATTTATTTTCCATGATCTTATTTTAAACATGTTTACAATTAGAATTATGTTACCTTTGATTGTGAATCTTGATTCCATGACCAGTATTGTTTTGACTGACTGAATTGGGTGACCACTGTGACATGTATTATTGACACCTATTGACCTGTGTAGTTGGCATGTGCTTTAAAAGTGAAAAGTGTTCATGAATGACTGATTTTTAGTGATTTGGTCAAGAATGTGTATAATGCTACAATGTGTAGAAAACTGTAGAAACTGACTACCGTCTTGTATTACATTTGATCATTGTTGAGCTGTTAGTTTGAGTTTGTGATTATTGCCATTAGTTTTATTTTATATAGTTCATTATCAGTGTTGAATTTCTGTGTCATGTTCTTGCATAATTTGACCACCAAGTTATATATTGATTTATGTCATTGCTTTTTTTTTATATTGGAGTAGATTATAGGCCTTACACATTATTACTTGTGTATTATATATCTCTTTAAAACAGATTGTTCTATTTTCAGCCAAGAGAAGATCCCACTTTAGCTGAAATACTGGATAAAATTCGTATAGCTGTTTTTAAAAATGGAATTAGGACAATAGAATTTTTCAAAGATCATGACAAGTTACGAAGTGGTGTAATTACTGATAATCAGTTTGTTTGTGGATTGGCCCTTGCATGCGGCAAAGAGGCTCAGCTTTCACGTGGAGAAATTCAAAAACTTGTGGAAAATTACAGACTTCCAGATAGTCGAGTTCAGTATAAACAGTTTTGTGATGCAATGGAAAATGGTGAGAAGGTGTTTAATAAACTATCAACAATCTTGTTTTAATTTAATGACTAAATATGCAGATTTCTTTGCTTGCCTTTTTCTACAAAGCTTATATCAATTGTCTAACTGGTAAAAATTTAAACACAATTTCATTCACACCCATAACTGCACTAATATTAATTGAAGTAGACCATAAATGTGAATCAACAAAACCAAAATGTAACCAATTAGTCAATTATTACATATTATCAGTTTTATTTTATACCAACAAGGGCAATTAATCCTTCAGTATTCAGATATGGTAAAATATATTGGGTTTTGTCTCCTTAAATAAGTGTACACATTATTTCACCCACTTCCAGTCTCGGATCAAGCTGAAACTTTAAAAAATTGTTTATTGTACCTAAAAAAACATAAATGAATTACAAAATTAATCAATTAATTAAATATTGGAAATTTATTTTGTTTGGAATTGAATAAGGGAAATAACTTATACATTATTGAGTGATACAGTTGTAATTGCAGAGTTTTTTTCCTTAAATCTGCTTTTTTTTACATTTTTCTATGCTTGTACCATTTATGTACATAAAAATTATTTTTTTTTTTAAGCATTTAACATCCCTGACCTTGACAGAAAACCAACAGAAACTGTTCAAAGACCAGCCAAAGGATCTTTATTTCGTGTATGTTAGTTTTTTTAAATCAAAAAGCATTTTGTAAATTTACAATACTTTAAAATAGAAATCCGTTGATTAAAGATCGATTCTTCTTGTATTAAGGCTCTCAAACCGCTAGTGGAAGATGAGGAACAAAGACTCTTGGGTATTCTCTCAGCCTTATCGGACAAAGTTGAAAAGGAACGCATCATGCTGTATCAATATTTCAAAGATTTTGATCGGGTATCTTGTTTATTATTTATATATAAATTTATTTGCATAACAAAATGTTCAAACATTTCAAAAGTTGTTTTTTTTACATTTAATATACCACTTTAACAATTGTCTATCAAAACAGTCCACTGCATATACAAGAATTGTAACTCCAAGCCAGTTTGCCAGAATTCTGCACTTCCTCAACCTTGATGTTAGCCCTGGTGATTTTAAATTAATAATAAACACATTTCAAGATCCTGCCAGTGGAGATGTCAATTATCCTGCTTTCGTTCAAGCCATTGATAAACGTGAGTAATTTGATTAGACCGTAATAGCAGTTGCTAGGTATAAAATTGTGTGTAATAGAGCTTTCTAAAAATATTTCTTTAAATCTTACACTTCGGATGTATTGTAATGCATATTGGTTTAACATTATTGAACAGAATTTGTTGCTACCACAATAACTGAAGAAAAGCCTCCTATTGTGAATGATATTAGGCCTATACCAAAATCGATGGTTGAAACCAAATGGATTGAAAGTGCCCCAGTTTCTTTTGAAGATCTCTTAGCAAGAATTCGTCATATAGTGCTTACTAACCGACTGAGGGTAAGCTAATCATTTTACTTTAGGTCAATCATGTTACCATATGAAACTATCCAAAATAATTATAGATATCGCCATTTTTAAAAGGGAAATTGTAATATTTTACTTTTTCTCATGTAGATTTTCACTCCTTCTCTCCATAATTATTTTTCATGTTCCAATGGAATTATTCATTTTACCCATTTGTAGTTCCCTACACTGTTACAATTAAACTTTCATTTTTGTTTGTTTTAAGAAAATGTGTATTTGCTATAGAATTATGCTTTTTTTTTTATAAAGCACAAGTTTATAAAACCAAAAAGTAATCTAATTTAATGAGGACAAATCAACAATGGTATCATCAGTTAGGAGAAAGAGTTAATAGTACAGAAAAATTTCTTCAAATGATTCACAGTACATGTGAAAATATAAATTACCTGATTTTTAAGTAAATAATTTTAGTATTGTTTTTTTGTTTTTTTTTTATTGTAAAAACCTGCTCATTACCTCAATAAAAATGGAAATATAAATTTTATACTTTTTTTTTCTGTTAATTAATAGAGGCAATTTGTATTGAACATTTAAATTTTCTAATTAAGTCAATTTTGTTGGATTTTAGATTAATGAAAGTTTCCAAGACTTTGACGCTTTAAGAAGTGGTTCTATAACTATAGCTCAGTTTAGAAGAGGGTTATCATCAATGGGACTGAGTAAAATTGGATTTCATGATCTGAATGACAATCAGTTCAACTTACTGGCTGCTCATTATCGCAATCCTTCCAAACCAGACCAAATTTTGTGGATGAATTTTGTTTCGGACATTGAGAGTGGTAAGAACAAATTGTCATTTTAGATCTAGTTTTTTTTTATGAATAACAAAATTTTTTGTCAAATTCACAGTTTAAAAAAAAAATCTTGAAAATAGTAAGAAAGTTTATAGTTTGATTTTGTGATATACCGGTATTGCTATTTAAAATCTACTGTGGCTTTTGCATGAGTGTTAAAAGTGCATTGGACTAAATTGAAGAATAGGCACACCATTTATGGAGATGTAGAACTAACCATACTGCTGCATTTTTCAACCTTTTTTTTTTATCTAATTCATCTTGTTTTGATATTTAAAAAGCATATTATGATCATGTGCCAGAAAAATGCATTATGGGATAAATAATTTAAGGCAACAGACCCATGTGAATGTTAATGGAAAGATCCTGCACCTTTTTTTTTTCTTAAATTATTAAAAAGACTTTCCAATTTTATCTCTCTCAAGCTAATGTCTTCTTTTAATGGAATCAGCTATTCCAATTCTAATTTATATGCTGAGTATCCTAGGTAAATGTAACACTGAGGTTAAGAAACTATCTGTGGATGTAAGAACATTTTTTAAGTGATGCTTTGGTTCACTGAAAATAGTGATCTACTATCATGACAATTAATGTACCATTCAATGTTCTGCTAGATTTTTAGTCTGCTATAAGCCTATAAATACATCATTTTTTTATGTTGGCCATTGGCTATCTGATTGTTTTTTTTCTTTTGCTTGGTTGAATATATCCTTGCTACTTGTCATGCAACAGAAAAAATTATTGCTTTATTATCTTATGAAAATGTTGTCCATTAATACTTAATTTGCTTTTGTATGAGACTTTTTGAAGAGGGATACCAAGAAATAAGTTCCGAATTTTGCCTGATTACTTTTCTAAGATTTTATTGCTTTTAAGGCAGGCTGGATTTTTAATCTAATAGGCTACATATTTAAAAATGCCCATTTCTTACAAAGCTTATATCAAATCACTCTGTCTGTGTAGTATGGTAAAAATTTTGTATACTTATCTCCCTCACCCAATCTTGGATTAAACTGAAATAAACATTCACCAAGAAACCTCCTTCTTTCTCCCCTTTTACAACTGGTCCAGACAAGTGATAGAATTATAGCACATTGAGAAAGCTAAAAGCTAAACAAAAACAATAGGTGAAAATATTCTAATCGCACAGATTAATTATGCCAAAGTTAATCATACATATTACATGACATCCAAACTGATACAATTATACTTAATATAAGCTTTGTTGTTTTTTTTTAAAGTATCTTTTATGTTTTTCCTGTTTTTCCTAAATTTTTCTAGATTGTTGTTTCTTTACAGATGTACAAGTTTCTAAAAGAACATAAACCTTTAGGCTTTAATGCTTTAAATCTTTTTTTTCCACTTGTTTTTTCCATCAAGTCTTTACACAGACAGGCTTGGAACAGATGCCATCTGCTGTTGTACAGCCTCAAGAGTACTTTAGAGTTCCAAAACCAGGCACCATTGACTGGAGCAATGTCAGCAAAGAACATAACGATCTCTATGAAGCAGCGATGGACAGAATAAGAAAGAGAGTGGAACATAGATCTGTTCAGTGTCGTCCAGTATTCCAAGATTTTGATAGGTACATTTTTAACAAACTTTGTATAATAATTTGAAAATTATGCATAGTAATCAATTATTTGTGTTTCTGTTTGTAAAGATTCAGAAATGATTCACTGACCTATGTATTTAAATTGTTTAATTCACTTTTCTTTCTGTGTGCTCCACACAAATTTGTGTGTGTGTTGCTTCAGTATGGGGGTCTAGTTTTGTGTGTTTTCTGCAGCATTGTTGATCCTCCCCCAACTTTGTTACAATAGAGCCTTTTCCTTACCAGATTCTATCAAGCTTCTTGGTAAACAGGCCCGTATAGGACACCTTAATTGTCTATTGATATTAAGGTTACATGTGTTCATAAATCCTAACCATCTTGCAACTTAGCTATGTGATGTATGTTTGGATTTTTGTAACAATTGTTAAAGTTAAAAAAAAATAATTAGGCCTATTAGAATTTAAGATCTGGTCATTTCATAATTGAAAGTGTGGTGTTTATGTGGTATTTTTTGCAGACTTGATTTTTTAAATCTAATTTCATTTAAATCTGTTTAGACAACTACGTATAAATTGCAGTTACTAAAAGAAACAAATGTTTAGTTTCATACATAATGAAATCTAACAGACTTATTTTAAGACACTGGAGGTGCGATGGCTGAGTGGTTAAGCACTTCCAAGTCGGGAATACCGGGTTTGAATCCTGCAATTTTTAATTTCAGGATCTTTAGGGCGCCTTGAGTCCACTCTGCTCTAATGGGTACCCGACATTAGTTGGGGAAAGTAAAGGGTGTTGGTAATTGTGCTGGCCAGATGACACCCTTGTTAACTATGGGCCACAAAAAAAGATGACCTTTATATCATCTGCTCTATAGATAGCAAGGTCTGAAAGGGAATTTTTTTTTTTATTAATTTGAAGACACAATAAAGGTCACATCAGCCGCACACAGTTTAGACAAGCTTTGACAATGCTGGAAATTCCCATTGAGGAATCAGAAATGCAGGCGCTGGAGGCCCTTTACAGCAATGACTATGGTGTTGACTACCGCAAGTTCCTGGAAGATCTACAACCTAGTGATCCCATTCCATTCATGTATGTAAAGAGAATGGAAGAAATCAGAAAAGCCAACTCCAAAGAGGCCTTGCCAGAACAAAAGGCTGTGACAGACTTGGAAAGCGTGTTTATCAAGATTAAGACCAAAGTAAGCATTGTATTTTTTAAAGTTTTACAAAGCTTATCAACTCAGTGTCTTTCTGCCTATCTGGTAAATTGTTTGGACATGCTATTTATCCCACATTAATTATCGGGTCAATTGGAAACTTTGTAATCAATGACTGGTTATTATTTTATTGCATACCAACAAGGGGGACTAAATCTTCAGTATTCACAGATATGGTTACAAGGTCGGGTTTTGTCCCCTTTAATAATTGTACACCTTATTTCACCTGCAGCCTTTCTTGGATCAAGTTGAAACTTAAAACAATTATATATTGTATTTAACAAAACATGAATCAATTGAAAAATTAACCAATTAGTCTATTAATTATTGGTAATTTTTTCTTTACATTTAAAAAGGGAAATACCTTCTACATTCTTGAGTGAGATAGTTGTAAGTGTGGAGCTCTTCCCCTTAGATAATTTTTGTTTTCTAAAAGTTTTTTGTTTTTTTTGCTTGTTATACACTAGGGTAGTTTTTTCCTAAAGTTTACTGTGCAGTGATTTGCATGTCTTTCAAATTATTAATAAAGTTTGTTTTACATATTAACTTTTTCTTTTTTTCAAATTACTGTGTGATTTTTTTTTCACATAGGTTGTCAAAGAAAGAATGAGAGTTTATGAATTTATGAAAGATTATGACAAACTGCATTCTGGTCGCATGCTCAAGACTTCCTTTAGAAGAGCACTAAATCTGGCTAGGTTAAGTCTTCTGGAATCAGAAGTCGCTATGTTGGAAGACAAGTTAGTTTTTGTTTCTTTATCATGTTGTCTGACTTATCCATTAAAGAATTAGCAAATTGTTACCTAAATAAAATATGCTTTCTTAAAAAGAATCTTTAAGAAATCAAATAGGCTTTTTGACAACAAAGCAAATATTATGATTTCCAGATATTGAAATGAAGTAAATATATTTTTTTTTAAACAAATCATTACAAGAAAATATGAAGTCTGTAAAGTTAATTACACAAATTTTAAATGTAGTGGGCTTACTTTCTTTGAGATTATAGAATTGGAAAAAAAAAGGTTAGCAGAAATGTTGGAGGTTAAGTGATTGAAAGTTGTCTAAGCAAAAATACAAAACTCTACTAAATGTCAAAATTCAAGTAACAGTTACACTTAAAGCTCAAAGAAAAAAAAGAAATTTAAAGGCAGTTTTAAGGACAAAGACTTTAAAATAAAATGAACATGATTGAGAACAGAGACAATGGTAACAGAAATTGGACATTCACACTTGCCACTGGCTAACCTTGACTAGAGAAAGAGGTTCTGATAAAGCCTATTAAATCCAACCTTGATGTATTTAACTCAAATATATTGAATAAATTAATTCAGATAGGCTACATAAAATAAATTAACTCGTATATAAAATAAATATATAAACTAAAACAATTTCAGTTTAACCCGAAATACTAATTTTAATATTTTGAATAAAATATCATAACCATCTGTATGATCTTGACAGATTCCAATCAATACAGGACTATGATTATGTTAACTACTTGGCCTTCTGCCAAGAAATAGAGTCAGTGTTTACAAAAGACAACCTAGAGAAAACACCAGAAGATGTCATAGAGCAGTTCAAACCAGATGAAGAATGGAAAGTTACAGAACTGACAGCTGAGGAAAATGAACAAGCGAATAAATGTCTGCTAAGAATTGCTGAGAAGGTTCATTTCTTTTATACTTTAGGATAATTTTTTTTTTTAGTTTCAAAATCAAAATGTTTTCCTGCTCAACATTTGCAGGACATTATTTTAAAGATAGTGTAAGTCTCTTTATACTTTAACTTATTTTAGATAATCTCACTTTGATTGACATATTCAGTGGCAAGCTGTCTTTTTTATCAATTACTAGTGATATTCCATGAATTCATGATGCTAAGTTGTATGCATTGAGCCCTATTTCAATTTTCATGGCACTTTGTGTTAATCTCCCTATTGGTTGTAAGGATGCTCCCAAGATGTATGAATATTTGTTTTCGTCCTTCTTTGTTCTCATTATTATGTTGGATGGTTCAAATGACTAGACCAATATCTGAGACACTACTACTACATGGTGATTTCCAAATCACGCAACTCTCCATATAGTTTAATTCTATAGGTGGTTATGGAGCCAGTGTCTTGTTCAGGCCTCTTGAAAAAGAATGCAGTTTTGTAGGACAAAACTCTCAATAGTCTAATTCTATAGGGTGGTATTGGAGCCAGTATC
The DNA here is from genome assembly GCA_036873155.1 of Biomphalaria sudanica. Lineage (NCBI taxonomy): Eukaryota > Metazoa > Mollusca > Gastropoda > Planorbidae > Biomphalaria > Biomphalaria sudanica. Next base: position 30,496 of record JAZGLO010001206.1, on the reverse strand, counting down.
TTGTTCGGGCCCTCTTGATAAAGAATGCAGTTTTGTAGAACATGGAATTCTCTGGTGACACTCCCCAATAGTTTTTTGTCCAATTAGACAGGGGCCCCCCATTAACTTGTACCCAATTATCATGACTCCGGTCTTGTTTAGATTCAGAGGCCAGAGTGCTTAAGGTTCTCTGCCATGTCTTTCATAGGGCCTACACTTATATGTAGCCCTAATTAGTGATGTATTGTCAATGAAATCCAGGGCTGTCAACCTGTTTGGTTCAAAGGCAGTTTTTATATAATTATTAAAATCATAAACTAAGCCATTTTTCTGAAAAACATTAAATTATTCTTAAAGAATTTCAAACAAAAAAATACAAAATTTCCTTCTGAATAAATTGTCAGTCATTTTTTTTTAGATATACAAAAAGAATAAAATAATTTTTAAATGTCAAAGCTAAGATTGTTTTTTTTTCACTAATAGGTATATAAAAACAGAATGCAACTCTTCCCACTATTTGAAGACTACGACAGAATTCACAATGGGGCAGTGTCACAATCACAGTTTCGCAGAGTTCTAACTGAACTGGAACTGGCCAATCTGGCAAGCGACATTGATGTGAAGCTCATTTGTAAAAAATTCCAGGTGCAAGTAGGAGGTCGTACAGATATTAACTATATAGCTTTTTGTCAGACAGTGAACAACCTGGCAGGTTTCGACATCAACATGCCATAAATCTTGCTTTAAAGTTTATAATTTATCATGTATTTGGATTTCATTGAAAATGTAATATTGCTACATTGTGAATGGTTTCAACAACTCCAGTTATAAGAGATAATCGTTTTCTAATATATATAATATTAATATGGTTTGAAAAGCAAACTATATACTTTTTAAAAACAAATTTTTTTTCATGATTACGACATGAGCTAATTTTATTTGTTCCAATTGATAAGATTGGCAACATCAGAATGTGGACACAGAATTCACATTAGGCAGTTATTTACTTCTTCTACAGATACTTTCCAAAAGAATTATATAAATTGCTATAATAAAAATAAAAAGTGCATTTTCTGAAAATTTCTGTCCATTACTCAACATACTCTTTAACTATTTCACATAATGTACTTGATTTGAAGGAAATTGTTTGTTTGTTTTTTAAGTTTCAGTTGTAGGAGTTAAAAAATTACTACAGAGTCTGTGATATTTCTATTTAGCATGATTTAATTTTTGAAAGCATATAAATATATGAATTTATTTTTTCTTTTACAAATTTTAAAAAATCTTATTGGAAGTAAGGATTTTTTTGTTTAGAAACAAGCCCCCCCCCCCCTTTTTTTTAAAAATCCTTATTTTAATTGTACAGTCTGCATATATTGTACAAAAATGAGTTTTAAATGTGTAAAAAAAAAAAAATCAAATAAATAAATAAATAGCTACTATCTGAACTTTGTCTGCTCTCCAAAATGTTTATTAGAAAATGTGATTTTATTCAAACTTTGTTGACTTGAATTTCAGAAGGTATTTTGGGTTTAGTATACAATGTAGATGACAAAAAATGTGTTATAAATTATAAACATATAAGCTTTATTCAACATATAAAACAATGGTAAGGAAAACATGTGAAAAGATAGCACTGACAAAAGCAATGAAGCGTCGAATCATTTGTGTTTGTCTGGATGTTTGTCATTGTGTAATAGTTTGTCTAATGCAAAGATTCCAGATCAATGGCAATATCTTTAAAGACAAATCTTACCAAAGCATTGTGAATGTGATGAGACTTTTGACCGTCTTTCTTATGGATAGCTACTGAACGGGCTCTATATTAAATTAAAATAATCACTATTAAGAGAATCTTCAAAGGAGCTCAAGAAAAATAGGTTGGACAATGCGAAGGTATTGGTGTGCTGCTCGTGGAAATTAAATCAATTTTAACAAATTGTGCATATTAAATAAAAGACAATAAGGGAAATTAGACTAAATTTACAAGCTAGCCTACTCTTATCAATTTTCTTGACATGCACATATTAAAATCTGGCACTGGGGCCACTGCAAAAGATAAAAGAACAAAATTGGGATCGAGTATCTCGCCGTTGCCGTTATAAGTCAATTCTAAATGTTGATTAAATCTTACTGGTTCATATGGCATTTACTGCAGGCAGAAAACGAACTCAATAATGATCCTTATGTAATTCTCGTTGGACAAAGAATTCTTGTGGGGGGAAAAAAAAAGAAAAGTTCAACCCATTGAGCATCAATAGTTGTCTTCGGGAAAATCCTATCCGAAATCAAATCTGAGGACGCGAACATGCTGCTTAGGAGGATCCAGATTACTGCAGAACTTATGGGGTGTTTCCCATGATAAACTTATATGTCAGTGCGATCCAAATGAAAGCGTTAACGTTTTCAAATTGGTCACTTTTCTCTCTGTCTCTGAGATACCGTAGGATGGCTGTCTGGTCGTGCGGTATGCTCGCTGGTCTGTTGTCTCGATGGTCCTAGATTCATATAATAACCTACCTGGTACACTCTTCCTTTTTGGGGTTCGGGCTAGGATGTAGATTATCTTCAACTCTGAAGGAACATATGAAACTTGTAAAACATTTTGCAACATTTACTCGGGACAATTTTCGTAAAAGTTTACCACTGTCATCATATCATATAACCAATCATATCTTCTATATCATATCTCCTAACCTAACCAATCTAGCATCAGGGGTGCCCGCAGATTATTTTGCAGGCGGTGTGCAAGCTGCAACCTATGGCTCATAGTCGTTTTTGTTAAGGAAAATATTAAAGAAATGTTGCCAAAAAAAATAATTCAAACGTTGACTGTAGCTGCTGAAACTCAATAGCCTATATAACTTTACTGACGAATCCTTTCGTCGCAATGAATGCTTATCGTATTGTTATAAACCTAGTGGTGGCACAGATGGGGGTAGTGGTGTGAGTGTAGTCAGCCGACGCAAATCGCCCCAGGCCAGCGCTAGACGAGCGGTCAACCGTGACGAGTTACGACGGTCGGCCGAGACGAGTGTCAACATGGTGGTTCGGGAAGGATCGACGTCGTGAACAGAGCTCAGAAGCGTCACGAGAGTTGTAGTCATCGAGCGGCGTTCTGTCCGGTTCGAGAAGGCCAGCAGGGACTCTATATAAGAGCAGAGGTGTCGCAGTCAAGACGGTCGAGAACAGGGGCTCAATACAGCAAGGTTCAGAAAGGAGGTCCACAACAAGAGTTCAGAACACGGTCGACTACAGCACAGTTCAGCGGTGTGGTTCTGTACGGAGCATTACGACGGTTCAGTGCGGAGTACTATCAAGTACAGTTGAGACGAACGGCGTCTTGATCTTGGTCTGCGATCGAGTCCGACACAACGAGCCTAGTGTGTGTCCTGAACTGTTGAACCCAGTGCAAGCCCGGAACGAGACGGAGAGGCCAGTGCAAGAGTTGATAATGCGGAACGGTGTTATCGGAGAGATATTTGTACAGTGCACGTTTTGCCAATTGTACAGTATTGGCTGTTATTTATTCAACTATTAGAGTGTTACGTTACTTTGGAGCCCTGAGTTGTCAAGTTCTTTAAGTTGGTGGTGTATGGTGCAGTTTGCAGAGAGCCTGGATAGTGAGATTCGTAACAGTATTAGTGCTGAGATTGTTCATCGGATTTCAACTCTTGTATCGTTTTGAGATGAAGAATAAACAGGTTGAACTGAGCATTATTATTGCTTAAAAAGCGAGATGTTAATGAAGAAGTAATCTACGAATCAAGATAATGTAAAGCCGTGTTCTGAAATAACTCTCAAAATCCAAACATGTGTTTTTTTGCTTGGCGTGTTAGTCGACTGCTAATTCTCGATAGCACCAACTTCATTCCAAATTTGCCTCCCAGAAGTCTGGCCTTAGGATGTCATCCCTGAAGTGTTCATTGGAATGGTCACGTTGTTTTTTTTATTTTGTCAATGAGACTGCTGATGTGCTGTTGAGCGACCAATATGTTAAGTTGTAACTTATCTTATCTTATATAATAAATATAATATAATATAATAACTGGCTCAAGAATCTCCATATCAAAGAAAGCATTAAGGTTTATCAAAAGAAATTTTTACAAATCAAACGGGAACATGTTACTAAAATACTATTTAACCTTAATCAGGCTAATATTAGAATATGCATCCTCAACTCAATAAAACATAAAGAAACTAGAATAAACGCAAAATAGAGCAGTGAGATTTATAATAAACGAATATTCACATTTGATATTAGCGTAACACCATTAGTAAAATTCCTATATTTAGAGGACTGAAGAATAGAAATTTAACTAGTAATAAGAGATTTAAAAAAAACAACAGAACCATAAAAAAATAATAATTTATTCTACCAAAAGAAAAAAACAAACAATGTAGAATAGATTGCCTGAGTTAGCCAGGAAAACCAACGATTTTTTTTTTTAGCAGCGTACCAGTTTGTCATTGATAAAATTATGAATAACTGACGACAATGAAAATACATATTATAAACGTACATGAGAAGCAGGCCCTGGTTACACGTGCACGCTGGCCGTGCCCACTTTCGTAGCCCCAAGTACGTTTAACCAAGCTACGACATTAATCAGAGAGTGGGTACATGACAAGTGGCTTAAATCCTGGAATGGCTCCAACAAATCCCGTGGAGTCTGGCAGCATTTGCGTCGCCCGGACCGCGGCGATCCATGGTGGAGGCTATAAAAAGGTCGGAACAATCTATCATTGCGCAGTGTAGAACGGGGCACTGCCCGGTTGGTGCTTATCTTATCTTATATAATACAGACGTTACTTCAAAAAAGAAGATGATTACGTCCTACGCGTCATGCCCGGTTCCGGACAAATTTTGATGCCCGTTGCCGACACTGTGGAGAGTCGGTGGAAACAGTGACGCATCTCTTGCAAGAGTGTCCGCAGCTCCGAGCGCTGCGGGGTAGTAATTGTCTGCAGAGTCACTTGACCTGTATGGGAGCTTAAAGGCACTACGCCTAACAGCAGAGTTTCTCGCCAAGGCTCTACTGGAAGACTGATCCTTCCAGCCTTGCCACCAATTGGAGTTCATCTCAGGTTACACATATGCAGTTTGCCTGGTTTCACCAGCAGCAGTTATTTAAGATTCACCAAACAGTCAAAAGATCTACTAAATTTGTGACTAAAAGCACCAATGAATTCGTACTTCTAAGACCGCCGTGTCCCAAACAAAAGAGATAAATTAAATACTTACGCTCTCGCTTGGGACTGTTACAGAAGAAATTGGTAGTATAATCTTCTTGATGACACCAACAGCATTAAAAAGGTCATTGAGGTAATTGATAAAAATGTTACTTCTGTGAGACGCGCAAGAATCGCAGGCTGGCTTAGGATATTTTACACGAATCCTTGCCTGAACCCAGTTCTTAATGCTAGCCATCACTTCGCAACTTTTGCAGAGTAGTTTGTCCATGCCTAGACTGTATAGCCTACGTAATGTTTTCGCTGACATCGACCTTTGACACAGATAGTGCGTCTCTCTAAATCGCCATCAACAAACCAAACGCCCAAAGACATCTTTCCAGTGCCTGAGATATCTCCAAGTCTAATCGCAGCTGGAGCAGTGACTGCGGAACTAACAGACCTTGCAAATGCTGTTGCTCGTATATTTTTGTTGTTGGTTTCTTATTGCTGCCAGTGCTCCGTCGATACAAATCAATGTTTTGACTCAAACGTAAAGTGGTGGACATGATGGGCCTGCTATGTTATTGAGCGCTAACACCCACCGCAACTACGCGAGATGTAAATACATTTACCAAGATGACCGCACTCTTCACTCTAGTGGGGTGCTTATAGCCACTGGCATTTCTGCAATTATTATATCCTACGGAAGCCCGTATTTATACACTATTATTAAAAATACAAAATGTTTATTTAACGAAACTATATACCACTTTCGACAGGCCGAAGCACAATAGCACATATGCACCCCACGATCAGGCAGCCATCCACTATCTTCTTAACTTATATATTACAGACGTTACTTCAAAATAAGATAATTATGCGTCCTACTATCAATTTGAATATCTTCGTCTTCGTGTAAAAAAAAAAACTTTTATTAAGATATGTTAACGCTGCTCGTTTTTTTTTTGTAAGGCGACAGTCAGTACATCATTCTATATCAGGACATAGGGCATCTATTTTTCACGGCTATAATTTAAAGATTAGTTCTAATAGTTTATAATTTAGATCTAGATCTTCTATAGGATACAAGCACATCCACCATAATCTATAACGGAATGTAGTGTAGTCATTAGGTGAGATGACGACCAGACGTAGATCTGTTTTTGTGGAGAAATATCTTTTAAACTAAAGGGTTATTTAAATATTCTACTCATGATTGATTTTCATATTTTTACATATTTTATGCTATGTGTGTATTCTATAATTATTAAATAAGTAACGTCTATAATCTATAAAATAAGATATTTCTGAAGTTTATTTTTTTTTAAAAAGAGCATCTGTTAATTTTCCTAATTAATTGCAAGCCAGTTTTCCCTGCTTGTTTGATTTCACGCGAATACAATTCCTTTTCCGTTTTTACCGTCAATAGCAATCATGGTAAGAAATAAATAACTTTGATTTGATCCCTCAAAATCGTATTTATGTGACATTTATTTGTTATTTTGGGAATTTAAAATAAAACTGTTTACCAAATTTAATAGACTGTTATAAGAAATCGTATTATTCTCTTTGCTTTCAATAGTTATAAAGCTTTTTTGTGATCACAAATTTATACAGAACACGAATTTTTAAAATGTAAACAAATGACCCTGTTAGTGTAAAGCATTTTTTAGTTTACATTATAAAATATTGTTAATAATATTGAAGCGAATACAAATTCCATCTCATATTTAGAGATCTAGTCTAGCATAGATCTAGACTAATCTAGATCTAAAATCAGACCAGATAAAAACTAGTAGATCATACTCATAGTATTAGTATAGTATGATAGTAGATGATCTGTCACTACTGATCTATTTATTAGGTATGTGACAAAATTGTGTAAAAATTATTTTTTTTATTTGGATAATATATTATTAAAGATCTTGTTCTGAGCTTTCCAATGAGGTATAGAATGTTAGTATGCGTCCAATAGATAAAAAATATATAAAATTTTGACGCGTTTTCATTTAACATTGAAGTTATAGCAGGGAGGTGAAATAAAAAATTGATCTTTGAAAAAACAATTTTTCGTTAGTACATCATTAAAATACTTTGAAAGAACTTTTCAATGGTGTTTAAATTATGACTGTATGTTTAATAGTTAGAAAGTTATGATTTTTTTTGTGTCGTTTTGGCTTAACATAGGTTGACATGGAACAAGTGAGATGAGAGCGTCTCACTCGCTAAGCCAGCGAGACACACCACCCGCTCAAAAAGTTAAAATTTGGAATTGAGTTTCGTAGAGGATAAATCTACTTATTAAATAAGAAATTTAATAGTAGATTTAGTATTCATAGTGAATTTCTAGCTCACAAATCTGATTTCATTTATATTTATGAACTTTACTTGTTTAAAATGTAAATATTGATGAAATAAACAAATTATCGGGTCTAGATCTACAAGAAATGTCAGAGAGGCGGGGACAAAATGGCGGCGTTGTGATGGCAGAAAATAAAAAAATATTTAAAAAGTGGGATCAAAATCGTCTGAAACAATTATTTTTGAAATGCGCTTTAAAATTAATGCGACGACGATTAATACACAAAAACTATTTGAATATATCCAGAATATTAGGCTTTACATGACCTCAAGTGGTTATAAGTTGATGACGAAATTTCCTCATCAAAATTCACAAAAACTGTAAAAAATCACATAGCCCACCATGATAACCGTAAGTGTGGCTTATGTGAAAAAAAGTCAAAAACGCAATCTCTGTCATTTTTTACTTTTTCACTTCCTGGTATTTTCGGCTCCCTAGTTATAGGAAACCACGGCACAAGGTTTTCTGAAAAAATGAACAAAAATATGTACTGTTTCGCTAATTTTTATCGCTTTGCTATAATTTATATATCAAAATAAAGCTTAGGGGTAAGGGTGTGCTTATTAAAAGTATTTTATTGGTTTATATAATATATTTATAAAAAAAAAATTCTAAATTTTTAAACAACTCAATAAGAGGTTATTTTTTTTTATTTTTGTAATCTTTCTGTTTTTACAAAATGTTAATAGATAATTGAAGTACTTGTTCTAAGCTTTCCAATGATATATAAATTATTGCTATATGCCCAACGGTTAATTTTTTACAATTTTTTTTTTACTCGTTTTCATTTAACACTACAGTAAGTGAGGTTTTATGAAAATTAAATCATCATCAAACTCCATTTGCGTGAGGGCTTGAGAGGCTCAAATCCTCTCTTGCAAAAGCCCTGGACAGAAACCCGGCTGTCTTGCGTAGTGCATAAATGTCGCCATACAGGTCGAGAAATTTGGGTTTACCAGACCTGTCGAGTCGGAGATCAGCAAGTCTGGGGCAGTCAAACAGAATATGAGGCATGGTTTCCTCTTTTTCCAGCAGCAGGGGCACTGTGAATCAAAATTTGGCCATAGCCGTCAGAAATATGAGCCAACAGGACAATGGCCTGTCCTGCACTGTGCTATAATAGCTTGCTCAGGCCTGGACAGCCTCCACCATGGTGAAGTGCGGTTAGGGCGCCTCATGTGCTCCCAGACTCCATGGGCTTTTTGGGACTTGTCTCTGCACTCAAACCACTTTTCCATTTCTGCTTTTTGTATTATAGCCAGGGCTTGATGAAAGCTTACAGCCTGTTCAGTGGGTGGAATTTGCCCTCCCTGGTGGGCCAAAGAGTCTGCAATTGTGTTGCCAGTCACACCTATGGGACTTGGTACCCACTGCATTATTACAGGGGTGCCATAGTGTTGTTTAATGTTATGTGAAGCCATGATGACAGCGTTGATATTGGGGGGGCCATGGTCCGGGCTTTGCAAAGCCTGTAGTACAGTTTTTGAGTCAGTGACCACAACAATCTGTGTTGCCCTCAAATGTCCCTTGCCGAGTTGAGAGTCAATGACTTAAGGCTTCATTGACTGCCATGGTCTCCGCATCAAAACTGCAAACACTACCACATGGTCCAAAGATTTTGACTGAGTAAGAGACAAGAAAGCAGACATGCCTACAGTCCCGCATTATGCGGAACCGTCCCGCAAAAGCATCAAAAAAGCTCACGTTCCGCCGTTCCGCATTCACGATTTTTTGTTCCGCGAAGTCTGAATTCCGACACACACAAAATCGCCGATTTTTCATTATTTATTAATAATGCGAAATGAAAATACTAAATGCAAAATAAAATATATCTAGGTCTGTGTTTATTGTTTACATTTCATCTCCTCCCGGACCCGGTGTGTCCTAAATTTACGAAGATATGGTTGAGCTAGATCTACATCTAGATATAGTACTCTAGGTCTAGATACTAGATCTATTCTTAGAATCTAGTAAGTGCTAATTTTCCATTCAAATCCCATTCTTTTCCCGACAAAGGCGCTATTCTAACACTAACGTGACTAACTCAACTGGTTTCTTAGGTTTCTATTCAAGAAAAGGATTTTTTTTCAAATAGGTTATTAGAGATCTAGACCTATATCTATATCTCTAAAAGTAATTAATTAACTTAGACACAGTAAGGCTAAGGCCTAGATCTAAATAAGATCTAAATCTACTTATTACATAGTCTAAATTAGTATCTACTAGATCTAGCACTAGATTACTAGATTTTACTAGTCTTACTAGATGATACTAAATCTAGATCTATCTTAGTATCTAAAGAAATAGACTTAGAAGGGGATAGATCTCTAGATTTCTATGTATCATTATCAATATGCATGACTAAATGCATGACGCGTAGGACGTAATCATCTTCTTTTTTGAAGTAACGTCTGTATTATATAAGATAAGATAATTATTATAATCTGTGTTCTTAGACTTAGAGGACTTATTAGATGTAGGTCTAGTCCTAGACTAGTACTACTAGTAGACAGACTCTTAAATTATTTTAGATCTAGCACTAGAGACAACTTCTAGAGTGACTAGAGTAGAGCCCTAGAAAAGGATAGATAATCAAGTAGATCTAGAATAATCACATAGGAGTTAGAACTATTGATTTCAAACAAAGGACATAATTATGAATTAAAGGTTTTCTTACTTTTAATTTAATTATATTATACTATTTACATCTAATTTATGTGCCCAAAATCACAAATCACAAAATCACAAATCTCTAATTTATAAGAAGCAAACTAGTATTGCTATTAAAGTAATATAATTGAAGTTTTATTTATATTGCGTACAGTATGGCTGACAAACATAAACGCGTTTATGTTCCACATTGGGGCCCAAAATTCCACATTTTCAACCTGAGTGTTCCACATTCTGGGTCTTGGGGGTAGGCATGTCTGCAAGAAAGTCAATGTAGGCTCCATAGCCTGCTCTTCCAGAATCTATTGATGCCGACCCATCAGTGTATGCAAAAATGAAAATTAAATAAAAATGCGTACCATTTCGCTAAAAACTAAAAAACAGAAAAAAGTTCAGGAAGTGGTTTAATAAAGTATGATATTGTTTTACAAAGTTTATGTTGTATATTAATTTGTATAAAAAATTCAAAACTATCATCTTTTATTTTTATAATAATATTTAATACAATGTTGTTTTATTTTATGTTTTTGTTAAAAACACTTTGAATTACTTGTTCTTAGCTTTTTAATGTTAAAAGATTTAATAGATTATTGCTATAGGCTCAGCTTTTATGAATTATATAGCTATGCGAAATTCCTGGATGTTGACAGTTTTCAATTTGCGGGAAAGTGGCGACACCATTTTTAAAAGTTTTTTAAATACCCAAGATTGTTGAAAGAATATTGTGAAAAAAAAAAGGGAAACATAGGCAAGCCATGAGGAGGACTTGAGCCACTGATCGCCACCTGGCGCCATCACCTAGCTGAAACTAGGTACAAGTCTAACATCCACCGTGGCTATTCGGCTCTCCATAAAAAGAGCTTTCAAGTGAGTGTTTTTACCTGGCAACACATCCACACTAATGTGTGGACCCTAAATATAAAATTATTTGTGGTGAGGACTATTGTGGGCATGAAGAACTCCTCCTCTGGGCTTGCCTCTCAATAACATTGGTACCTTTGTGCTGCTATATATATATATGTCACATGCCATGCTTATTTATAATTTGTTTCAGCATTAAAAACTTTAAACTCCATTATGTTTATGTCTTACAAGCTCATTAACCTATCAATTAGTGCATCAGAGCTTACAGGGGTGGTACATCTCATAAAGCCACCACAAATGGAGAAGCTGGAATACTCATCAAATAACCAGATGGAAAAAAAACTAGAAAAATCCATTATAACTGGAGAGCTCTCTGACAGCCACATAGCAGAAAGGGAAGCACTAGAACTAGCAGCTACCATGCTAGCAAAACACCCAAGTACCCTGTCCAGTCAAATTGTCTTTCTGGCCAATGTAAAAACAATCCCCCAAAACTTAGAAAAACACTACACGAAATGACTCAGGACAGCACTTATAAAGCTCAACAACAGCAAAAAATTTTTTTTTAATAAATTCAGTGGATACCAGCACATAGAACTAGAAGGAAATAATAAGGCAGACACAATAAGCAAGTGTGGGAGAACAAACACACAATTAAACATTGCACTCTATCCATTAATAGTGAATATAATAAATGAGAAATGGACAAGCCCTCATCCAAATCACAAGAAAAATTATGCCTATTATAAGATATCCAGACAAGGTCAAACTTTAATCTTTGACCTCAGAATGGGATACAACTGAAAGAGAACATACGTTCCAGAAGCTAAAAAAAACTAGAAAAATCCATTATAACTGGAGAGCTCTCTGACAGCCACATAGCAGAAAGGGAAGCACTAGAACTAGCAGCTACCATGCTAGCAAAACACCCAAGTACCCTGTCCAGTCAAATTGTCTTTCTGGCCAATGTAAAAACAATCCCCCAAAACTTAGAAAAACACTACACGAAATGACTCAGGACAGCACTTATAAAGCTCAACAACAGCAAAAAAAATTTTTTTTATAAATTCAGTGGATACCAGCACATAGAACTAGAAGGAAATAATAAGGCAGACACAATAAGCAAGTGTGGGAGAACAAACACACAATTAAACATTGCACTCTATCCAGTAATAGTGAATATAATAAATGAGAAATGGACAAGCCCTCATCCAAATCACAAGAAAAATTATGCCTATTATAAGATATCCAGACAAGGTCAAACTTTAATCTTTGACCTCAGAATGGGATACAACTGAAAGAGAACATACGTTCCAGAAGCTAAAAAATGGAACTAGCAAAATCTGCCCATGTAAGGTGTCACCAGAGAGTGCTGACCATATCCTTCAAAACTGCATTCTTTACTACGAGACCAGAACAAGACAATGAACACCCCTAAAGAAAGTGAGCTACCTGATTAGGTAACCACTGCGCAGTTATCTCATATATTGGTCTAGTCATCTGAGCACTCCAAGATAATAATGAGGAAGAAGAAGAATTAGTTTATAAAAGCAGATTTTACAAGCTTTCTCATGACAATTTATCTGTACATCAATTTGAAAATATTTAAAAACTTTCAATATGATAAAAGTCTTTGTTTTTGTATTAATTTTCTTTTTTAATTTATGATTTTTTTTTATAGTAAAGTCCCAATGCATTTAAATTATAGCAAACGACGCACAATTTTTTAATTGATAATATTATTGTTTTGGATGAACAAAAAATTTGATAAATTAAAAATTATATAATTATTAAAGTGTAGATCTAAAACTTTATGGTGTGTATGCATGACGCATAAAACATAATTATATTCTTTTTTGAAGTAACGTCTGTATTATATAAGATAGGCATAAGTATAAGTTATTTATAATTATTAAATCTAAATGTAGTAAAAGACTTAAATTTGTATCTTCAATATAATTATTATAGTTCCTAGCATTAGTCAATAGACTCCATGCACATATATATACTATGGCAGGATGAGGGTTTGAACCAGGAACCATTGATAGATTTAGACAAGTCAAGAGCGCATATTAGGCAGCCATATATAACTTATAAAGTCTATGCTAAATTCATCTTAGTTAAGATTACTCTAGAAATTACAAGAAATCTTATATCTTTTACATATAAATTATAATTATGTTATTATCTAATGTATAGAACAAAAGTATAGAGTTCAGATCTAGATTCTATATTTATGACTGATCTGAAAATATATCAAGATCTTAAGCTTAGTTAAATTTAAAAGTAACTTAGTAAGCTAGAAAGTAAAAGTCATCTCCCTATCATACCTATCCTATACTAAGAACTTAGAAGATAGATCTAGCCCTGGCCCTAGCTAGAAAATAGAATCTATCTGAATCTATCAATCTATGATCATCTAGCAAAACTAATAAATTATAAATACATGGATAGATCTTGTTATCTAGTAGATATTAAATATAATTCTTTAAAATCAAGAACTTTTGAACTAGATTCTAAATGAGATCTAGATAAATAACTTGCACTAAATCTAGGTCTAGACTAATCAAGAGGTAACTTACTAGATCTAATTCTAAATAGAGACACTAGAACAAGACTAGAGTACTAACTTTACTAAACTAAGACTAAGAGTCTAAACTCAAAGAGTAGAGTAGACTGGGCTATGTTTAAAATTTATAGATTTTATAGAAAAAAAAAAAATATAGTCTTTATAGTTAATGAATTAGATCAAGTAATTTCAAAGTCTACATTTTGTTTGAGCAGTAATTTTATTCATATACATTTAGATCAAGATTTAGATATCAGTTTCATTACGAAATCTTGATCTAGAGTTTAGATCTATTTAATGTTTACACTTGACTACAGACAAATTTAGGCTAAAATAGTGCATTGTTGTCACGTGATCGTAATGATAAATTTGCCTTTTAACATATAACATGCTTGACCAAAATGTTATTAGAGAAGTCATCTAGCACTCTATAGAAAATAGAATAACTACAATTGACAGAAAAATGCACGTTTTACATGAATAAATTAAAAACTCTCTAAAAAAAGTTTTTTGGATCTAGTCTATTGCCGAAACTGAAAAAGATCGAGGTCTGATCCATTGCCGTCATTTTTAAAACAAGTCACATATGTTGCCTCACAAGAATTTAAACAAAAATCGCATCGATTAACATATTACAATGAAATTTGCTCAACTCACAGCCATTTAAATTATCTTCAAGAATAAACACACTTTTTAAATAAATAAACAACCTGAAGCACGAATTAGATCTACAAAATAACGAACTTTTTACAAAAGTTCGGCCAAATAAAAAAAAACACTTTTTTTTTTAAATTTCATTTTTTTTTGGTAAAAAAATATTCACAAATGCAAAAAATATTCTAAAGTGCTTCATATACTGACTGGTTCTTCATTATTTACTTTAAATCAATAGCACCCATACTTAAATGAATATAAAAATTAAAAATGGCAGCACCACTTTTCCCAGCGACTTGAAAACTGTCAACATCCGGGAATTTCACATTTCTAGATCTATAATCTAAAAATGGGTTGCCTGAATTAGCCTGGAAACCAAGACTTAGCAGAGTGTCACTGATTAACATGCATGTCGAAATTGACACATAAATTGCATAAGATGTAATTATCATAATCTTCTCTTTTGAAATAACATTTGTAAATTATCTTCTTTTGAGATAACATTTGTAATTTATAAGACATAATTAAGATAATTTTGTAAAACTTGATTCTACTAATAGTTTATATTTGTTTATCTTTATAGCCTAAGCATGCTTTATACTTGTAGAATTGTAGTTGTAGTAAACCTGTGTAATAAAAATTGTCGCCTTATTGCAGGCTGACGCAAGTGTAGCCACTATAAAAACTCGCAAGTTTATGACTAACAGACTGCTTTGCAGGAAACAGATGGTAAGATATTTTCTTAATTTTGTCTTAATTAGTAGATCTAGTCTTACATAGACTCTAGTCACTAGAAATCTGATTCGCACAGGGCTCCACAATAGCCGACAGGTGAATACAGAGTAGATTACTTGTTCTTTTTCAATGACTTCTTGGTCACAATGGTTAAGTCCAGCCCTGTTATTTAGCGGGTGAATTCTACTTGTTCTCTCCCCCCCCCCTTTTTTTTCTCTCTTAAATTACGCAGGGTAACTTTAGTCCGTCGACTTGCAAAAGTAAAAGAGTGATCTTTCTATCAAGTGGTGTCCAAACTCTTGAGCCATGAAGAGAATTATATATATAAACTAAGGGACACAGTAAAAACGAGATAAAAAACAATAAAACTCGTTTCTATGTTTTTCTGGCATAAGAGGAGTCTTGAAAACCAATGATAGTGTTGTTTAAATTGTGGCAGACAAATAAAGACAAATTCCGTTTATTGAGTAGTCTTGTTGTTTTTTTTACAAGTTTAATTGAAGTTTTATGCAAATATAAAGTTTTCTAGTTAAAAAGTATTCTGTCATCAGATACCAAAATATTCTTTGTAGTTTTGTAGTACCATATTTATGAAAATTTTTGGTATTAAAACATTTTGTCTGATCCATTGTTTAGACAAAAAATCCTATTCTTTTTCCTGCAGATATTACTTTGGCAGAAAAATGTCTAATTTAAAAAAAAATTATTTTACCATCTTTAGAAGAATGACAACTAATCCTTGATTTGTTTTGTACATGTGTACACCTGATATTGGTCTATTTACATCTTTCTAATTAAAATCCATCTTCTTTCTCTAGACCTTGGTTTAAAAGTCTTGATCTATAGTGATTTGACTGATTCTAGATAGATAGATAAGACATCTGGATCTAGATTCTTTTATGTAAATCATTTCAAACATTAAATAAAGTAAATAATAGTTATTTGATTTTAAGTTAGTGCACTTTACTGGTTTTATATCATATTAGTCTCTTGAATGCATTTTTGTTTTAAACTTTGAAAAGTTTTAGGCCTTTTTTTTTGTTGTTGTCAAGGAACTTTCATTCAGTAAATGTTATCGTTTTGAACACATTATTTTGATGCACTAAGAACAAAATCTCTTGTAGTTTGATTTAAACTTGTTTAATTGTTTACTCCATCTTTTAGGTTGTTGATGTCTTGCATCCAGGGCGTGCCACATTATCAAAGACAGAAGTACGGGATAAAATTGCCAAGTTATATAAGACAACAGCTGATACTGTGTTCTGTTTTGGGTTTAAAACACACTTTGGTGGCGGCAAAACCACTGGCTTTGCTTTGATTTACGACAATCTTGATAAAGCTAAAAAATTTGAGCCAAAATACAGACTTGCCAGAGTAAGTGTTTTTTGAATGTTTTTTTTTTTATTATTCAATTCTACTTCATCATTACATGTAAAAAGAAAGTGATTTGGGCTTATCAAAAGCTTTCTAGGTACATATTTTTCATTAAGATAAAAACTATAAGTAAGTATAGTGTGTAAGTATTTTTTGCTTAACGAGGGTCACCTCATATCCTATATTTCTTTTTCCTCTAAAAGAGAAATAACAAGCTTGTCATGTTCAAACTAAAATACAATAAATCAATTTCCCCCCCCCCCCTTTTTTTTTTTTTTAAATTATTTTTATGTATTGGTACGTGCAAGATTGTTCATCTACCATATCATATGCAGAAGGAAAGGTTGGCACGTCCACTAACCTGTTGCAATGATTTGGATTAGATCTGTGTTACTTTTTTGAGCTTTAAATGTTGAAATTTAGAGTGATATGGAATAATTTTTATCAATCAAGTTAGCTTTTTGTAATGTATTAATTAAACCTTAGTCTCATTGTTTTAAACAATTGAAGATGATTGTAACTAGAATAGCTTGAAAGTATGACAAGTAAAACATGAATTAAGGTAGAATTTAAATTATTGAAATTGTCTTGCATGTTAGTGGAACCATTATTATGGTAAATTGAAATAAAGCATATTCAAGGTGCATTTGGTATCTATTGCAAAAAGTTGTTCTAATGATTCTTTCAGCTTAAGTGTACTGGGGTAACATGAAAACGGAACTGAATACTATATATATATATATATATATATAGAGAGAGAGAGTTAAGATATTTATTAATGCATCTTTTAGCTGTAAATGTGCATACAAAATTGACATTTTATTATGGAAACTTGCCACTAATTAAAATGTTTTTGTAAACAAGTTCCAAATTTGAATTGTGATTGTTGTAGGAGCTTACAGACATGCCTACAGTCCCGCATTATGCGGAACCGTCCCGCAAAAGCATAAAAAAAAGCTCACATGTTCCGCATTCACGATTTTTTGTTCCGCCAAGTCTGAATTCCGACACAAAAAAAAATCTCAGATTTTTCATTATTTATTAATAGTGCGAAATGAAAATACTTAATGCAAAATAAAGTATATATAGGTCTGTGTTTATTGTTTACATTGCATCTCCTCCCGAACCTGGTGTGTCCAAAATTTACGTAGATCTAGATATTTAGACTAGATATGGTTGAGCTAGATCTAGTACTCTAGGCCAGTCTAGGCTCTAGGTCTAGATACTAGATCTATTCTTAGAATCTAGTAAGTGCTAATAAGCCAAATGTTCCATTCATATCACTCTATGTTATTAGAATTTTTTTTAGAATTCATCATAAAGGAGTTAGAACTATTGATTTCAAACAAAGGACAGATCTAATTATGAGTTAAAGGTTTTCTTACTTTTAATTATATTATATACTATTTACATCTAATTTATAAGAAGCAAAGTAGTATTGTTATTAAAGTAATATAATTTAAGTTTTATTTATATTGCGTTCAGTATGGCTGACAAACATAAACGCGTTCATGTTCCACATTGGGGCCCAAAATTCCACATTTTCAACCTGGGTGTTCCACATTCTGGGTCTTGGGGGTAGGCATGTCTGAGCTTGTATAATTTGGCTTATTTAGGAGATTCATCCATACATACATTTCTGTTTGTAGCATGGTCTGTTAGAGATAAAAAGAACAGGTCGTAAGCAAAGAAAGGAAAGAAAGAACAGACAAAAGAAAGTACGAGGTACAGCTAAGACAAAAGTCGGTACTGGCAAAGACAAGAAGGTAAATAGAACAAACTAGAACACAAGTTTACACTACCTCGTATTTACAAACAACTTTTAAAATATGAATTGTTGACATTTTTGTTTTTCTTTTTCAGTAATGAGACTGATGCTTCAAGTGAAGAAGACATTATTGTCTTGAATATTAAGCCTATCAATAAATTACTGTCACTAAATTCTGCCTTGTTGCTTTGTGTGTGCAGACCAGGACATACCAGAGCGCCACAATGGTGGGATGTTGAGAAATAAAGCATTGCATTGTCTCACCTATCAGTTTCTGTATTGAACATTTTTCAAATATTTGAACATTATTTACTTTGTAACATACACACTTGGTCAAGGTATTGTATAATGTAAAAATTAGCAATCACAATAAAAATATTGTCTTAAGTAGTCTATACTGAGTCCCACAACTAGTAGGTAAAGAAATACTTAAGCATAGTATAATAATAAATTTAAATATATCTTAGTTTTAAAAAAGTCATTTGTAATATACAGGATTTTTTATATTTTTAAATACTTTTTTTTTACTGATACTAAAATTTTTTGTTTATATAGCAGACAACATATGGTCCACCACACTATACAATCTTTGTATTGGAAATATGAGCATCTTATGTAATGTAAACTTTTATAAAAGAATAACAAAAACATAAAGTCCTTGTACACATTTATAATGAAGACTATTATTAAAACTAGTGCATTTCAGACACAAGATACAACATAATATGGAAAATATATCAAACAAAATATCAAATAAGTGCCTCTAGTGCACCAAATATCAGGTCTTAGATTGAGCCAAACATCTAAATCACTTGATTGGCTAATTATTCAATGCAAAACAAGATCATTTAGGATATCCACATGCTGTAATCATATGACATGATAAATGGCCTAAAAGTAACTTTTATCTACCTTTGTCTTTAGTAGAGCCCAAAACAGTATTTGCAAAAGTACAGCAGGGGAATGTAAATTGGAAATAAAAGCATATTTTCAAGATATTCCATTAACTGATATTACTTAGACCAAAAGAAAATCCACTGCCGAGGATAGACGGCGAAAAGATTATCTAAATCGACCACCTGCGCAGCCATGGGAAATACCAGTCCTCACTAATCTTCGGACAAGCCTTATTATTTATTACACTCTTCTATTGTGTACCTCTGGCATTGACTTTGCATTGAAGTCAATCGGTAGTAAAATATTTCTTTGCCAGTGATAGGCACGGACTTAATGGAAACTGAAATTTTTGTTATAACGCCTCAGTAAATCTAACCATGTCACAAGGTCCTCTGGCTCGCAAAGACATTCCTTCAGGAAGCAGTACGAGGGAAAAAAAGAGAGAAATGGAAAGACAAAAGAATGGACAGTCCTGTCATTAAAAGATTCTATCCAAGTAATACTAATAGTGAGGCCTAACTGTTGTCAGTTAAAAGAAATAATTGAGCAGAATTTCAGCTCAATCCAATATTGGTTGAGGGAGAAATAACGTGCACAAACTGTTGACCACACTGAGTGAGCTGATATAACTTTGTAAAAAGAACAGCTACCGGTACATTAGTATATTTTTGAGTTTGTTGAAGGTTTAAGGCCCTGTGTTGACCCACTGCCGTAGATCCGAAACTTCATTTCTATATAACGAACACGCTACAAGCATTCACTTCTTGTTAATCGTACGATTTAAAGTAGTGTCGGTGAAAAGTGCGAAAACCCAAAAGTTCGACAAACAACACAAAATTTGCTGAAACGTCAGCATTTTGAAACTATTATAAAATCTCTTTTCAGGTTGCCCCTGACTTGTGGATTCCGGGGTAGTAGCCCCCACTGACCCTGACCTATCTAAAACAATTGTAACTCCACTAAAAGGATTTTTGAAAATATTGATGTGCAATAACAATAAACAAGCGGGGGTGACTTGGCTGGAATATGAGTGCTTCAATTCCGGCAGCTCCATTTTCATACACTTGTTGTGGATGTTGGCCGTGAGGGATGTCGCCTACCTGCGGACAAACTCGCTGCACTGACGGATTCGCGTAAACATATTTTTTTCTTCTCATTTCTCCCATTACCAGCTGCAGTTCTTTTAACTCTTACTCTCCTAGTTGACGATGCCAATGGTAATTTCACCCCCCCTCCCAAAAAAAAAAAAAAAACTAAACTGGTTTTTGAATTTATAAACTTTGAGTTGTGTAAAAAGAGCATGCATTCCCCGATAATTTGACACCAAATAGAACATTTTCTGATAGACAAATAAAAAATTATTGAAGTTCAATCAGAACAGGATAGAGAAATGTACAATTGAGCAAAATGAATAATTCTATCGGAACGATGAAACAAATTACAGGGAGAAAGAGTTAAAAGTTTCTTCATCATAATCTTAAGGCATTTCTGAGTCCAGCTTCTTCTTGGCGAATCTTGGCATCAGTGGCGTAGCTAGGATGGGGGAAGTGGGCTGAGATTTTGAAAATCAATCCGGGCCTCCAGTAGAGGGGGGGGGCCCAAATAAGTGTTCTTTACATTAAATATTATGCAAAATGTAGGGGCCCCCAAAATGATCGCGAATTCCTAGCTTCGCCCCTGCTTGACATGATCATCTGCCAGAAAAAAATGTAACATTTACAAGAGTGTCACTTTTCCTCTGCTTGAGGCATACATTTTAATTTCCCCACTTATTACCAATTAACCATTAATATAAAAAAAAGTACAATAACTGGATAGACGCAAATCTTATACCTGGAATATAAAAGCAAAGGATGCAACTCTAGACACGAAGAATAGAGGCGCAGGAATCAACACCAAGTGAAATGAGAACAACAATGATATCTGGACCGTGATATTGTCCTACAATGCTTACAACTGATTAGTAATACCACATCTACAACATATATAGAACATACATAACCCATAGCCTGAGCTAGCCAGGAATACAGTGTACTATATAAAATTGGTTAATATGCATGACTAAATGTAGGACGTAATCATCTTCTTTTTTGAAGTAACATCTGTATCATATAAGATAAGAAAAACCTATTACTTTTTTTTCTCAAATAGTAATAGCACAGAGACACACTACTTCTCTCTGTTTCACAAACAAACACATCACTAACCTGCAGTTACAGTCCATTCAAGCGAGACCATTCGTTATTTGGTCTCGATTCAACTCCCCCCCCCCCCTTTACAAAGCAAAACTAAACCAAACCCAATACAACATTGAATTGAACACCCTGAATTGCCCCCTTCTCCTCCAAAGTAAACAGGAGACACAGACGGACCATGACTCGGTCCTGACAAAATATTACCGTAACTAATTAGTTAATAAATTATTGGTAATTAATTAATTGTATGGTATGAAAAAGGGAAATAAATGCAACTTTTTGGAAGATGTGGAGTTATTCCTCCTTTAACGTTTTTTCCCCTCCTATTTCCCATTCTAGGATCAAGTTTCACTTTATTATTCATAGTCGATAATCTTATTTAAATCAATAAAAATATTAACCAGTTAGTTAATCAATTAATTATAATAAAAATAGTAATCTTAATTGTCGTATGGAAATTTGTCTTACAATTTGTGCATTACACCAAACAAAAAACATTATAACTATAAGAAACCAAAGTGTACATTCACACCAGACTCACTCATAATTTGCATGTGACAAAGTTTATACCAGATTGTTCTTATTTAATGATTTGATTGCCAGGGGAACAAAATAGTGTTTGTGTCTGTTTGTCTTAGCTATCGGTGTCTTGTATCTCTTTTGTGATGGTAAAATCACAAAATCCTGACACAAAGGGTGATTCTTTATTTCGAGGATCTTGTTAGCTTTTTTTATAGATGTTTGTAATTAGCGGTAATTAATTAATTCAATTACATATAGAACAAAAACGAGCTTATTTCTGCAGTATTGAAATATATAGAAAATACGAAAAACATGCATACACGTAACTCTGCTGGACCAACTTAAACAAAGGACGTTTGGGCCACGAGGCCTTCATCAGCTACAAAACAAACAAACAAAAATAACTAACAATAAACACAAAATAGTCTAACATTAACTTATCTGTCCGATGCAGTTCTCTATCGAGGCAGAAAAAAATGATTTTGTGTTTCTTTCCCTTAGGTAAGCTTTTTATAAAATGAAAAACAAATTGCTTGTTTATGTCAGTTTTAGAGTTGGCCCTCTTTTTTTTTGCAGTACATAAAAGAAACTAACAAAATAACAGGATTGGGCTAAACAAAAGATGAAACTTAATTGTAGCCCATTTTGCTTCGACCTAATCAAAACAAAACAGAAGAGCAATTAAACAGAAGTCATTGTGATGTAGTTTATTGCCAGCAACGTTCTGTGGATGGAAGAGAGAAATCGTTGAGTCAAAAAATGTAATTGTTTAGACTTTCAGAGAAATCTGGCAGTTTATTGCCTGTTGCCTCATTGGTTGATTATGTAGGAAAGTCAGGAATTAGGATATAAGTGAAATGGGTTTACTCTAGTTATAGGGACTAGTACTCGGGTTAGTTAGACATGCTTGGTTTCTACTCTTTTTGAAATGACAATACATTTACATAGCTAATTGTTACTCCTTCCCCTCCTGTCCCTCACTCAATGCCTCCAGATTTATTACTTTGCTCTCCCCCCTCAAAGTTCCGTATCTCTCGCTGTCTCTCTCGACCTCCTGTCTTTCTCCCTAGCCAGTTTTTCTTCTCTCCAGTGGCGGCGCAAGAGATAAATTAGGAGTGGGCGAGGTATATTTTGCGAGGTCATCTAGCCAGTCCTCTGGCTATTATAAAATAATAAACACTTGTTGTAATTTTTTATTGTCAAAAATTTTCGATGAAAAAAATAAAGAAACAGAAGTTTTCTGCTTCATTTATAACAGTATGTTAGTCCATCTTAGAAGCAATATCTGCTTCAATAGATAACACTGTCACTGCCAAATATAAAAGTCTTTCCTGACCCAATGTATTTCTTAAATAATTTTTTCTATTAGTTTTAATTTCAATAGCTCATTTTATCAGAGGCTGTATCTGCAGGTCTTAGTATGCAATGATATTGACAATGTAAATAGTTGGATAAATTTAAATTTATTTTCTGTTATGTATTAGAATAGGTGCTTAACATCCAGATTAAATCAGACAAATAAGAAACTCGAGTCTCGTAATTCTTTATATAATTCGTAAGGTTGGAAATCACTGCTCTCATCCAGTGGCGTAGCTAGGTTGGGGGTGGAGGGAAAGGGGTCCAAACTTGAAAATCACCCCGGGCCCCCACTTGAGACTCGAGAGGGGCCCCAAAATAAGTGTCCAAAATTTGTTTTTACATTAGATATTACGCCATTATCTCATGTCATGATGTCGAATGTCAAATGCAGGGGCCCCTATAAAGGTCAAGCCCCATGCCCCCCAAATCCCTATCTACGCCACTGTTCTCACCCATTCGAAGGACTGTATATACATTTTGACAATTCATTAATATTTCATATTTTGGAATATTTAAAAACTTTTTAATCATAGAGAAAATCAAAATGTCCATTTAAGGACACAAATCTTGAATCAATATGGTTTATTATAGATGCAATAATAGTAACGGTATTGAAACAAGAAAAACATAAAAAATGCTTTAAAAATAATTGAGTTTTTGATTTTATCAATTAGTTTGGATCAGTCATGTAATTACTATTGATCTAGCCATAACAAACCTTTTACCACACAGACAGACAAAAAGTAAAGTAGCAATTATACATAAAACACCGAACCATAATCTTCAAATGCAAACACAAAATCTAATAAAATACTCAGAAAAACACAAAGATAAAGGCATATTCATCGTTCCATTTGCTAGGACAAATTTGTACAAATTCTTCCCTAGTGCTTTTAGAGCATTGAATGGGCTGCCTGAGCCAGCCAGGAAAACCAGTGTCTAGGCAGAATTTAAGTCTTTGGTTAACATGCATGACTAGATGCTTGACGTGTAGGACGTAATCATCTTCTTTTTTGAAGTAACGTCTGTATTTTATAAGATAAGATAAGAAGATAAGGATCAATTCTAAATTCAACATTTCGTTAAAAAAAAAATCGCAATCTTTGAGTGTTTCTAGTACATTGTAGCTCGTTGATTTTTCTTTTGCTTTCAAAGTATTCAACATTATCGAGTCGCCTTCACTGCCTCGATTCTGACGTATCCGAATACGGCACACCTAAATAAAGTAGACCATTGTGCCAATCTGCGCACCATCAAGGTCACGGTCAATTGGAGACTAATTATTGGCTTAAAAACCAATTTAGACAGAGATACTCTTACACTCAAACTGAAACACATGTCAGCAGTTAGTTAGAACGCTTTAAAAAAAATAATCACGTGATACAACATTAAACAAAAAGCTATGACGTCATTCTTACACTTTGTTTATTTAAGGTAGGCTAGTCAGCTTTATCCACATCATGATTACCCTTTACACGATTCATACCAGCTGGGCGCCTTTAATAAAATAGTGAATGTAAAAAATGTAGAAACTGAACAGGTAGGTAGGTCTAATATGGAGAAGCAGAACAGGTGTAAGAGAGTCTATTACATTAGTTTCTGATATAGCCTACTCTCGATCTGTATGGCGACATCTATGCACTACGCAAGACAGCAGGGTTTCTGTCCAGGGCTTTTGCAAGAGAGGATTTGAGCCTCTCAAGCCATCACTCAAATGGAGTTTGATGATGATGATAAAGCCTATGTACAGGTTAAGAATAGGTGTAAGAGAGTCTGTTACGATTGTATCTCATAAATGGGACTTGGCTTACTGCTACAAATATTTCCGATAGATAGATAGATTCACAAAAGTAGTCTAAACTTGAAACTTATGAACTGGATAGGCCCTAAGCCTAAGGGCCTAATATAAGTTTGTCTCCACTATTTAAGGTCCTTGTTACGGAGTGTGTGTGTGTGTGTGTGTTTCTATTCTATGGTGACGATAAGAAGGAGTTGGTGATTGGTTATAAATGAGGCAAGATAAGTGGCATTGTATTCAGCTGTCCTGAGTAGGTCAGACGACTTTTAGATTGCCAGAGTGAAAAGACGTGTTTTTGTTGTGAGTTAGATTTTGTTCAAAACACCATTTTATATATTTACTTAAGTCTGATTCATTTTTAAAATTTTTTCTTTTCTATATAACACTCTTCAACATTCACTGCGGAGGTTTTTCGGTTAGCGCTTTGTGTTTCATTGGCCAGACGGTTGTAAATTCTGATCAAACTAACTGCAATTGCAGAGCCTGGAAGGAAATAACAATAACACATGGGAGGATTGTTTGAGTGTCTGTATTATGTCCTTGTTTGTGTGTGTGAGAGAGAGAGAAAGAGAAAGGAGAGAGAGAAAGAGAAAGGAGAGAGAGAGAGAGAGAAAGAGAGAGAGAAAAAGATAGAGAGATTAAGAGAAAGAGAGATATAGAGAGAAAGTAAAGAGAGAAAGAGAGAGAGAGAGAAAGAGACAGACAAAGAAAGAGAAAGAGACAGACAAAGAAAGATAGAGAGAGAGAAAGAAAAAGATAGAGAGAGA
Source organism: Biomphalaria sudanica (assembly GCA_036873155.1). Classification (NCBI taxonomy): domain Eukaryota; kingdom Metazoa; phylum Mollusca; class Gastropoda; family Planorbidae; genus Biomphalaria; species Biomphalaria sudanica. The sequence goes on along the minus strand of JAZGLO010001206.1, from coordinate 4,808 downwards.
AATTCTGACTGAAATAGCATAACGTTAGTTTCTCAACCATACACTTCAGCCAATTGATGGGCCAAAACATCAACCAAGACTCAAAGTGATATACAATTTTCATAATATTATCAGCGGTCATCGGCTTTGGACCTTCAGTCTAGTGGAGGACACGACAAGTCGGAAGTCCCTAGAGATAGTCTGATGTCCCATTCAGTGGACTAAAAACACTGTAATTTTCTCGCTACCCTTTGTACCAGCAAGTCTCGACCAGGCTCTGAAATTAGATTCAATCAAGCTGACACTATTCTTTGTTTAGAATGAAGTGAAGCGGAAAATACGATTATTTGTAACACAATGTTTTAATAATCCTCGTAGGTTATAAGATCTATATTAATTCTATTATAATAGTACATTCATATGTTGTATCTCTTTAAAGTACGTTGGAACATAATTGGCCAGAATATTTTCAGTATTTCCTGCGGCTATGAGTAGATCCATACAAGGCGCTTGAGACGTCAAGCAACAGGAAGTAAATAATAATAATAATAATAATACCCCATTGTCATATCAACCGAGGGAATAATAACAACTGACCTCACAGACACCTTCAAGGCCCTTGGCATTCCTAGGAACATTCTCGTTGCCTGTCATTGGGCGGTACTTCTGCAGACCTGCCACATCACCAGAAATTTCCTCGGTGGAAACTGACAAAGGGACCACGATGAATTTTGTTTCTCTTTAACGAAACTCGACCCTGGCTGCGCTAGTGAATGCATACTCGTTCTTTTATAATAATAATAATAATAAATAAATAAAAATAAACAGATATGCAATCATATTTTCATGGGTCAAACGTAAAAGCCAGCGCTGTCAATGACTTCCAACGTAATAGTCACCCGTGACTTACTAACGCAAAAAAATTTAAAGACACTGTGTTTACATCTTGAAATGTTACCTTTTGCTTGCGAAATTTCTGATCACTGTTCAAACAAATGGATATTTTATTTACAATTGTTTTCTCATCAATATAAATCAAAGCACTTGAGACTAAACTAGAGTTTGACACCACTGATTCCAACCATCCAATCATTCGCCCCCGCGGCGGTACACAGCCCATTCTCTCCACCCCCCCCCACCTCCCAGATAACATTGAAATATTATCTTGTTCTGGGTTTATCTAGAAGTTGCATTATAAAATAGGCAGTAAAAGTGCATTGCTCACTAAACGGGAACATTAGTTCATTGAAACAAAACTAAGACTAAGACTGCTTTATTGATCCGTATGGAAATTTGTTGTGATTACAAGGACTCTTATCTCATATAAAGACAACACAACAGAAACATAACACATAAATAAACGCTATTCATTTAGGATAATTCAATTAAAAAAAAAACACACCACAAAACCGCCTTTAGTAACATGACAGTAGCGCAAAAGAAAGGAAACTGCCACTTTCACTGTTTTCTTATATTTGTTAATTGTTTTTTTCATTTGTAACTGTCTGGTAACTGGTTGCAGACGTGAAACAAGAGACAAGCAAAATATAAAAAAAAAAACACCACAAAACCGCCTTTAGTAACATGACAGTAGCGCAAAAGAAAGGAAACTGCCACTTTCACTGTTTTCTTATATTTGTTAATTGTTTTTTTCATTTGTAACTGTCTGGTAACTGGTTGCAGACGTGAAACAAGAGACAAGCAAAATATAAAAAAAAAAAACACCACAAAACCGCCTTTAGTAACATGACAGTAGCGCAAAAGAAAGGAAACTGCCACTTTCACTGTTTTCTTATATTTGTTAATTGTTTTTTTCATTTGTAACTGTCTGGTAACTGGTTGCAGACGTGAAACAAGAGACAAGCAAAATATTTTAAAAAAATGACTTAAAAGAACAAACAACAAAACACATCTTAAGGGGAAAACTCCACATTTACAGCCGTATTGTTACGTGCGCAGCATAGCGTGAATGTGGAATGGTGCCATCTTTTCGATATGAAATAAAATTAATCAATTACCACTAGTTAATTAAATATTTTGTAAATTGACTCATGTTTTGTAGGAACAATGAATATATTTGGCAAAGTTTCAACTTGAACAGAGAATCGGAAGTTAGAGAATCGAAAGTGACAGAATCGGAAGTGAGTTAATCGGAAGTGACAGAATCAGAAGTGAGAGAGAAAACGTGCTCCAAATTAGTACCAGACGGACAGAATGAATTGATATAAGCTTTGTAAAATAAAGCAACGTATCATAGCAACTCTATAAAATAACATCTCCTTTCTGGTTTAAATAGACAAAACAGTAGCATGGGCAGTGGCGTAGATAAGATGGGGGAAGGGGGAGGGTCCAATGTGAAAACGCCCCCGGGCCCCCAAATGAGTGTCCGAAATTTTTTTTCACATCAAATATTACGCAATTATCTAGTGTCATGATGTCGAATGTCAAAATGCAGGGGCCCCCTAAAGGGGTTAAGCTTCCAGAGCCCCCAAATCCCTCCCTAGCTACGCCACTGGCAAGGGGACATCACTTTTCGTTTCGTTCCCCCGATTGACAATACTCTCAAGATTTGAAGATAAATTGCCAGTTCAGTCGGCGAGTAAAAAAATGTCATAGCACCTTTCCAAAGCTGTTGATGTTTCCAAGCAAACAAAAGCAGAAAAACACCATCTGTTTACCAAAAAGGTTGTATATTTTTGCTTTAATTAGTTCACGACTCTGTTTTTAAGCTTAGCCAATTCTATAAGAACCACTTAAGAAATAAAGTTAACAATTGTAGCCGTTTAAAAAAAAACACCTCAACTCAGTTATTACTATGACGCGCTAAGCGCTCACTCTCGCTATCTGTCTCGTGCATGCACGCTATAGTTCACTCACTCTTTCATAACCGGCTATCCATTTTGTAAGGGGAACATCCTTTACCACACTGAGTGTGAGTACCAGCAAGGAGAGGGGAAGATTTGGGAGCGTTGAAAAAAAAGTGAAAAGTCGTCTGGACGTCCTGTGGGTTTCGTCCATGTCTGTCTTATGGTTTAGTTCATATCGCTACAAACAAGAGCCAGGTCTGCGTATGTTGTTTGCCTGCATCGAGGTCATTGACGGATTTATTTTATTGTGGTAAGTAGGTTCAAAGTTTTATTTATTTCTGTGTTTAATTAAATTGACTGACAAATTTCTATTATTAGAAGAAGAAAAGGCATAAGGCGCTCTCTCTCGCTTATTGGAGGAGTGGAGATCCTCAGTAGAGCTCGTTATTACAAGCTTATAAGGACGCAAATGAAATGTCCAATAGTGAGGATGGTTTCTAAATATAAAAAAACAAAATCATAATAATAAAAAGTATAAATAATAAAAGGCAACTTTTTAAAAAGAAAGTATATGATAAATTAACAAAACTTAAGATGTTATCGTCGTTAGATAAAATATGTTAATTGGTATTGAACAAGGACGTTTACTTAATAATTATTAATGTTAAAAATATTCCGCCATAGATACTAGTTAGATAATTAAAGAAAATCAATAAAGTATCTGTCACAGAGTGTTCTTCGGGTAGCCTAGATCGATAAGAGGTGACAAGGTGAGCGAGAGAGAGAGGGAGAGAGAGAAATAAAGAGAGAGAGACGCTGATTATGACTGTGAGATAAAGAGAGAGAAAGAGAGAGAGAGGGAGGGAGAGAGAGAAAGAGAGAAAGTGAGAGACGCTGATTATGACTGTGAGATAAAGAGAGGAGAAAGAGAGAGAGAGAGGGAGGGAGAGAGAGAAAGGAGAAAGTGAGAGACGCTGATTATGACTGTGAGATAAAGAGAGAGAAAGAGAGAGAGAGAGGGAGGGAGAGAGAGAAGAGAGAAAGTGAGAGACGCTGATTATGACTGTGAGATAAAGAGAGAGAAAGAGAGAGAGAGAGGGAGGGAGAGAGAGAAGAGAGAAAGTGAGAGACGCTGATTATGACTGTGAGATAAAGAGAGAGAAAGAGAGAGAGAGAGAGGGAGGGAGAGAGAGAAAGAGAGACAGTGAGAGACGCTGATTATGACTGTGAGATAAAGAGAGAGAAAGAGAGAGAGAGGGAGGGAGAGAGAGAGAAAGAGAGAGAGAGAGAGAGACGCTGATTATGAGTGAGAGAGAGAGAGAGAGATAAGAACTATGCCTTGTGCACATGATAACAATTTTCACTCCAAAGAAATCGTTACTTAAAGAACTCATTTCGATATTCCTAAAATTAACGAGACTTTTTTTTTATTATTAACCTAGCAAAGAAATATAAAACTGTTGGCTATTCATAACATATATTGACAATCGATGCATAAAGGGCTCATGGAGACTGAATCATATAGATGTCTTTTCATAGCATTCGTTGGTTGAGGCGGTTGATTAGAGGACCACTCTAAATTATTGCCTTCATGACTAACTTGCATCTCAAATCTAATTTTTTGTTTTCTTGTCTTTCTATTTTTTTTTTACACAGCCATATCCCATAATCCTTTAACATACATTTAAGACGTAAGCTTGTTGCAATCTTCTTTAAATCAGAACGTAGGACAGAAGTCTAAATCTAGGAGCAGAAATCTTTCATGCTAGACTGTTACTGCCAGAGCATTGAAAGCCCGATCATTTTGTTCACATCGACTTCTCTAATTGCTAGATTAATTATGCAGTTTAATTACAGTTTAAAAGCTATGCCTTTATGTAACTCCTTGAAAAGGAAGTCATGCTATTTTCCAACCATTCTTGTTCTTTGTATTATTTAGTTGGTCAGAGTAGAAAGACCAGGAGAGAGAGAGAGAGGAGAGAGAGAGGGGAGAGAGAGAGGGGAGAGGAGAGAGAGGGAGAG
>JAZGLO010001205.1:0-79257 GCA_036873155.1 Biomphalaria sudanica | reverse complement strand
CATCTCAGTCCAAAATTAAATGTCTTGAAGTATAAGCCTTTTCTGAAAAAATACTTTCAAACTAAAAGAATTAGACTAATTCTCCAAAAGGACAAAATTTTAAAAAAAAATTGAAATAATAGAGCTATGCTAAAAAAAAATTATAATAAAATCTAAAAATAAATAAACTTCAAAGAAATTAAAACATTTGTCAGACGGCCATTAAGACAAAACAATTCACAAACGAACAAAATAAAACATTTATAAAGGTTCAATGATGTTTAAATAACTTAAACCTTAATGCTAATGTCACACTGGCATGTTGAGTTCTGTAGAACCCACAGCCTCTTCTAAAAAAATACTTTCAAACTAAAAGATTTAGACTAATTCTCCAAAGGACGAAATTTAAAAAAAAAATTAAAATGATGATTTGGAATTGCTGAAAACAAATGATAAAAACTATTCTAAATTAAATAAACTTCAAAGAAAATACAACATTGGACATAATCACATTTAAAAAAATACAATATGTTTACTAGACAGAAACATTTGTCCGACGGCCATCAAGACTAAACAATTCATCAAAAAGCTAAACAAAACAAAACATTTATGAAGGTTCAATAATGTTTAAATACTTTCACCTTAATGCTAATGTTACACCTGGCTTGTTGAGTTCTGGATAGCCCACATCACTTTTCTGTTTATTGATCTAGAATCATCTTTCCTCCATCTTCCAAGAGCTGTATAAAATATAGGTAAATAAATTGAAATGATTGACAGACATCAACAAACAAAACTTACAAAAAGACTTTGGACATATCCACTATAACAAACTTTATTTTAAGATAAAAGATGTGCAACAAAAATATGTGTACAAGTACTAGTATAATAGGAAAATTAGAAACAAATAAACATGACTGAAAAAAATGGACATTAAACAATGGTTTCGAATCACTAGCTTCACCTTAACATAATGTCCCATTGACATGTTCAACTCCAGACAGTTATCATCTTGACCTCTATGTTCTTGGCCTGTATCAAAAAAGATTTAAAAAAAACAACTTTTATTTTTGTTTATAAAACATTTTTTTTTAAAGAAAAAATATAACAAAAAGTTTTTCCATGTTTTTTGAATTGTTGGAATGAAGGATAAAGGTTAGTTAAATTCTTGATCTCTGATAACTCAATAGTTTGTCTATTAATAATTATTAAATGTTTACTACCTTTACTATTTTAACTGTGAATAGACCTTGTTTTTAATGAGTTAACTAAATAAAACTTAGCTCTTGTGGTATGAAGGAAAAGTAACCCTTTAGGGATTACGGGGCATGACATGGCCTAAAGTGTGCAGATGTGCCATTAACTGAAATGCATACCCATTAATACAACTTTTAAAAATGTCTGACACATTTACATTTTTAAAACTGTAAATGGAAATTCTATTTCAACAACATTGTTTTGATCCTAAAATTAATCAATAGCGTTTTGAAAGCTTCTTCTTATCAGTCACATTATGGTCATTGCCCTGAAATACTATTTAGAAGTGAGTTTGTGCTTTTGGCTTAAGATATCTACACAAATAAAAATAACCTACTTTTATGACCACCTCTGAAGTAATTTCATCCTGTTCTGTATCCATATTACTCTTTAGCACACCCAAGCTGTCAATAAACCTTCTAATATAATTAGAAACATTTAGTTAAAAATTTATGTAAGCTAGTTATGTACTTAGGTTACCACTTGATCTTTATATCTTTGACTCTTGTCTTGAAGATTAACTGAAAAATACTTTTTAAAAAGTAGATTATTAAAAGCATCTCTATACTAATTTAACATTTAAGCTAATCTTTATGAAATAGAAAAAGTTTAAGAAAGTAAAAGAGGGGGGGGGGAAAGAGTTTAGTTTGAAATCAGCAGAAAGGTTGGAATACAGATTGACACACAAATGTTAAAGAAATTGAGAAACACTAGAGCGTTCTTATCTATTCTGTGTTTTTTTCACAACCCTCAGAGGTCCCCATCCAAAATACTAGTGTATAGTAACTTTACCAGCAGGAGTCTTATGCCCTCTATTAGATATTGATAAACCTAAAGCAATGGTCAGCCAGATGGTCAGGCACCAGCCTATCAAAGATCATCTTCTTGAGAAAGTATAAGTTCATACATCATGCACTACACACAACACTTACCATGGCCACTGATGGGTGAGTATTGATTGCATGCTGAGGACACCTACATTTAGGACATCTTGAATTATCACCTGGCACTGATGATGTGGTGGGCACATTTCAGGTGAAATGTATTTTGTTTTTGTTGTTCAACATTTATTTATCTCTCGTCACTGCACTTCTGTTTTTTTTTAAATACTTATGGTAATGTCAGGTACATCTGTGCCTGTTTTCATTTCCCTGTTTACTTTGTATATACAACACTCTATACAATCTTTTATGTATTGTATTTGGTTTATTGGTATAAAACTGAGAATTCTTAAGTTTGAATCCTAATTGTGGCTAGAAATTTTAATTCATGATTTAAGATGAGATATTTTTCAACCTTTAAATTCAGCAGAAAATTTCTCACAGGTTTACTTTCCACAAGAATGCTAAGAATGAGATCTGGTCAGAACTCACAGAACATACTATAACAGAGTGAAGGCTTGCAGTGAAAATGTCAAAACAGTGTGGCCAATGAAAGTCAGCAGTTGTATCCTGGGCTAAGTCCTTAAAATAATTGCTGATTGAATTGAAAGTTTTTTAAATTATCAATTGGATATTTAGTTAAGTAATAATTATTAGCTTTTTGTTTAAATCCCTAAAATTCTGTACAATACTGATCATAACCCCCTCTTTCAGACATTACATGATGATCATGGTTTCTAATGACTGCAGGCACGACATGGCCTAAATTGTGCCAATGTGCCTAAAATTTAAATTCAAATCAATCTAATGACTTTTTCTATGATATAAATCATTTATTTATTTCTTTGAGTAAGACTATTCACACTAAGGTTTCACTGCAAGAAAAATAATAGAACTAAGAGGAGAAATTAGAAGTATAAAATGACAATGCTAAGACATTTTTTTTTAATCTAAGAAGCGTCCAGCAAGACAAAAAAAAAACTAGTGAAAACAGAAATGAGTGTTGAAAGAAAATGTTGAAACTAAAGAAACACTGAAAATATCAGTCAGAAAAATAAATGAAGAACAAACAGGGAGTAAGACTCTAGTATGATGACATGTTGAATAGCTAGGAATATGACAGATGTCTTTTAGTATGCAGAGAAATCAGCTAAAATTTATAATGCTGAAGACAAACTTTCAATTGGAGAAGAGTTTAGCATATCAAAAATAGAATTTAAAGAAAAGTATTTAATGTTTGAAGAAAATGGCATGAAAATAACAGAAACACAAAAAATACCAGCAAATCCTTTCAGAATAAGAAATCAATCATTGAACACCAACATTGGGTCCAGTAGGATGAAGTAGTTTAATCAATCAATATAGGGCCTATCTAGAAAAGTTCATGTTTGTTATTAGGTGGATAGTTAGTCCAAAATGAAAGCATGCTGATTTTAGACTTAGCCTAATCTGGCCTTGAACTATTTTTTTTTATAAAGAAAGAGCTTGTGATTGTCAAAGAAAGAACAAATCTTTTAATTGAGTTAAATTTAAGTTGTTTGTTTTCTGCTGTAGGATAGTGTTGGTAGTCATGAAAATGTGTCACTGCTCAATTCATTGATTTTGATGTTTAATAAATGCATTTTTTTTATTCCAGTACAAGCTGACACCCCAAAGAAAAGTAGAAGATCAATTTAGACAGCTTTCAAAATCTTGAAGAAAATAGCTTTCCTGTTCAAACGTGTGTAGGTCATAAAATGCATTTCATGATGTACTGTTCTCTTTCATAATTCTCTTTGCTTTAGAAAAAAAGAAATGCTTGATCTTTGCATAAACTTCAGGGCAGCACTCCGAAGTTCATATCTCCTATATTTCATTAAGACCTTTTAGGAAAATCGTATTCCATGCTCTGGACAAAAATCTATTTTTGGCTCTAAAAAGAACCTTTCTTTTGGTATTAAAATGACCTGTTCTTGTTGGACCACAGTTAATGGTTTTCTTATGGCCCTAAAAAGGACCTTTCTTTTGGTATTAAAATAACTGTTTTTGTTGGACCATAGTAAATGGTTTTCTTATGGCCCTAAAAAGGACCTTTGTAACATCTGTACTTGTCAATAAATGTACTTTAGCATATTTTCCCTTTGTTTTCTCTTGATTAGCTTCATGTGCATTGAGCCCACAAAAGGACCTGTTTAATTTTTGTAGCTGTCTAAATTAGTCTACACTTCTCTTCATAAAGAGATGTATATATCAGTTGAGACAAAACTTTAACAAAAATTGTTGTAAGGTTTTGATGTTATACTATGATGATAGAAATTGTCTTCAGTTACTTTTATAAGGCAGTTAACAGTCCTAATTTTTTTTTTACTTTTCCCCACTGAAGCAGAAATCAAAAATGGTCAAAATCATATAAACAAAAAATAAATAAGATAAATACTTGTGCATTTGTGGTTAAATCATTTGAATATCAAGAGGAGTATCAGTTTATACACAGCAGGCATTAATAACTGGCACTGCTAGTCTAAGGTTTAATCTAATTGATAGTTTACATAATATATATTTATATGTTGTGTTAGTCATTATGTTTTCAGCAGAATTCAAAGAAAGTCCCTATTCTACTTGTTGGTCAGAACTCCTCCTCCCCAAGAGAAGAAAAGATCAACAAAGCATGAATCAAAAAGGACACATAACAAAAGAAATGTTGTAGTTAGCTGTTGTAATAAATGGAATCATTCTTTTAGCTTGAAATAAGAAATCAAAATTCAGTCTAAGTTGGTCAGAACCCCTCCTCCCCACGAGAAGAAAAGATCAACAAAGAATCAGCAAAGAGAAAAATTAAGGAAGAAATGCTTTACGTACAATACTTGTAATGAATGGAATAAGTAATTTAGTTTTAAAATATGGCACATCAATAGAAAAGCCATTTCACCCGCATGACAGTATTAAGAAAAATGAGATTGAAATTCAGAATCTAAGTTGGTCAAAACCCCTCCTCCCCAAGAGAAGAAAAGATCAACAAAGAATCAGCAAAGAGACAAAGATAAGGAAAAAAATGCTGTAGTTAAGACTCTGCTAACTGAAATAATGACGCAAATCAAACTAATTGTAAAAAGAAAAGAGACTTCACAAATTTTGAAAGATTTAAATCAATCAAGAACAAATGTTGAATATTTTTTATTTGTGAACTCAAAAAGATGCTTGAAAAATGTTTATAACTAAACATGTACAATTCTTGACAACAATATTCTCTGTTAGAGATATATTATTTTAGAGTTGATAATCAGAACTGACTGAGCATGCTGATACAGTCCTCACAGAGAGCAAAAAAGAATGAAGTGGTCTTAGAGGATGAAAATCTGCCCTGATAGCTATGAGAAAAATTTGTCACACATAAACTGTGGCAATGAAAGTAACTCCAGCTTGACCTGTTTAGATCCAGCAAAATCTACTCCAATTCAGGTGAAACAATGATAAACAGAAGGAGCCAAATGCGATCAGATATCATTTGAATATATTTTAAGAATTTTCTGCACAAATATTGTTTAATTTTTTTTCAAAGAAATAAATACTGATAAATATAATAGACAAGTCCAATGACAATGATATAATAAATCATGTTATTAAATTCACTCTGTCTAAAAAGCCCTCAAAATTAGAAAGGAAGTCAATATATTCTATTTAATGCTTTTATAATTCTATGGCCTTTTATGCCAACTTTTACACTAAAAAAATAATTTCTTCTTAATGTTGTGTCTAAAAAAAATTCTAATTTTAGAGAATTTCATGTTTTATTGCTTTTCTAAATTGTCCAAAATACCATGTTGTGGCATTATGCTGCTTTGATCTGAGCGAGTTGACTTCAATTAAGAAGGAAATAAGCCTTAAAAGAAACACTTTCATTTTCTGTAGTCTATGTTGATTAAAAAATCACCTCCTGGGCCTTATGATGACCTTCTGATCTTTCTAAAAAAAAATTAAGACTGTATAAAGAAATCCTAACCTAAGGGTTCCCAAGAATTTTCTGAGGACATTCCCAGGGAAAAGAAGGAGAGGCAGACAACATTAGGGAATGAACCAGCCAGTTCTATAGAAGAGACTACACCTATCAAAAGACAGAGAAGATTGAAGAGAGCCATGCAGACTGTGTGGTGCCCCAATGGTCCAACAGACTGAGTGACAGGAGGAAATGAGATGGTTAAAACTCCATTCACAAGTGATGCACAAATCATTTACAACATCAGTAAAAAGAGATAACCTTAGAAAATTACAGACACATACAAAAATATTTTAAGACAAAGAACCAAGTGACAGAAAGAATGAAAGGGAAAAAGACTGTTTTTGACTAAAGTTGATTTTTAGAACTCGTCAATTCATGTTCTTAAATAAAAGCCTTTAATAAATAATATTTTAGTTCCTTTAGCCAACAATTAACAATCTAATTTCCATTAGGAATCAAACTTAAGGCCTTAATATTAAAAACTTTTGGCTCTACTCCTTGACCATTTAATTTTTAATTTTCATCATCAACAGTATTGCGAAGGTTTAACTTATGAAATACTTACACTTACTTACAGAAAAACTATTTAAACAAAAAGTAGTTAGAATTTAAGAATTGTCTTACTTCATACAATAGTAAACCATTTTATTTGGGTCGGATGTTAATATTATTATTATATTATGAATAGTTGTTTCTTTCGGTTTACAACATAAAATAGCAATAAAGAAATTCTTGCCTTTGGTATATTTTTATTTCACAAAATCAAAACAAAAGACTTACTTCTAAAGTATTAAAAGTGTTCAAAGTTCTATTTTTACTGCAGTTTCTTTTTTAATGTTTTGTGTGAAACTAATATTTAATGTTATATTCTACTATGCATTTACCCGAAAAAAAAAAGAAAAAAAGTTAATTTATATAAGAGTTCTGAATTATTTTTTAAAAAGATATCAAAAATATTTTTTATGTAAGAATGTAGTCTACATGTGCAGTTTCCATAAAGCATAAATCTTTTGTTATATGGTTTGACATGTTTTGAATGTTCTTTAAATTCTAAATTATAATACCCTAGCCTAAACCTGCCCAAGGACAACAGGGGACGACAGTGGACAGGGTTGAAACCCAGAACCATTGGGATGACAGTTTAGAACACATATCACTTAACCTGACAGCCATCCTCATCATTGACTTTTGACTTGCATAATACTAGTGCTGTAATGATTTTTAATACTAGTTCACCACTTATATGGATCAGTTGCAATCCCATTAGGTTATCAGGAGAAGAAAACCAGATCATTTATATTGTACTGACTACAGAGCCTTCAGCAAGGCTCTTGGCTACTTCTCAATCTAAATGGAATCTAAAAAAGCCCATATTGAATATATCCCTTCTTTAAGAGTACTGTGATTGATGTATTGTATGACAACAGATACCATACAGAAAGGTGTTAATGTTACCCTTGAAATATTAGACTTGCCAGCAGTCTTTGTACAAGTCTCAACTCTGCTGTGCTAGGCATTTTGAATTATTTCTTCATTATTTCTTATTCTTATTAAGTTTTAAAATGCATTTAGGTCCACTTCCACATGTTGCTCAACCAGGATTTGCATGGAAATCAAGCATCACGATTTGCATTCAGAATATCTGTCTTCATCGTCATTGCCTACAGACTGAAAACCATTTTGTCTGATAGGGTTTTTGCAGAGCATAAAGGTATATAGCTTGCTCTCTCCACCCAACAATTAATTTGGTGCTGGGTATAAAGTTACATAGCTTGATTCCTTCACCCAACAATTGGTTTTGTGCTGGGTATATAGATATATAGCTTGCTTTCTCCACCCAACAATTAGTTTGGTGCTGGGTATAAGGTACAAAACTTGATTCCTCCAACAACAAATGGTTTTGTGCTGGGCATAAAGGTACATAGCTTGCTTCCTCCACCCACAATTGGTTTTGTGCTGGGTATAAAGGTACATAGTTTGATTCCTCTACCCAACAATTAGTTTGGTGATGGGTATAAAATTACATAGCTTGATTCCTCCACCCAACAATTGGTTTTGTGCTGGGCATAAAGGTAGGCTACATAGCTTGCTTCCTCCACTCGAAAAATAGTTTGATGCTGGGTATAAAATTACATAGCTTGATTCCTCCACCCAACAATTGGTTTTGTGCTGGGTATAAAGTACATAGCTTGCTTCCTCCACCCAACAATTGGTTTTGTGCTGGGTATAAAGGTACATAGCTTGCTTCCTCCACCCAACAATTGGTTTTGTGCTGGGTATAAAGGTACATAGCTTGCTTCCTCCACCCAACAATTGGTTTTGTGCTGGGTATAAAGGTACATAGCTTGATTTCTCCACCCAACAATTGGTTTTGTGATGGGTATAAAGGTACATAGCTTGATTCCTCCACCCAAAATTTAGTTTTGTGATGGGTATAAAATTACATAGCTTGATTCCTCCACCCAACAATTGGTTTGTGCTGGGCATAAAGGTAGGCTACATAGCTTGCTTCCTTCACCCAAAAAATAGTTTGATGCTGGGTATAAAATTACAAGTATATAGCTTGCTTCCTCTACCCAACAATTGGTTTGTGCTGAGTATAAAGGTACATAGCTTGATTCCTCCAACCAACAATTGGTTTTGTGCTGGGTATAAAGGTACATAGCTTGATTCCTCCACCCAACAATTGGTTTTGTGCTGGGCATAAAGGTACATAGCTTGCTTCATCCACCAACAATTAGTTTGGTGCTGAGTATAAAGGTACATAGCTTGCTTCCTCCACACAACAATTGTTATTATGCAGGGTATAAGGTATGTATTATATAGCTTGCTTTCTCTCCCAACAAGCATGAACAATATATTTTAACAATGAGTGTCTCTGAAAGTTCTTGCTGTCTTTGATTTGATGGACTTATAGCATAACTCATGCAAATGTCAAGAATGGTGTTTCCAAAATACTAATAACTTTAATGTCTTTTTTCTATTACAAACTATTTTTGAAGTATTTTTTCATTCAACATTGTCCTTTAATTAATATTGCCTGATAAATTTTTGTATTCCTGGCATCAAAGTATGGAACTTACTACACAATAAGTTCAGGTGAACTGTATTTCTTTATGATGTACCAAAAAAATTATGATTTTATGCATTTCCTTTTTTGGAAACTAAGAATTGTTCTCATGTATGAATTATCTAAAATGTCTTAAGTATTGTGAACTTTTAATATGAGATACTGGTTTTCTTCTCCTGAAGTGTTGGACAACAAACTTTAAATACTCTGCACCCTATAAATACCCACCACTAGATCAGTAACAGGTAACAAGCCTTAATATCCAAAACAGAGATGTTAACGGCATGCTTTCAATCTTTACCCAAGAGTGACTATGATAATAGTCACACGAGTACAAAATGTACTACCACTTTCATCAAGAAAATATACTGATGATCTTTGAAGGGCTAGCTCCCATCTAGTCTGCCACTGCAGGTTCATCAATACCCACAGAGGGTAAAGACCCTTACTAATAAAGCCAACTATATACTACCAGCATTAAGGATGGTTCCCTCAAATCAGATTATGAAAAAAACACAAAAAAGATAAGACAACTATAAGTGATTCTCTATCGGGCTGATCAAACTCGATCAAGAAAGGAAAGTGACAAGTGATAAAAAGGGATAGGAAAGACCAAACAAAAAATAAATGGAAGAAATTAGTAAAGATCCATACTTAGTTTTCCAGTTAGTGCAACTAATCTAAACACAAGCAGTTAGTGTAACAGCCCTCAGAACAAGCATTTAGTGTAACAGCCCTCAACACTAGCAGTTAGTGTAACAGTTTTCAACACATGCAGTTAGTGTAACAGTTCTCAACACTAGCAGTTAGTGTTACAGTTCTCAACACAAGAAGTTAGTGTAACAGTTCTCAACATTAGCAGTTAGTGTAACAGTTCTCAACACTAGCAGTTAGTGTAAACAGTTCTCAACCCAAGCAGTTAGTGTAACAGCCCTCAACACCATCAATTAGTTCAACAACCCTAATACTAGCAGTTAATAGCACAAACCTGAACACTAGCAGTTAGCATAATAAACCCTAAACTACTGCAATAAAGAAACACAAATAATAAACAAAATAAATGCATGCCAACAACCCAAAACTTGTAGCAAACGTATAGTAGAAATAGCAAACAAGAATCAATAGGTGAAATAGTATGATCAGCTATGACAAACACTTGTGTGCCAAAATGTAACAATCTTAAATGTAGAAAAACAAATAAAGTAGACAGAGTACAGATATGAAAAAGTAGAAATTAGTACAAATCTTAACTTTAATACTTTATAGAAAATGTTTAACATGACCTTTTATTTTCATCACTTGATTGAAGTCCTCAAACATCAACATGTAAAGTTCCAATCAAATGAGTAGATCAACAGCTTGTCATAAAGTTCCAATCAATGAGTAACAGCTAGCCATTATGTTCCTAAGGCACTGAAATACAGATATTTAAATTGATTTTGTAAACAAAGTAAACAACTGTCCAGTTCCGCTAGCCATTCTGGTCAACATGGAGGTTCTAGTAAAACTGATACTGGGAGGTGAGAACAACTCACTTAACAAAATAACTTAGTAATGTAGTTATTAAAAACCTGTTTGTGTGTTTGGTGGGAAAAGAAGGCGGGACGAAGGATAATGTTGACAAGGCGATCTAATGCACAATTTAAAGCAAAGTCTGTGTGTAGTTTTGTAGAAGGCTTACACAATGTGTAGAAAGAAACATTTGAAACAGGGCTACTACTCCGTGGATTCTTCTTTTTAAGAGGCAGAATGAGAGAACGCAAGATATTAAAGAATAATTAAATTAAAGAACAACAGAACATAATTGATAAAAAGAGATAAAGTGCAAGAGAGAGTGAAAAGGAGCCATTTAGAAAGAGGTTAAAGAAAGAAAGCAAAAAAAAAGAGAGAGTATGGATCCAAACACAAATCAGAGAAATCAAAAAGGTTTGAAGTAGAAAAAGAGAGAACCAAATTTATATTCTCTCTATGAAACGGAGGGGGCGCGTTGGCTGCAACAAGCGGTAAAGCGCTTGGCTTTCGAACCGACGGGGGTTCCGGGTTCAAATCATGTTAGTGAAGACAGCGATTTTAATTTCGGGATCCTCTGAGTCCACCCAGCTCTAATGGGTACCTGACATAAGCTGGGAAAAAAGTAAAGGCGCTTGGTCCGGGTTGGTCGTTGTGCTGGTCACATGGTACCCTCGTCAACCGTGGGCCACAAAAAAACAACAACAGATTATCGTTACATCATCTGCCTTATAGATCGCAAGGTCCAAAAGGGGAACTCTACTTTACTATGAAAAATTAAACATTGTTTAGATTTATAAAAAAAAAAAAGAACGAGAGAATATAAAGAACCGCAGGGGGGGGGGGAGAAGGAGAGAGAGAGAGTTGGACTGACAGACAGACAGAGCGAAACGAGAAAGACGATGGAATGAATTAATCTTTCTATTGACTTGCTGATGCCAAGTAAAGGAATTGACATTGGCCACGTAATTTCATAAATGCTCCTTCTTACCTAGTGCTATTAGAGCATGGAATGGGTTGCCTAAGCTAGCCAGGAAAACCAGTGACTTGCAGAATTTAAGTCATTGGTTAACATGCATGACTAGATGCATGACGCTTAAGACGTATTATAATCATTATCTTTTTTGACGTAACGTCTTTATTATATAAGATAAGAATTCGAATCGATTTTGTTTCTCGAGTCCTCAGTAAATTATGTTTATGAGAGAGAGAGAGGGAGAAAAGGGAAGAGAAGAAAGAGCCATGGCAAGCCACGGTGCAAAGATTGAGAAAGAAGTAAGAGAGATATAACGGGACAAAGACCAAATACAATGGGGAAAGTGAGGGAGGTAGGGGACAAATGTGTAGTACAGGGTTAGAAGCATTTTCCCAGGACAATTTTTTAAATGGAGGAAATGTATTATAGATGTATAAATGTGTGTGCGCGCGCGTGCGCCGTATGTATGATACTGTTATGACTTTGCATGCGCACCGCCATCCAAGATTGTGCAGAAAGAAGGTGCGCACTATCTGTGACTAAACAATTCGGATGTTGACATGATAGAGAAAGGATTTCCGCCTAAGGAGAGAGCCAATATGGAGCTGCTGTACTCAAGGCAGATGCCCCTTTGTGTTTATCATATCTCCGTGTAAATAAACGTCTATGTCTCGTTAAGTTTGCCTCCCTTCAGTTATTACAATACAATTTAAAACATACACATAACTATGCATTTTTAAATCAATTCTTGGTACTTGAATATGGAGATAATAAATATCTTGCCAACATTCCACCCAGAACAAAAACAATGTCATCAGCTGTGGTATGTCCACAGAAAAAGTAATAAAAGTTATCTTATAATCGAGTAACAACTTGATTTGTGAAATGTGAACATATAATATTTACACAAGAGTGTTACTAAATTATTAAATGTTCACTACCTTAACTATTTTAGACCTTGTTTTTAATAACTTTACTACATAAAATTAAGCTCTTGTCCCGTTGGTATGAAGGGAGAGTAACCTTTTAGGGATTATGGGCACGACATGACCTAAAGTGTGCCGGTGTGCCAAAAACTCAAACTCAAGTCTAGATATAGGCCTACAAGATCTTTCAATTTTTTTTGTCAGTAGGGCCTAATATTTTATTTTTCATTTTGCTTATTTCAATAATAATAAACTGTTAGAAAAAAAATCATGTTTCATATGTTCCTTTAGAGTTTAACATAGTTTACTTCCTAGTTCAAACCTCCCGCAGGTAGACGGGGGATGGCCAATCGATGAATCCAAACGACAGTCCAGCGCGCAAACCGCACGACCAGGCAGCCATCCTTTTATTGTGTAAAGGTGGCCTATATATTTGTGATGTAATGAATAATTAATTGCAGTCTAAGGTGAAAGAAGATTAACGAGTGTAAACTTATGTATAGGCTTAAGGATACTTTCATGGCTTATGTTAAGGGTTAAAGTCTGATGAATTGATTTAAAATTATATTTTTTAAATATATAAACTAGCTAGATGATACGCTAGATCTAATCTAGATCTACAAGATCTAGTAGCCAGTTTATTTGTGAATGTATTGTTATTTTTTAAAAGAATTATTTGTGATGCCAAAATGATGACCAATTAATAAAATGCTATAAGTTGAAAAAAAATTGTTTAACTTTCTTTTTGTGTTTTACAAAATATGTGCATATATATATAATAGTATTTTTTTGGTAATCAAACCACACGTTTGCAATATACAATACAAAATAATTAAATGACAAATAAAAGATTATTCATTTTGTTAATTTAATATATAATACATTTGTATACATTTTTAAAACAATAAAACATTATGAGTGGCCAGGAAAATACAATTCATTTAATTGTGAAATTACTGATTTCATTTTTTTCTCTTCTTTGAAAACACTATGGCCTGGAGAGAAAAAAGCAGAAAGTAAGGATTAATAAATAATAATGTTATTTTATTTTTTCTTTCAAACAAACCAATACAAAAATCATCATTTACAAAAGATCCTTTTCAAAACGAATTCCAGTACATTTTAAATGAACATTTTGATTACTAAAAAAACGAATTTCACTCATGTATTTAGACAGTCAGCCAAGACTGTTGTCCAGGTGTGGCACGAGGAGCCATACATGAGCTAGGTAAATGGGAATTTTAGGTTTAGGACTATTCTTAAGAATATTGTTGTCAAATCACATTTAATGTTTCTGAATATTCTCAAGAAAATGGCTGTCAGATCACCTTTCCCTTTACCCTACACCCCACGTCACAAGCAGTCTGTCTAATACAAAACAAGTCAACAGATATCAAACAATCACAGAAAAAAAAACAACAGTCTGTTGGAAATATGCAAACAAAACTTTGGAAACGTCCAAAACAAAAAGAACAATATAAACAATAACAAGCTAGACTTAAACAAGATGAAATATAAATAAAAATGAGCTAACAACCTAAAACGAACTACAGCTTATAAAAAAATTTAAATGAAAAAGCAATGCTAAAAAAATACTGATAAAACAAAGTTAAACAATCTAAAATTAAATAAACTTTAAAGAAAATTAAACATGTTAACATTTAAAACATACAATACGGTTTTGACAAAAAAATTTGTCCGATGGCCGTCAAGACAAAACAATTCACAAATGAACAAAACAAAAAAATTATGAAGGTTTCAAACTAAAAGAATTAGACTAATTCTCCAAAGGACGAAATTTTAAAAAAAATTTAAATAATAGAGCTACACTAAAAAAAATTATAAGAAAATCTAAAATTAAATAAACTTCAAAGAAAATAAAACAAACATGTTAACATTAAAAACATACAATACGATTTTGACAAAAAACATTTGTCCGACGGCCGTCAAGAAAACAATTCACAAACAAACAAAACGAAACATTTATAAAGGTTCAATAATGTTTAAATAACTTCACCTTAATGCTAAAGTCACACTGGCATGTTGAGTTCTGTAGAGCCCACATCACAGTCCAAACTTGAATGTCTTGAAGTATGAGCCTATTCTAAAAAAAAACTTTCAAACTAAAAGAATTAGACTAATTCTCCAAAGGACGAAATTTTTAAAAATTCAAATAATAGAGCTACGCTAAAAAAAAATTATAAGAAAATCTAAAATTAAATAAACTTCAAAGAAAATATAACATTAAACATGTTAACATTTAAAACATACAATACGAGTTTGACTAAAAACATTTGTCAGACGGCCGTCTAGACACAACAATTCACAAACAAACAAAACAAAACATTTATGAAGGTTCAAAAATGTTTAAATAACTTCACCTTAATGCTAGTGTCACACTGGCATGTTGAGTTCTGTAGAGCCCACATCACAGTCCAAACTTGAATATCTTGAAGTATGAGCTTTTTCTGCAAAAATAATTTCAAACTAAAAAAATTAGACTAATTCTCTAAAGGAAGAAATTTAAAAAAAATTGAAATATAGAGCTACGCTAAAAAAAAATTATAAGAAAATCTAAATTAAATAGACTTCAAAGAAAATATAACATTAAACATGTTAACATTTAAAACATACAATACGAGTTTGACAAAAACATTTGTCAGACGGCCGTCTAGACACAACAATTCACAAACAAAGAAAACAAAACATTTATGAAGGTTCAATAATGTTTAAATAACTTCACCTTAATGCTAATGTCACACTGGCATGTTGAGTTCAGTAGAGCCCACATCTCATTCCAAACTTGAATGTGTTGAAGTATGAACCCTCTTCTGAAAAAATACTTTCAACTAAAGAATTAGACTAATTCTCCAAAGGATAAAACTTTAAAAAAAAATTTTAATAATAGAGCTACGCTAAAAAAAATTTAAGAAAATCTAAAATAAAGTAAATTTCAAAAAAAATAAAACATTAAACATGTTAACATTTAAAACATACAATACGGTTTTGACAAAAAACATTTGTCTGACGGCCGTCAAGACAAAACAATTCAAAACAAACAAAACAAAACATTATGAAGATTTAATAATGTTTAAATAACTTCACCTTAATGCTAATGTCACACTGGCATGTTTAGTTCTGTAGAGCCCACATCAAAGTCCAAGCTTGAATGTCTTGAAGTATAAGCCTCTTTTAAAAAAAAAAACTTTCAAACTAAAAGAATTAGACTAATTCTCCAAAGGACGACATTTTTTAAAAATTCAAATAACAGAGCTACACTAAAACAAAATTATAAGAAAATCTAAAATTAAATAAACTTCAAAGAAAATAAAACATTAAACATGTTAACATTTAAAACATACAATACGAGTTTGACAAAAAACATTTGTCAGACGGCCGTCTAGACACAACAATTCACAAACAAACAAAACAAAACATTTATGAAGGTTCAATAATGTTTAAATAACTTCACCTTAATGCTAATGTCACACTGGCATATTAAGTTCTGTAGAGCCCACATCTTAGTCCAAACTTGAATGTCTTGAGTAAAAGCCTCTTCTGAAAAAAATTACTTTCAAACTAAAAGAATTAGACTAATTCTCCAAAGGATGAAACTTAAAAAAAAATTTTAATAATAGAGCTACGCTAAAAAAAATTTAAGAAAATCTAAAATATAATAAATTTAAAAAAAAATAAAACATTAAACATGTTAACATTTAAAACATACAATACAGTTTTGACAAAAAACATTTGTCTGACGGCCGTCAAGACAAAACAATTCACAAACTAACAAAACAAAACATTTATGAAGATTCAATAATGTTTAAATAACTTTCACCTTAATGCTAATGTCACACTAGCATGTTGAGTTCTGTAGAGAATACATCACAGTCCAAGCTTGAATGTCTTGAAGTATGAGCCTCTTCTAAAAAAAAACTTTCAAACTAAAAGAATTAGACTAATTCTCCAAAGGACGAAATTTTTTTATAAAAATTGAAATAATAGAGCTACGCTAAAAAAAAATTATAAGAAAATCTAAAATTAAAAAAAATTAAAAGAAAAAAAAACATTAAACATGTTATCATTTAAAACATACAATACGGTTTTGACAAAAAACATTTGTCTGACGGCCGTCAAGACAAAACAATTTACAAACAAACAAAACAAAACATTTATGAAGGTTCAATAATGTTTAAATAACTTCACCTTAATGCTAATGTCACACTGGCATGTTGAGTTCTGTAGAGAATACATCACAGTCCAAGCTTAAATGTCTTGAAGTATGAGCCTCTTCTAAAAAAAAACTTTCAAACTAAAAGAATTAGACTAATTCTCCAAAGGACGAAATTTTTTTAAAAAATTGAAATAATAGAGCTACGCTAAAAAAAAATTATAAGAAAATGTAAAATTAAATAAATTTAAAAGAAAAAAAAAATTAAACATGATAACATTTAAAACATACAATACGGTTTTGACAAAAACATTTGTCAGACGGCGGTCTAGACAAAAAAAATTCAAAAACAAACAAAAAAAAACATTTATGAAGGTTCAATAATGTTTAAATAACTTCACCTTAATACTAATGTCACACTGGCATGTTGAGTTCTGTAAAGCCCGCATCACAGTCAAGGCTTGAATGTCTTGAAGTATGAGCCTCTTCTAAAAAAAAAACTTTCAAACTAAAGAATTAGAGTGATTCTCCAAAGGACGAAATTTTTTTAAAAATTCAAATAATAGAGCTAGGCTAAAAAAACAATTATAAGAAAATCTAAAATTAAATAAACTTCAAAGAAAATATAACATTAAACATGTTAACATTTAAAACATACAATACGGTTTTGACAAAAAACATTTGTCCGACGGCCGTCAAGACAAAAAAATTCACAAACAAACAAAAAAAAACATTTATGAAGGTTCAAAAATGTTTAAATAACTTCACTTAATGCTATGGTCACACTGCATGTTGAGTTCTGTAGAGCCCACATCACAGTCCAAGCATGAATGTCTTGAAGTATGAGCCTCTTCTAAAAAAAAACTTTCAAACTAAAAGAATAGACTAATTCTCCAAAGGACGAAATTTTTTTAAAAAATTTAAATAATAGAGCTACGCTAAAAAGAATTATAAGAAAATCTAAAATTAAATAAACTTCAAAGAAAATATAACATTAAACATGTTAACATTTAAAACAAAACAAAACATTTATGAAGGTTTAATAATGTTTAAATAACTTCACCTTAATGCTAATGTCACACTGGCATGTTAAGTTCTGTAGAGCCCACATCTCAGTCCAAAATTAAATGTCTTGAAGTATAAGCCTTTTCTGAAAAAATACTTTCAAACAAAAGAATTAGACTAATTCTCCAAAGGACGAAATTTAAAAAAAAAAATTGAATAATAGAGCTATGCTAAAAAAAAAATTTAATAAAATCTAAAAATAAATAAACTTCAAAGAAAAAAAACCCATTAAACATGTTAACATTTAAAACATACAATACGGTTTTGACAAAAAACATTTGTCTGACGGCCGTCAAGACAAAACAATTTACAAACAAACAAAACAAAACATTTATGAAGGTTCAATAATGTTTAAATAACTTCACCTTAATGCTAATGTCACACTGGCATATTGAGTTCTGTAGAGCCCACATCAAAGTCCAAGCATGAATGTCTTGAAGTATGAGCCTCTTTTAAAAAAAAAACTTTCAAACTAAAAGAATTAGACTATTTCTCCAAAGGACGAATTTTTTTTAAAAATTTAAATAATAGTGCTACGCTAAAAAAAAAGTATTAAAAAATCTAAAAAAAAATAAACTTCAAAGAAAATTAAACATGTTAACATTTAAAACATACTATACGGTTTCGACAAAAAACATTTGTCCGACGGCCGTCAAGACAAAACAATTCACAAACAAACAAAACAAAACATTTATGAAGGTTCAATAATGTTTAAATAACTTTCACCTTAATGCTAATGTCACACTGGCATATTGAGTTCTGAAGAGACCACATCACAGTCCAAGCTTGAATGTCTTGAAGTATGAGCCTCTTTTTAAAAAAAACTTTCAAACTAAAAGAATTAGAGTGATTCTCCAAAGGACGAAATTTTTTTTAAAAATTGAAATAATAGAGCTACGCTAAAAAAAAGTATAAGAAAATCTAAAATTAAATAAATTTAAAAGAAAAAAAAAATTAAACATGTTAACATTTAAAACATACAATACTGTTTTGACAAAAAACATTTGTCCGACTGGCCGTCTAGACACAAAAATTCACAAACAAACAAAACAAAACATTTATGAAGGTTCAATAATGTTTAAATAACTTCACCTTAATGCTATGGTCACACTGGCATGTTGAGTTCTGTAGAGCCCACATCACAGTCCAAGCATGAATGTCTTGAAGTATGAGCCTCTTCTAAAAAAAAACTTTCAAACTAAAAGAATTAGACTAATTCTCCAAAGGACGAAATTTTTTAAAAATTTAAATAATAGAGCTACGCTAAAAGAATTATAAGAAAATCTAAAATTAAATAAACTTCAAAGAAAATATAAGATTAAACATGTTAACATTTAAAACAAAACAAAACATTTATGAAGGTTTAATAATGTTTAAATAACTTCACCTTAATGCTATGTCACACTGGCATGTTGAGTTCTGTAGAGCCCACATCTCAGTCCAAAATTAAATGTCTTGAAGTATAAGCCTTTTCTGAAAAATACTTTCAAACTAAAAGAATTAGACTAATTCTCCAAAGGACGAAATTTAAAAAAAAATTGAAATAATAGAGCTATGCTAAAAAAAAATTTAATAAAATCTAAAAATAAATAAACTTCAAAGAAAAAAACCCATTAAACATGTTAACATTTAAAACATACAATACGGTTTTGACAAAAAACATTTATCTGACGGCCGTCAAGACAAAACAATTTACAAATAAAACAAAACAAAACATTTATGAAGGTTCAATAATGTTTAAATAACTTCACTTAATGCTAATGTCACACTGGCATATTGAGTTCTGTAGAGCCCACATCAAAGTCCAAGCTTGAATGTCTTGAAGTATGAGCCTCTTTTAAAAAAAAACTTCAAACTAAAAGAATTAGACTATTTCTCCAAAGGACGAAATTTTTTTTAAAAATTTAAATAATAGTGCTACGCTAAAAATAAGTATTAAAAAATCTAAAAATAAATAAACTTCAAAGAAAATTAAACATGTTAACATTTAAAACATACTATACGGTTTCGACAAAAAAATTTGTTCGACGGCCGTCAAGACAAAACAATTCACAAACAAACAAAACAAAACATTTATGAAGGTTCAATAATGTTTAAATAACTTCACCTTAATGCTAATGTCACACTGGCATATTGAGTTCTGAAAAGACCACATCACAGTCCAAGCTTGAATGTCTTGAAGTATGAGCCTCTTTTAAAAAAAAACTTTCAAACTAAAAGAATTAGACTATTTCTCCAAAGGACTACATTTTTTTAAAAATTGAAATAATAGAGCTACGCTAAAAAAAAGTATAAGAAAATCTAAAATTAAATAAATTTAAAAGAAAAAAAAATTAAACATGTTAACATTTAAAACATACAATACGGTTTTGACAAAAAACATTTGTCCGACGGCCGTCTAGACACAAAAATTCACAAACAAACAAAACAAAACATTTATGAAGGTTCAATAATGTTTAAATAACTTCACCTTAATGCTATGTCACACTGGCATGTTGAGTTCTGTAGAGCCCACATCTCAGTCCAAACTTGAATGTCTTGAAGTATAAGCCCTTTTCTGAAAAAATACTTTCAAAGTAAAAGAATTAGACTAATTCTCCAAAGGATTAAACTTAAAAAAAAAATTAAATAATAGAGCTACGCTAAAAAAAATTTAAGAAAATCTAAAATATAATAAATTCAAAAAAAATAAAACATTAAACATGTTAACATTAAAACATACAATACAGTTTTGACAAAAAACATTTGTCTGACAGCCGTCAAGATAAAAACAATTCACAAACTAGCAAAACAAAACATTTATGAAGAATCAATAATGTTTAAATAACTTCACCTTAATGCTAATGTCACACTGGCATGTTGAGTTCTGTAGAGCATACATCACAGTCCAAGCTTGAATGTCTTGAAGTATGAGCCTCTTTTAAAAAAAAAACTTTCAAACTAAAAGAATTAGATCAATTCACAGAAAGACGAAATTTAAAAAAAATAAATTGAAATAATAGAGCTACGCTAAAAAGAATTATAAGAAAAACTAAAATTAAATAAACTTCGAAGAAAATAAAAACATTAAACATGTTAACATTTAAAACAAAAACAAAACATTTATGAAGGTTTAATAATGTTTAAATAACTTCACCTTAATGCTAATGTCACACTGGCATGTTGAGTTCTGTAGAGTCCACATCTCAGTCCAAAATTAAATGTCTTGAAGTATAAGCCTTTTCTGAAAAAATACTTTCAAACTAAAAGAATTAGACTAATTCTCCAAAGGACGAAATTTAAAAAAAAAATTGAAATAATAGAGCTATGCTAAAAAAAAAATTTAATAAAATCTAAAAATAAATAAACTTCAAAGAAAAAAAACCATTAAACATGTTAACATTTAAAACATACAATACGGTTTTGACAAAAAACATTTGTCTGACGGCCGTCAAGACAAAACAATTTACAAACAAACAAAACAAAACATTTATGAAGGTTCAATAATGTTTAAATAACTTCACCTTAATGCTAATGTCACACTGGCATATGAGTTCTGTAGACCCCACATCACAGTCCAAGCTTGAATGTCTTAAAGTATGAGCCTCTTCTAAAAAAAAAACTTTCAAACTAAAAGAATTAGACGAATTCTACAAAGGACGAAATTTTTTTAAAAAATTTAAATAATAGTGCTACGCTAAAAAAAAAGTATAAAAAAATCTAAAAATAAATAAACTTCAAAGAAAATTAAACATGTTAACATTTAAAACATACTATACGGGTTTCGACAAAAAACATTTGTCCGACCGGCCGTCAAGACAAAACAATTCACAAACAAACAAAACAAAACATTTATGAAGGTTCAATAATGTTTAAATAACTTCACCTTAATGCTATGTCACAGTGGCATATTGAGTTCTGAAGGAGCCCACATCACAGTCCAAGCTTGAATGTCTTGAAGTATGAGCCTCTTTTAAAAAAAAACTTTCAAACTAAAAGACTTAGACTATTTCTCCAAAGGACGACATTTTTTTAAAAATTGAAATAATAGAGCTACGCTAAAAAAAATTTAAGAAAATCTAAAATAAAATAAAATTTAAAAAAAAAATAAAACATTAAACATGTTAAGATTTAAAACATACAATACACTATTGACAAAAAACATTTGTCCGACGGCCGTCAAGACAAAAAAAATTCACAAACAAACAAAACAAAACATTTATGAAGGTTCAATAATGTTTAAATAACTTCACCTTAATGCTAAAGTCACACTGGCATGTTGAGTTCTGTAGAGCCACATCACAGTCCAAGCTTGAATGTCTTGAAGTATGAGCCTCTTTTAAAAAAAAACTTTCAAACTAAAAGAATTAGACTAATTCTCCAAAGGACGAAATTTTTTAAAAATTCAAATAACAGAGCTACGCTAAACAAAATTATAAGAAAATCTAAAATAAATAGACTTCAAAGAAAATATAACATTTAACATGTTAACATTTAAAACATACAATACGAGTTTGACAAAAAACATTTGTCTCACGGCCGTCTAGACACAACAATTTACAAACAAAGAAAACAAAACATTTATGAAGGTTCAATAATGTTTAAATAACTTCACCTTAATGCTAATGTCACACTGGCATGTTGAGTTCAGTAGAGCCCACATCTCAGTCCAAACTTGAATGTATAAGTAAGAGCCTCTTCTGAAAAAATACTTTCAAACTAAAAGAATTAGACTAATTCTCCAAAGGATGAAACTTAAAAAAAAAAATTTAATAATAGAGCTACGCTAAAAAAAATTAAGAAAATCTAAAATAAAATAAATTTCAAAAAAAATAAAACATTAAACATGTTAACATTTAAAACATACAATACGGTTTTGACAAAAACATTTGTCTGACGGCCATCAAGACAAAACAATTCACAAACAAACAAAACAAAACATTTATGAAGATTTAATAATGTTTAAATAACTCACCTTAATGCTAATGTCACACTGGCATGTTGAGTTCTGTAGAGCATACATCACAGTCCAATTGAATGTCTTGAAGTATGAGCCTCTTCTAAAAAAAAACTTTCAAACTAAAAGAATTAGACTAATTCTCCAAAGGACGAAATTTTTTTAAAAAATTGAAATAATAGAGCTACGCTAAAAAAAAATTATAAGAAATTCTAAAATTAAAAAAAATTAAAAGAAAAAAAAACATTAAACATGTTATCATTTAAAACATACAATACGTTTTTGACAAAAAACATTTGTCTGACGGCCGTCAAGACAAAACAATTTACAAACAAACAAAACAAAACATTTATGAAGGTCCAAAAATGTTTAAATAACTTCACCTTAATGCTAATGTCACACTGGCATATTGAGTTCTGTAGACCCCACATCACAGTCCAAGCTTGAATGTCTTAAAGTATGAGCCTCTTCTAAAAAAAACTTTCAAACTAAAAGAATTAGACGAATTCTACAAAGGACGAAATTTTTTAAAAAAATTTTAATAATAGTGCTACGCTAAAAAAAAAGTATAAAAAAATCTAAAAATAAATAAACTTCAAAGAAAATTAAACATGTTAACATTTAAAACATACTATACGGTTTCGACAAAAAACATTTGTCTGACGGCCGTCAAGACAAAACAATTCACAAACAAACAAAACAAAACATTTATGAAGGTTCAATAATGTTTAAATAACTTCACCTTAATGCTAATGTCACAGTGGCATATTGAGTTCTGAAGAGCCCACATCACAGTCCAAGCTTGAATGTCTTGAAGTATGAGCCTCTTTTAAAAAAAAACTTTCAAACTAAAAGAATTAGACTATTTCTCCAAAGGACGACATTTTTTTTAAAAATTGAAATAATAGAGCTACGCTAAAAAAAATTTAAGAAAATCTAAAATAAAATAAATTTCAAAAAAAAATAAAACATTAAACATGTTAAGATTTAAAACATACAATACAGTATTGACAAAAAACATTTGTCCGACGGCCGTCAAGACAAAAAAATTCACAAACAAACAAAACAAAACATTTATGAAGGTTCAATAATGTTTAAATAACTTCACCTTAATGCTAAAGTCACACTGGCATGTTGAGTTCTGTAGAGCCCACATCACAGTCCAAGCTTGAATGTCTTGAAGTATGAGCCTCTTTTAAAAAAAAACTTTCAAACTAAAAGAATTAGACTAATTCTCCAAAGGACGAAATTTTTTAAAAATTCAAATAACAGAGCTACGCTAAAACAAAATTATAAGAAAATCTAAAATTAAATAGACTTCAAAGAAAATATATTATTAAACATGTTAACATTTAAAACATACAATACGAGTTTGACAAAAAACATTTGTCTCACGGCCGTCTAGACACAACAATTCACAAACAAAGAAAACAAAACATTTATGAAGGTTCAATAATGTTTAAATAACTTCACCTTAATGCCAATGTCACACTGGCATGTTGAGTTCAGTAGAGCCCACATCGCAGTCCAAACTTGAATGTGTTGAAGTATGAGCCTCTTCTAAAAAAAAATACTTTCAAACTAAAAGAATTAGACTAATTCTCCAAAGGATGAAACTTTAAAAAAAAAATTTAATAATAGAGCTACGCTAAAAAAAATTTAAGAAAATCTAAAATAAAATAAATTTCAAAAAAAATAAAACATTAAACATGTTAACATTTAAAACATACAATACGGTTTTGACAAAAAACATTTGTCTGACGGCCGTCAAGACAAAACAATTCACAAACAAACAAAACAAAACATTTATGAAGATTTAATAATGTTTAAATAACTTCACCTTAATGCTAATGTCACACTGGCATGTTGAGTTCTGTAGAGCATACATCACAGTCCAAGCTTGAATGTCTTGAAGTATGAGCCTCTTCTAAAAAAAAACTTTCAAACTAAAAGAATTAGACTAATTCTCCATAGGACGAAATTTTTTTAAAAAATTGAAATAATAGAGCTACGCTAAAAAAAAATTATAAGAAAATCTAAAATTAAAAAAAATTAAAAGAAAATAAAACATTAAACATGTTATCATTTAAAACATACAATACGTTTTTGACAAAAAACATTTGTCTGACCGCCGTCAAGACAAAACAATTTACAAACAAACAAAACAAAACATTTATGAAGTTCCAAAAATGTTTAAATAACTTCACCTTAATGCTAATGTCACACTGGCATGATGAGTTCTGTAGAGCCCACATCACAGTCTAAGCATGAATGTCTTGAAGTATGAGCCTCTTCTAAAAAAAAACTTTCAAACTAAAAGAATTAGACTAATTCTACAAAGGACGAAAATTTTTTTAAAAATTTAAATAATAGAGCTACGCTAAAAAAAAAAGTATAAAAAAATCTAAAAATAAATAAACTTCTAAGAAAATTAAACATGATAACATTTAAAACATACTATACGGTTTCGACAAAAAACATTTGTCCGACGGCCGTCAAGACAAAACAATTCACAAACAAACAAAACAAAACATTTATGAAGGTTCAATAATGTTTAAATAACTTCACCTTAATGCTAATGTCACAGTGGCATATTGAGTTCTGAAGAGCCCACATCACAGTCCAAGCTTGAATGTCTTGAAGTATGAGCCTCTTTTAAAAAAAAACTTTCAAACTAAAAGAATTAGACTATTTCTCCAAAGGACGACATTTTTTTTAAAAATTGAAATAATAGAGCTACGCTAAAAAAAATTTAAGAAAATCTAAAATAAAATAAATTTCAAAAAAAAATAAAACATTAAACATGTTAAGATTTAAAACATACAATACAGTATTGACAAAAAACATTTGTCCGACGGCCGTCAAGACAAAAAAATTCACAAACAAACAAAACAAAACATTTATGAAGGTTCAATAATGTTTAAATAACTTCACCTTAATGCTAAAGTCACACTGGCATGTTGAGTTCTGTAGAGCCCACATCACAGTCCAAGCTTGAATGTCTTGAAGTATGAGCCTCTTTTAAAAAAAAACTTTCAAACTAAAAGAATTAGACTAATTCTCCAAAGGACGAAATTTTTTAAAAATTCAAATAACAGAGCTACGCTAAAACAAAATTATAAGAAAATCTAAAATTAAATAGACTTCAAAGAAAATATATTATTAAACATGTTAACATTTAAAACATACAATACGAGTTTGACAAAAAACATTTGTCTCACGGCCGTCTAGACACAACAATTCACAAACAAAGAAAACAAAACATTTATGAAGGTTCAATAATGTTTAAATAACTTCACCTTAATGCCAATGTCACACTGGCATGTTGAGTTCAGTAGAGCCCACATCGCAGTCCAAACTTGAATGTGTTGAAGTATGAGCCTCTTCTAAAAAAAAATACTTTCAAACTAAAAGAATTAGACTAATTCTCCAAAGGATGAAACTTTAAAAAAAAAATTTAATAATAGAGCTACGCTAAAAAAAATTTAAGAAAATCTAAAATAAAATAAATTTCAAAAAAAATAAAACATTAAACATGTTAACATTTAAAACATACAATACGGTTTTGACAAAAAACATTTGTCTGACGGCCGTCAAGACAAAACAATTCACAAACAAACAAAACAAAACATTTATGAAGATTTAATAATGTTTAAATAACTTCACCTTAATGCTAATGTCACACTGGCATGTTGAGTTCTGTAGAGCATACATCACAGTCCAAGCTTGAATGTCTTGAAGTATGAGCCTCTTCTAAAAAAAAACTTTCAAACTAAAAGAATTAGACTAATTCTACAAAGGACGAAAATTTTTTTAAAAATTTAAATAATAGAGCTACGCTAAAAAAAAAAGTATAAAAAAATCTAAAAATAAATAAACTTCTAAGAAAATTAAACATGATAACATTTAAAACATACAATACGGTTTTGACAAAAAACATTTGTCCGACGGCCGTCAAGACAAAAAAAATTCAAAAACAAACAAAAAAAAACATTTATGAAGGTTTAATAATGTTTAAATAACTTCACCTTAATACTAATGTCACACTGGCATGTTGAGTTCTGTAAAGCCCGCATCACAGTCAAGGCTTGAATGTCTTGAAGTATGAGCCTCTTCTAAATAAAAACTTTCAAACTAAAAGAATTAGAGTGATTCTCCAAAGGACGAAATTTTTTTAAAAATTCAAATAATAGAGCTAGGCTAAAAAAACAATTAAAGGAAAATCTAAAATTAAATAAACTTCAAAGAAAATATAACATTAAACATGTTAACATTTAAAACATACAATACGGTTTTGACAAAAAACATTTGTCCGACGGCCGTCAAGACAAAAAAATTCACAAACAAACAAAAAAAAACATTTATGAAGGTTCAAAAATGTTTAAATAACTTCACCTTAATGCTAATGTCACACTGGCATGTTGAGTTCTGTAGAGCCCACATCACAGTCCAAGCATGAATGTCTTGAAGTATGAGCCTCTTCTAAAAAAAAACTTTCAAACTAAAAGAATTAGACTAATTCTCCAAAGGACGAAATTTTTTTAAAAATTTAAATAATAGAGCTACGCTAAAAAGAATTATAAGAAAATCTAAAATTAAATAAACTTCAAAGAAAATATAACATTAAACATGTTAACATTTAAAACAAAACAAAACATTTATGAAGGTTTAATAATGTTTAAATAACTTCACCTTAATGCTAATGTCACACTGGCATGTTGAGTTCTGTAGAGCCCACATCTCAGTCCAAAATTAAATGTCTTGAAGTATAAGCCTTTTCTGAAAAAATACTTTCAAACTAAAAGAATTAGACTAATTCTCCAAAGGACGAAATTTATAAAAAAAATTGAAATAATAGAGCTATGCTAAAAAAAAATTTAATAAAATCTAAAAATAAATAAACTTCAAAGAAAAAAACCCATTTAACATGTTAACGATTAAAACATACAATACGGTTTTGACAAAAAACATTTGTCTGACGGCCGTCAAGACAAAACAATTTACAAACAAACAAAACAAAACATTTATGAAGGTTCAATAATGTTTAAATAACTTCACCTTAATGCTAATGTCACACTGGCATATTGAGTTCTGTAGAGCCCACATCACAGTCTAAGCTTGAATGTCTTAAAGTATGCACCTCTTCTAAAAAAAAACTTTCAAACTAAAAGAATTAGATGAATTCTACAAAGGACGAAATTTTTTTTAAAAATTTAAATAATAGTGCTATGCTAAAAAAAAAGTATAAAAAAATCTAAAAATAAATAAACTTCAAAGAAAATTAAACATGTTAACATTTAAAACATACTATACGGTTTCGACAAAAAACATTTGTCCGACGGCCGTCAAGACAAAACAATTCACAAACAAACAAAACAAAACATTTATGAAGGTTCAATAATGTTTAAATAACTTCACCTTAATGCTAATGTCACAGTGGCATATTGAGTTCTGAAGAGCCCACATCACAGTCCAAGCTTGAATGTCTTGAAGTATGAGCCTCTTTTAAAAAAAAACTTTCAAACTAAAAGAATTAGACTATTTCTCCAAAGGACGACATTTTTTTAAAAAATTGAAATAATAGAGCTACGCTAAAAAAAATTTAAGAAAATCTAAAATAAAATAAATTTCAAAAAAAAATAAAACATTAAACATGTTAAGATTTAAAACATACAATACAGTATTGACAAAAAACATTTGTCCGACGGCCGTCAAGACAAAAAAATTCACAAACAAACAAAACAAAACATTTATGAAGGTTCAATAATGTTTAAATAACTTCACCTTAATGCTAAAGTCACACTGGCATGTTGAGTTCTGTAGAGCCCACATCACAGTCCAAGCTTGAATGTCTTGAAGTATGAGCCTCTTTTAAAAAAAAAACTTTCAAACTAAAAGAATTAGACTAATTCTCCAAAGGACGAAATTTTTTAAAAATTCAAATAACAGAGCTACGCTAAAACAAAATTATAAGAAAATCTAAAATTAAATAGACTTCAAAGAAAATATATTATTAAACATGTTAACATTTAAAACATACAATACGAGTTTGACAAAAAACATTTGTCTCACGGCCGTCTAGACACAACAATTCACAAACAAAGAAAACAAAACATTTATGAAGGTTCAATAATGTTTAAATAACTTCACCTTAATGCCAATGTCACACTGGCATGTTGAGTTCAGTAGAGCCCACATCGCAGTCCAAACTTGAATGTGTTGAAGTATGAGCCTCTTCTAAAAAAAAATACTTTCAAACTAAAAGAATTAGACAAATTCTCCAAAGGATGAAACTTTAAAAAAAAAATTTAATAATAGAGCTACGCTAAAAAAAATTTAAGAAAATCTAAAATAAAATAAATTTCAAAAAAAATAAAACATTAAACATGTTAACATTTAAAACATACAATACGGTTTTGACAAAAAACAATTGTCTGACGGCCGTCAAGACAAAACAATTCACAAACAAACAAAACAAAACATTTATGAAGATTTAATAATGTTTAAATAACTTCACCTTAATGCTAATGTCACACTGGCATGTTGAGTTCTGTAGAGCATACATCACAGTCCAAGCTTGAATGTCTTGAAGTATGAGCCTCTTCTAAAAAAAAACTTTCAAACTAAAAGAATTAGACTAATTCTCCAAAGGACAAAATTTTTAAAAAAATTGAAATAATAGAGCTACGCTAAAAAAAAATTATAAGAAAATCTAAAATTAAAAAAAATTAAAAGAAAATAAAACATTAAACATGTTATCATTTAAAACATACAATACGTTTTTGACAAAAAACATTTGTCTAACCGCCGTCAAGACAAAACAATTTACAAACAAACAAAACAAAACATTTATGAAGGTTCAATAATGTTTAAATAACTTCACCTTAATGCTAATGTCACACTGGCATGATGAGTTCTGTAGAGCCCACATCACAGTCTAAGCATGAATGTCTTGAAGTATGAGCCTCTTCTAAAAAAAAACTTTCAAACTAAAAGAATTAGACTAATTCTACTAAGGACGAAAATTTTTTTAAAAATTTAAATAATAGAGCTACGCTAAAAAAAAAGTATAAAAAAATCTAAAAATAAATAAACTTCTAAGAAAATTAAACATGATAACATTTAAAACATACAATACGGTTTTGACAAAAAACATTTGTCCGACGGCCGTCAAGACAAAAAAAATTCAAAAACAAACAAAAAAAAACATTTATGAAGGTTTAATAATGTTTAAATAACTTCACCTTAATACTAATGTCACACTGGCATGTTGAGTTCTGTAAAGCCCGCATCACAGTCAAGGCTTGAATGTCTTGAAGTATGAGCCTCTTCTAAAAAAAAACTTTCAAACTAAAAGAATTAGAGTGATTCTCCAGAGGACGAAATTTTTTTAAAAATTGAAATAATAGAGCTAGGCTAAAAAAACAATTATAAGAAAATCTAAAATTAAAAAAACTTCAAAGAAAATATAACATTAAACATGTTAACATTTAAAACATACAATACGGTTTTGACAAAAAACATTTGTCCGACGGCCGTCAAGACAAAAAAATTCACAAACAAACAAAAAAAAACATTTATGAAGGTTCAAAAATGTTTAAATAACTTCACCTTAATGCTAATGTCACACTGGCATGTTGAGTTCTGTAGAGCCCACATCACAGTCCAAGCATGAATGTCTTGAAGTATGAGCCTCTTCTAAAAAAAAACTTTCAAACTAAAAGAATTAGACTAATTCTCCAAAGGACGAAATTTTTTTAAAAATTTAAATAATAGAGCAACGCTAAAAAAAAAATTATAAGAAAATCTAAAATTAAATAAACTTCAAAGAAAATATAACATTAAACATGTTAACATTTAAAACATACAATACGAGTTTGACAAAAAACATTTGTCAGACGGCCGTCTAGACACATCAATTCACAAACAAACAAAACAAAACATTTATGAAGGTTCAATAATGTTTAAATAACTTCACCTTAATGCTAATGTCACACTGGCATGTTGAGTTCTGTAGAGCCCACATCTCAGTCCAAACTTGAATGTCTTGAAGTATGAGCCTCTTCTGAAAAAATACTTTCAAACTAAAAAAATTAGACTAATTCTCCAAAGGAAGAAATTTTAAAAAAAAATTGAAATAATAGAGCTACGCTAAAAAAAAATTTTAAGAAAATCTAAAATTAAATAAACTTAAAAAAAAAACAACATTAAACATGTTAACATTTAAAACATACAGTACGGTTTTGACAAAAAACATTTGTCAGACGGCCATCAAGACAAAACACTTCACAAACAAACACAACAAAACATTTATGAAGGTTCAAAAATGTTTAAATAACTTCACCTTAATGCTAATGTCACACTGGCATGTTGAGTTCTGTAGAGCCCACATCACAGTCCAAACTTGAATGTCTTGAAGTATGAGCCTCTTCTGAAAAAATACTTTCAAACTAAAAGAATTAGACTAATTCTCCAAAGGACGAAATTTTTTTAAAAATTCAAATAATAGAGCTACGCTAAAAAAAAATTCTAAGAAAATCTAAAATTAAATAAACTTCAAAGAAAATATAACATTAAACATGTTAACATTTAAAACATACAATACGGTTTTGACAAAAAACATTTGTCTGACGGCCGTCAAGACAAAACAATTCACAAACAAACAAAACAAAACATTTATGAAGGTTCAAAAATGTTTAAATAACTTCACCTTAATGCTAATGTCACACTGGCATGTTGAGTTCTGTAGAGCCCACATCACAGTCCAAACTTGAATGTCTTGAAGTATGAGCCTCTTGTGAAAAAATACTTTCAAACTAAAAAAATTAGACTAATTCTCCAAAGGAAAAAATGTAAAAAAAAATTGAAATAATAGAGCTACGCTAAAAAAAAATTATAAGAAAATTTAAATATAAATAAACTTCAAAGAAAATAAAACATAAAGCATGCTAACATTTAAAACATACAATACAATTTGTAGAAAAAACATTTGTCCGATGGCCGTCAAGACAAAACAATTCACAAACAAAAAAAAAGAAACATTTATAAAAGTTCAATAATGTGTAAATAACTTCACCTTAATGCTAATGTCACACTGGCATGTTGAGTTCTGTAGAGCCCACATCACAGTCCAAGCTTGAATGTCCTTGAAGTATGAGCCTCTTCTAAAAAAAAACTTTCAAACTAAAAGAATTAGACTAATTCTCCAAAGGACGAAATTTTTTTAAAAATTCAAATAATAGAGCTACGCTAAAAAAAAATTATAAGAAAATCTAAAATTAAATAAACTTCAAAGAAAATAAAACATTAAACATGTTAACATTTAAAACATACAATACGGTTTTGACAAAAAACATTTGTCCGACGGCCGTCAAGACAAAACAATTCACAAACAAACAAAACAAAACATTTATAAAGGTTCAATAATGTTTAAATAACTTCACCTTAATGCTAATGTCACACTGGCATGTTGAGTTCTGTAGAGCCCACATCACAGTCCAAACTTGAATGTCTTGAAGTATGAGCCTCTTCTGAAAAAATACTTTAAAACTAAAAAAATTAGACTAATTCTCCAAAGGAAGAAATTTAAAAAAAAAATTGAAATAAAAGAGCTACGCTAAAAAAAATTTAAAAAAATCTAAAATAAAATAAATTTCAAAAAAAATCAAACATTAAACATGTTAACATTTAAAACATACAATACGGTTTTGACAAAAAACATTTGTCCGACGGCCGTCAAGACAAAAAAATTCGCAAACAAACAAAACAAAACATTTATGAAGGTTCAATAATGTTTAAATAACTTCACCTTAATGCTAATGTCACACTGGCATGTTGAGTTCTGTAGAGCCCACATCACAGTCCAAGCTTGAATGTCTTGAAGTATGAGCCTCTTCTAAAAAAAAACTTTCAAACTAAAAGAATAAGACTAATTCTCCAAAGGACGAAATTTTTTAAAAAATTCAAATAATAGAGCTACGCTAAAAAAAAATTATAAGAAAATCTAAAATTAAATAAACTTCAAAGAAAATATAACATTAAACATGTTAACATTTAAAACATACAATACGGTTTTGACAAAAAACATTTGTCAGACGGCCGTCTAGAAACAACAATTCACAAACAAAGAAAACAAAACAATTATGAAGGTTCAATAATAGTTAAATAACTTCACCTTAATGCTAATGTCACACTGGCATGTTGAGTTATGTAGAGACCACATCACAGTCCAAATTTCAATGTCTTGAAGTATGAGCCTCCTCTGAAAAAATACTTTCAAACTAAAAGAATTAGACTAATTTTCGAAAGGACGAAATTTAAAAAAAAAATTGAAATAATAGAGTTACGCTAAAAAAAAAGTATAAGAAAATTTAAAATTAAACATTAAACATGTTAACATTTAAAACATACAATACGGTTTTGACAAAAAACATTTGTCCGACGGCCGTCAAGACAAAAAAATTCACAAACAAACAAAACAAAACATTTATGAAGGTTCAATAATGTTTAAATAACTTCACCTTAATGCTAATGTCACACTGGCATGTTGAGTTCTGTAGAGCCCACATCACAGTCCAAGCTTGAATGTCTTGAAGTATGAGCCTCTTCTGAAAAAATACTTTTAAACTAAAAAAATTAGACTAATTCTCCAAAGGAAGAAATTTTAAAACAAAATTGAAATAAAAGAGCTACGCTAAAAAAAATTTAAGAAAATCTAAAATAAATTAATTTAAAAAAAAAACAAACATTAAACATGTTAACATTTAAAACATACAATATAGTTTTGACAAAAAACATTTGTCCGACGGCCGTCAAGACAAAACAATTCACAAACAAACAAAACAAAACATTTATGAAGGTTCAATAATGTTTAAATAACTTCACCTTAATGCTAATGTCACACTGGCATGTTGAGTTCTGTAGAGCCCACATCACAGTCCAAGCTTAAATGTCCTTGAAGTATGAGCCTCTTCTAAAAAAAAACTTTCAAACTAAAAGAATTAGACTAATTTTCGAAAGGACGAAATTTAAAAAAAAAATTGAAATAATAGAGCTACGCTAAAAAAAAATTATAAGAAAATCTAAAATTAAATAAACTTAAAAGAAAAAAAACATTAAACATGTTAACATTTAAAACATACAGTACGGTTTTGACAAAAAACATTTGTCAGACGGCCATCAAGACAAAACACTTCACAAACAAACACAACAAAACATTTATGAAGGTTCAAAAATGTTTAAATAACTTCACCTTAATGCTAATGTCACACTGGCATGTTGAGTTCTGTAGAGCCCACATCACAGTCCAAACTTGAATGTCTTGAAGTATGAGCCTCTTCTGAAAAAATACTTTTAAACTAAAAGAATTAGACTAATTCTCCAAAGGACGAAATTTTTTTAAAAATTCAAATAATAGAGCTACGCTAAAAAAAAATTCTAAGAAAATCTAAAATTAAATAAACTTCAAAGAAAATATAACATTAAACATGTTAACATTTAAAACATACAATACGAGTTTGACAAAAAACATTTGTCAAGACGGCCGTCTAGACACAACAATTCACAAAAAAAAAAAAAAAAAAAAACATTTATGAAGGTTCAATAATGTTTAAATAACTTCACCTTAATGCTAATGTCACACTGGCATGTTGAGTTCTGTAGAGCCCACATCACAGTCCAAGCTTGAATTTCTTGAAGTATGAGCCTCTTCTAAAAAAAAACTTTCAAACTAAAAGAATTAGACTAATTCTCCAAATGACGACATTTTAAAAAAAAATTGAAATAATAGAGCTACGCTAAAAAAAATTATAAGAAAATCAAAAATTAAATAAACTTAAAAGAAAAAAAACATTTAACATGTTAACATTTAAAACATACAACACGGTTTTGACAAAAAACATTTGTCAGATGGCCATCAAAACAAAACAATTCACAAACGAACACAACAAAACATTTATGAAGGTTCAAAAATGTTTAAATAACTTCACCTTAATGCTAATGTCACACTGGCATGTTGAGTTCTGTAGAGCCCACATCTCAGTCCAAACTTGAATGTCTTGAAGTATGAGCCTCTTCTGAAAAAATACTTTCAAACTAAAAAAATTAGACTAATTCTCCAAAGGAAGAAATTTAAAAAAAAAATTGAAATAAAAGAGCTACGCTAAAAAAAATTTAAGAAAATCTAAAAAAAAATAAATTTCAAAAAAAATAAAACATTAAACATGTTAACATTTAAAACATACAATACGGTTTTGACAAAAAACATTTGTCCGACGGCCGTCAAGACAAAAAAATTCGCAAACAAACAAAACAAAACATTTATGAAGGTTCAATAATGTTTAAATAACTTCACCTTAATGCTAATGTCACACTGGCATGTTGAGTTCTGTAGAGCCCACATCACAGTCCAAGCTTGAATGTCTTGAAGTATGAGCCTCTTCTAAAAAAAAACTTTCAAACTAAAAGAATAAGACTAATTCTCCAAAGGACGAAATTTTTTAAAAAATTCAAATAATAGAGCTACGCTAAAAAAAAATTATAAGAAAATCTAAAATTAAATAAACTTCAAAGAAAATATAACATTAAACATGTTAACATTTAAAACATACAATACGGTTTTGACAAAAAACATTTGTCAGACGGCCGTCTAGACACAACAATTCACAAACAAAGAAAACAAAACAATTATGAAGGTTCAATAATAGTTAAATAACTTCACCTTAATGCTAATGTCACACTGGCATGTTGAGTTATGTAGAGACCACATCACAGTCCAAATTTCAATGTCTTGAAGTATGAGCCTCCTCTGAAAAAATACTTTCAAACTAAAAGAATTAGACTAATTTTCGAAAGGACGAAATTTAAAAAAAAAATTGAAATAATAGAGTTACGCTAAAAAAAAAGTATAAGAAAATCTAAAATTAAATAAACTTCAAAGAAAATAAAACATTAAACATGTTAACATTTAAAACATACAATACGGTTTTCACAAAAAACATTTGTCCGACGGCCGTCAAGACAAAAAAATTCACAAACAGACAAAACAAAACATTTATGAAGGTTCAATAATGTTTAAATAACTTCACCTTAATGCTAATGTCACACTGGCATGTTGAGTTCTGTAGAGCCCACATCTCAGTCCAAACTTGAATGTCTTGAAGTATGAGCCTCTTCTGAAAAAATACTTTCAAACTAAAAAAATTAGACTAATTCTCCAAAGGAAGAAATTTTAAAACAAAATTGAAATAAAAGAGCTACGCTAAAAAAAATTTAAGAAAATCTAAAATAAATTAAATTTCAAAAAAAATAAAACATTAAACATGTTAACATTTAAAACATACAATACAGTTTTGACAAAAAACATTTGTCCGACGGCCATCAAGACAAAACAATTCACAAACAAACAAAACAAAACATTTATGAAGGTTCAATAATGTTTAAATAACTTCACCTTTATGCTAATGTCACACTGGCATGTTGAGTTCTGTAGAGCCCACATCACAGTCCAAGCTTGAATGTCTTGAAGTATGAGCCTCTTCTAAAAAAAAACTTTCAAACTAAAAGAATTAGACTAATTCTCCAAAGGACGAAAATTTTTGTTTAAAATTGAAATAATAGAGCTACGCTAAAAAAAAAATTATAAGAAAATTTAAAATTAAGTAAACTTCAAAGAAAATATAACATTAAACATGTTAACATTTAAAACATACAATACGGTTTTGACAAAAAACATTTGTCCGACGGCCGTCAAGACAAAACAATTCACAAACAAACAAAACAAAACATTTATGAAGGTTCAATAATGTTAAAATAACTTCACCTTAATGCTAATGTCACACTGGCATGTTGAGTTCTGTAGAGCCCACATCACAGTCCAAGCTTTAATGTCCTTGAATTATGAGCCTCTTCTAAAAAAAAAATTTCAAACTAAAAGAATTAGACTAATTCTCCAAAGGACGACATTTTAAAAAAAAATTGAAATAATAGAGCTACGCTAAAAAAAAATTATAAGAAAATCTAAAATTAAATAAACTTCAAAGAAAATAAAACATTAAACATGTTAACATTTAAAACATACAATACGAGTTTGATAAAAAACATTTGTCAGACGGCCGTCTAGACAGAACAATACACAAACAAACAAAACAAAACATTTATGAAGGTTTAATAATGTTTAAATAACTTCACCTTAATGCTAATGTCACACTGGCCTGTTGAGTTCTGTAGAGCCCACATCACAGTCCAAGCTTGAATGTCTTGAAGTATGAGCCTCTTCTAAAAAAAAAACTTTCAAACTAAAAGAATTAGACTAATTTTCCAAAGGACGAAATTTTTTTAAAAATTCAAATAATAGAGCTACGCTAAAAAAAAATTATAAGAAAATCTAAAATTAAATAAACTTCAAAGAAAATATAACATTAAACATGTTAACATTTAAAACATACAATACGGTTTTGACAAAAAACATTTGTTAGACGGCCGTCTAGACACAACAATTCACAAACAAAGAAAACAAAACAATTATGAAGGTTCAATAATGTTTAAATAACTTCACCTTAATGCTAATGTCACACTGGCATGTTGAGTTCTGTAGAGCCCACATCACAGTCCAAGCTTGAATTTCTTGAAGTATGAGCCTCTTCTAAAAAAAAACTTTCAAACTAAAAGAATTAGACTAATTCTCCAAATGACGACATTTTAAAAAAAAATTGAAATAATAGAGCTACGCTAAAAAAAATTATAAGAAAATCAAAAATTAAATAAACTTAAAAGAAAAAAAACATTTAACATGTTAACATTTAAAACATACAACACAGTTTTGACAAAAAACATTTGTCAGATGGCCATCAAAACAAAACAATTCACAAACGAACACAACAAAACATTTATGAAGGTTCAAAAATGTTTAAATAACTTCACCTTAATGCTAATGTCACACTGGCATGTTGAGTTCTGTAGAGCCCACATCTCAGTCCAAACTTGAATGTCTTGAAGTATGAGCCTCTTCTGAAAAAATACTTTCAAACTAAAAAAATTAGACTAATTCTCCAAAGGAAGAAATTTTAAAACAAAATTGAAATAAAAGAGCTACGCTAAAAAAAATTTAAGAAAATCTAAAATAAATTAAATTTAAAAAAAAATAAAACATTAAACATGTTAACATTTAAAACATACAATACAGTTTTGACAAAAAACATTTGTCCGACGGCCGTCAAGACAAAACAATTCACAAACAAACAAAACAAAACATTTATGAAGGTTCAAT
This sequence comes from Biomphalaria sudanica, assembly GCA_036873155.1. Lineage (NCBI taxonomy): Eukaryota > Metazoa > Mollusca > Gastropoda > Planorbidae > Biomphalaria > Biomphalaria sudanica. The sequence continues at coordinate 41,246 of JAZGLO010001205.1, read as the reverse complement.
AATGTTTAAATAACTTCACCTTAATGCTAATGTCACACTGGCATGTTGAGTTCTGTAGAGCCCACATCACAGTCCAAGCTTGAATGTCTTGAAGTATGAGCCTCTTCTAAAAAAAAACTTTCAAACTAAAAGAATTAGACTAATTCTCCAAAGGACGAAAATTTTTTTTTAAAATTGAAATAATAGAGCTACGCTAAAAAAAAATATATAAGAAAATTTAAAATTAAGTAAACTTCAAAGAAAATATAACATTAAACATGTTAACATTTAAAACATACAATACGGTTTTGACAAAAAACATTTGTCCGACGGCTGTCAAGACAAAACAATTCACAAACAAACAAAACAAAACATTTATGAAGGTTCAATAATGTTTAAATAACTTCACCTTAATGCTAATGTCACACTGGCATGTTGAGTTCTGTAGAGCCCACATCACAGTCCAAGCTTGAATGTATTGAAGTATGAGCCTCTTCTAAAAAAAAACTTTCAAACTAAAAGAATTAGACTAATTCTCCAAAGGACGAAATTTTTTTGAAAATTCAAATAATAGAGCTACGCTAAAAAAAATTCTAAGAAAATCTAAAATTAAATAAACTTCAAAGAAAATATAACATTAAACATGTTAACATTTAAAACATACAATACGAGTTTGATAAAAAACATTTGTCAGACGGCCGTCTAGACAGAACAATACACAAACAAACAAAACAAAACATTTATGAAGGTTTAATAATGTTTAAATAACTTCACCTTAATGCTAATGTCACACTGGCCTGTTGAGTTCTGTAGAGCCCACATCACAGTCCAAGCTTGAATGTCTTGAAGTATGAGCCTCTTCTAAAAAAAAAACTTTCAAACTAAAAGAATTAGACTAATTTTCCAAAGGACGAAATTTTTTTAAAAATTCAAATAATAGAGCTACGCTAAAAAAAAATTATAAGAAAATCTAAAATTAAATAAACTTCAAAGAAAATATAACATTAAACATGTTAACATTTAAAACATACAATACGGTTTTGACAAAAAACATTTGTTAGACGGCCGTCTAGACACAACAATTCACAAACAAAGAAAAAAAAACAATTATGAAGGTTCAATAATGTTTAAATAACTTCACCTTAATGCTAATGTCACACTGGCATGTTGAGTTCTGTAAAGCCCACATCACAGTCCAAGCTTGAATGTCTTGAAGTATGAGCCTCTTCTAAAAAAAAACTTTCAAACTAAAAGAATTAGAGTGATTCTCCAAAGGACGAAATTTTTTTAAAAAATTGAAATAATAGAGCTAGGCTAAAAAAACAATTATAAGAAAATCTAAAATTAAATAAACTTAAAAAAAAAACAACATTAAACATGTTAACATTTAAAACATACAATACGGTTTTGACAAAAAACATTTGTCCGACGGCCGTCAAGACAAAAAAAATTCAAAAACAAACAAAAAAAAAACATTTATGAAGGTTTAATAATGTTTAAATAACTTCACCTTAATACTAATGTCACACTGGCATGTTGAGTTCTGTAAAGCCCGCATCACAGTCAAGGCTTGAATGTCTTGAAGTATGAGCCTCTTCTAAAAAAAAACTTTCAAACTAAAAGAATTAGAGTGATTCTCCAAAGGACGAAATTTTTTTAAAAATTGAAATAATAGAGCTAGGCTAAAAAAACAATTATAAGAAAATCTAAAATTAAATAAACTTCAAAGAAAATATAACATTAAACATGTTATTATTTAAAACATACAATATGGTTTTGACAAAAAACATTTGTCCGACGGCCGTCAAGACAAAAAAATTCACAAACAAACAAAAAAAAACATTTATGAAGGTTCAAAAATGTTTAAATAACTTCACCTTAATGCTAATGTCACACTGGCATGTTGAGTTCTGTAGAGCCCACATCACAGTCCAAGCTTGAATGTATTGAAGTATGAGCCTCTTCTAAAAAAAAACTTTCAAACTAAAAGAATTAGACTAATTCTCCAAAGGACGAAATTTTTTTGAAAATTCAAATAATAGAGCTACGCTAAAAAAAATTCTAAGAAAATCTAAAATTAAATAAACTTCAAAGAAAATATAACATTAAACATGTTAACATTTAAAACATACAATACGAGTTTGACAAAAAACATTTGTCAGACGGCCGTCTAGACACAACAATTCACAAAGAAACAAAACAAAACATTTATAAAGGTTCAATAATGTTTAAATAACATCACCTCAATGCTAATGTCACACTGGCATGTTGAGTTCTGTAGAGCCCACATCACAGTCCAAGCATGAATGTCTTGAAGTATGAGCCTCTTCTAAAAAAAAACTTTCAAACTAAAAGAATTAGACTAATTCTCCAAAGGACGAAATTTTTTTAAAAAATTAAAATAATAGAGCTACGCTAAATAAAAATATATAAGAAAATCTAAAATAAAATAAACTTTAAAGAAAATATAACATTTAACATGTTAACATTTAAAACATACAATACGGTTTTGACAAAAAACATTTGTCAGACGGCCATCAAGACAAAACAATTCACAAACGAACACAACAAAACATTTATGAAGGTTCAAAAATGTTTAAATAACTTCACCTTAATGCTAATGTCACACTGGCATGTTGAGTTCTGTAAAGCCCACATCACAGTCCAAGCTTGAATGTCTTGAAGTATGAGCCTCTTCTAAAAAAAAACTTTCAAACTAAAAGAATTAGAGTGATTCTCCAAAGGACGAAATTTTTTTAAAAAATTGAAATAATAGAGCTAGGCTAAAAAAACAATTATAAGAAAATCTAAAATTAAATAAACTTAAAAAAAAAACAACATTAAACATGTTAACATTTAAAACATACAATACGGTTTTGACAAAAAACATTTGTCCGACGGCCGTCAAGACAAAAAAAATTCAAAAACAAACAAAAAAAAACATTTATGAAGGTTTAATAATGTTTAAATAACTTCACCTTAATACTAATGTCACACTGGCATGTTGAGTTCTGTAAAGCCCGCATCACAGTCAAGGCTTGAATGTCTTGAAGTATGAGCCTCTTCTAAAAAAAAACTTTCAAACTAAAAGAATTAGAGTGATTCTCCAAAGGACGAAATTTTTTTAAAAATTGAAATAATAGAGCTAGGCTAAAAAAACAATTATAAGAAAATCTAAAATTAAATAAACTTCAAAGAAAATATAACATTAAACATGTTATTATTTAAAACATACAGAACGGTTTTGACAAAAAACATTTGTCCGACGGCCGTCAAGACAAAAAAATTCACAAACAAACAAAAAAAAACATTTATGAAGGTTCAAAAATGTTTAAATAACTTCACCTTAATGCTAATGTCACACTGGCATGTTGAGTTCTGTAGAGCCCACATCACAGTCCAAGCATGAATGTCTTGAAGTATGAGCCTCTTCTAAAAAAAAACTTTCAAACTAAAAGAATTAGACTAATTCTCCAAAGGACGAAATTTTTTAAAAAAATTGAAATAATAGAGCTACGCTAAATAAAAATATATAAGAAAATCTAAAATAAAATAAACTTTAAAGAAAATATAACATTTAACATGTTAACATTTAAAACATACAATACGGTTTTGACAAAAAACATTTGTCAGACGGCCATCAAGACAAAACAATTCACAAACGAACACAACAAAACATTTATGAAGGTTCAAAAATGTTTAAATAACTTCACCTTAATGCTAATGTCACACTGGCATGTTGAGTTCTGTAAAGCCCACATCACAGTCCAAGCTTGAATGTCTTGAAGTATGAGCCTCTTCTAAAAAAAAACTTTCAAACTAAAAGAATTAGAGTGATTCTCCAAAGGACGAAATTTTTTTAAAAAATTGAAATAATAGAGCTAGGCTAAAAAAACAATTATAAGAAAATCTAAAATTAAATAAACTTAAAAAAAAAACAACATTAAACATGTTAACATTTAAAACATACAATACGGTTTTGACAAAAAACATTTGTCCGACGGCCGTCAAGACAAAAAAAATTCAAAAACAAACAAAAAAAAACATTTATGAAGGTTTAATAATGTTTAAATAACTTCACCTTAATACTAATGTCACACTGGCATGTTGAGTTCTGTAAAGCCCGCATCACAGTCAAGGCTTGAATGTCTTGAAGTATGAGCCTCTTCTAAAAAAAAACTTTCAAACTAAAAGAATTAGAGTGATTCTCCAAAGGACGAAATTTTTTTAAAAATTGAAATAATAGAGCTAGGCTAAAAAAACAATTATAAGAAAATCTAAAATTAAATAAACTTCAAAGAAAATATAACATTAAACATGTTATTATTTAAAACATACAATACGGTTTTGACAAAAAACATTTGTCCGACGGCCGTCAAGACAAAAAAATTCACAAACAAACAAAAAAAAACATTTATGAAGGTTCAAAAATGTTTAAATAACTTCACCTTAATGCTAATGTCACACTGGCATGTTGAGTTCTGTAGAGCCCACATCACAGTCCAAGCATGAATGTCTTGAAGTATGAGCCTCTTCTAAAAAAAAACTTTCAAACTAAAAGAATTAGACTAATTCTCCAAAGGACGAAATTTTTTTAAAAAATTGAAATAATAGAGCTACGCTAAATAAAAATATATAAGAAAATCTAAAATAAAATAAACTTTAAAGAAAATATAACATTTAACATGTTAACATTTAAAACATACAATACGGTTTTGACAAAAAACATTTGTCAGACGGCCATCAAGACAAAACAATTCACAAACGAACACAACAAAACATTTATGAAGGTTCAAAAATGTTTAAATAACTTCACCTTAATGCTAATGTCACACTGGCATGTTGAGTTCTGTAAAGCCCACATCACAGTCCAAGCTTGAATGTCTTGAAGTATGAGCCTCTTCTAAAAAAAAACTTTCAAACTAAAAGAATTAGAGTGATTCTCCAAAGGACGAAATTTTTTAAAAAAATTGAAATAATAGAGCTAGGCTAAAAAACAATTATAAGAAAATCTAAAATTAAATAAACTTAAAAAAAAAACAATATTAAACATGTTAACATTTAAAACATACAATACGGTTTTGACAAAAAACATTTGTCCGACGGCCGTCAAGACAAAAAAAATTCAAAAACAAACAAAAAAAAACATTTATGAAGGTTTAATAATGTTTAAATAACTTCACCTTAATACTAATGTCACACTAGCATGTTGAGTTCTGTAAAGCCCGCATCACAGTCAAGGCTTGAATGTCTTGAAGTATGAGCCTCTTCTAAAAAAAAACTTTCAAACTAAAAGAATTAGAGTGATTCTCCAGAGGACGAAATTTTTTTAAAAATTGAAATAATAGAGCTAGGCTAAAATAACAATTATAAGAAAATCTAAAATTAAGTAAACTTCAAAGAAAATATAACATTAAACATGTTAACATTTAAAACAAATAATACGGTTTTGACAAAAAACATTTGTCCGACGGCCGTCAAGACAAAACAATTCACAAACAAACAAAACAAAACATTTATGAAGGTTCAATAATGTTTAAATAACTTCACCTTAATGCTAATGTCACACTGGCATGTTGAGTTCTGTAGAGCCCACATCACAGTCCAAGCTTGAATGTCTTGAAGTATGAGCCTCTTCTAAAAAAAAACTTTTAAACTAAAAGAATTAGACTAATTCTCCAAAGGACGAAAATTTTTTTTTAAAATTGAAATAATAGAGCTACGCTAAAAAAAATTATAAGAAAATCAAAAATTAAATAAACTTAAAAGAAAAAAAACATTTAACATGTTAACATTTAAAACATACAACACGGTTTTGACAAAAAACATTTGTCAGATGGCCATCAAAACAAAACAATTCACAAACGAACACAACAAAACATTTATGAAGGTTCAAAAATGTTTAAATAACTTCACCTTAATGCTAATGTCACACTGGCATGTTGAGTTCTGTAGAGCCCACATCTCAGTCCAAACTTGAATGTCTTGAAGTATGAGCCTCTTCTGAAAAAATACTTTCAAACTAAAAAAATTAGACTAATTCTCCAAAGGAAGAAATTTTAAAACAAAATTGAAATAAAAGAGCTACGCTAAAAAAAATTTAAGAAAATCTAAAATAAATTAAATTTAAAAAAAAATAAAACATTAAACATGTTAACATTTAAAACATACAATACAGTTTTGACAAAAAACATTTGTCCGACGGCCGTCAAGACAAAACAATTCACAAACAAACAAAACAAAACATTTATGAAGGTTCAATAATGTTTAAATAACTTCACCTTAATGCTAATGTCACACTGGCATGTTGAGTTCTGTAGAGCCCACATCACAGTCCAAGCTTGAATGTCTTGAAGTATGAGCCTCTTCTAAAAAAAAACTTTCAAACTAAAAGAATTAGACTAATTCTCCAAAGGACGAAAATTTTTTTTTAAAATTGAAATAATAGAGCTACGCTAAAAAAAAAATGTATAAGAAAATTTAAAATTAAGTAAACTTCAAAGAAAATATAACATTAAACATGTTAACATTTAAAACATACAATACGGTTTTGAAAAAAAACATTTGTCCGACGGCTGTCAAGACAAAACAATTCACAAACAAACAAAACAAAACATTTATGAAGGTTCAATAATGTTTAAATAACTTCACCTTAATGCTAATGTCACACTGGCATGTTGAGTTCTGTAGAGCCCACATCACAGTCCAAGCTTGAATGTATTGAAGTATGAGCCTCTTCTAAAAAAAAACTTTCAAACTAAAAGAATTAGACTAATTCTCCAAAGGACGAAATTTTTTTGAAAATTCAAATAATAGAGCTACGCTAAAAAAAATTCTAAGAAAATCTAAAATTAAATAAACTTCAAAGAAAATATAACATTAAACATGTTAACATTTAAAACATACAATACGAGTTTGACAAAAAACATTTGTCAGACGGCCGTCTAGACACAACAATTCACAAAGAAACAAAACAAAACATTTATGAAGGTTCAATAATGTTTAAATAACATCACCTCAATGCTAATGTCACACTGGCATGTTGAGTTCTGTAGAGCCCACATCACAGTCCAAGCATGAATGTCTTGAAGTATGAGCCTCTTCTAAAAAAAAACTTTCAAACTAAAAGAATTAGACTAATTCTCCAAAGGACGAAATTTTTTAAAAAAATTGAAATAATAGAGCTACGCTAAATAAAAATATATAAGAAAATCTAAAATAAAATAAACTTTAAAGAAAATATAACATTTAACATGTTAACATTTAAAACATACAATACGGTTTTGACAAAAAACATTTGTCAGACGGCCATCAAGACAAAACAATTCACAAACGAACACAACAAAACATTTATGAAGGTTCAAAAATGTTTAAATAACTTCACCTTAATGCTAATGTCACACTGGCATGTTGAGTTCTGTAAAGCCCACATCACAGTCCAAGCTTGAATGTCTTGAAGTATGAGCCTCTTCTAAAAAAAAACTTTCAAACTAAAAGAATTAGAGTGATTCTCCAAAGGACGAAATTTTTTTAAAAAATTGAAATAATAGAGCTAGGCTAAAAAAACAATTATAAGAAAATCTAAAATTAAATAAACTTAAAAAAAAAACAACATTAAACATGTTAACATTTAAAACATACAATACGGTTTTGACAAAAAACATTTGTCCGACGGCCGTCAAGACAAAAAAAATTCAAAAACAAACAAAAAAAAACATTTATGAAGGTTTAATAATGTTTAAATAACTTCACCTTAATACTAATGTCACACTGGCATGTTGAGTTCTGTAAAGCCCGCATCACAGTCAAGGCTTGAATGTCTTGAAGTATAAGCCTCTTCTAAAAAAAAACTTTCAAACTAAAAGAATTAGAGTGATTCTCCAAAGGACGAAATTTTTTTAAAAATTGAAATAATAGAGCTAGGCTAAAAAAACAATTATAAGAAAATCTAAAATTAAATAAACTTCAAAGAAAATATAACATTAAACATGTTATTATTTAAAACATACAATACGGTTTTGACAAAAAACATTTGTCCGACGGCCGTCAAGACAAAAAAATTCACAAACAAACAAAACAAAACATTTATGAAGGTTCAAAAATGTTTAAATAACTTCACCTTAATGCTAATGTCACACTGGCATGTTGAGTTCTGTAGAGCCCACATCACAGTCCAAGCTTGAATGTATTGAAGTATGAGCCTCTTCTAAAAAAAAACTTTCAAACTAAAAGAATTAGACTAATTCTCCAAAGGACGAAATTTTTTTGAAAATTCAAATAATAGAGCTACGCTAAAAAAAATTCTAAGAAAATCTAAAATTAAATAAACTTCAAAGAAAATATAACATTAAACATGTTAACATTTAAAACATACAATACGAGTTTGACAAAAAACATTTGTCAGACGGCCGTCTAGAGACAACAATTCACAAAGAAACAAAACAAAACATTTATGAAGGTTCAATAATGTTTAAATAACATCACCTCAATGCTAATGTCACACTGGCATGTTGAGTTCTGTAGAGCCCACATCACAGTCCAAGCATGAATGTCTTGAAGTATGAGCCTCTTCTAAAAAAAAACTTTCAAACTAAAAGAATTAGACTAATTCTCCAAAGGACGAAATTTTTTTAAAAAATTGAAATAATAGAGCTACGCTAAATAAAAATATATAAGAAAATCTAAAATAAAATAAACTTTAAAGAAAATATAACATTTAACATGTTAACATTTAAAACATACAATACGGTTTTGACAAAAAACATTTGTCAGACGGCCATCAAGACAAAACAATTCACAAACGAACACAACAAAACATTTATGAAGGTTCAAAAATGTTTAAATAACTTCACCTTAATGCTAATGTCACACTGGCATGTTGAGTTCTGTAAAGCCCACATCACAGTCCAAGCTTGAATGTCTTGAAGTATGAGCCTCTTCTAAAAAAAAACTTTCAAACTAAAAGAATTAGAGTGATTCTCCAAAGGACGAAATTTTTTTTAAAAAATTGAAATAATAGAGCTAGGCTAAAAAAACAATTATAAGAAAATCTAAAATTAAATAAACTTAAAAAAAAAACAACATTAAACATGTTAACATTTAAAACATACAATACGGTTTTGACAAAAAACATTTGTCCGACGGCCGTCAAGACAAAAAAAATTCAAAAACAAACAAAAAAAAACATTTATGAAGGTTTAATAATGTTTAAATAACTTCACCTTAATACTAATGTCACACTGGCATGTTGAGTTCTGTAAAGCCCGCATCACAGTCAAGGCTTGAATGTCTTGAAGTATGAGCCTCTTCTAAAAAAAAACTTTCAAACTAAAAGAATTAGAGTGATTCTCCAAAGGACGAAATTTTTTTAAAAATTGAAATAATAGAGCTAGGCTAAAAAAACAATTATAAGAAAATCTAAAATTAAATAAACTTCAAAGAAAATATAACATTAAACATGTTATTATTTAAAACATACAATACGGTTTTGACAAAAAACATTTGTCCGACGGCCGTCAAGACAAAAAAATTCACAAACAAACAAAAAAAAACATTTATGAAGGTTCAAAAATGTTTAAATAACTTCACCTTAATGCTAATGTCACACTGGCATGTTGAGTTCTGTAGAGCCCACATCACAGTCCAAGCATGAATGTCTTGAAGTATGAGCCTCTTCTAAAAAAAAACTTTCAAACTAAAAGAATTAGACTAATTCTCCAAAGGACGAAATTTTTTTAAAAAATTGAAATAATAGAGCTACGCTAAATAAAAATATATAAGAAAATCTAAAATAAAATAAACTTTAAAGAAAATATAACATTTAACATGTTAACATTTAAAACATACAATACGGTTTTGACAAAAAACATTTGTCAGACGGCCATCAAGACAAAACAATTCACAAACGAACACAACAAAACATTTATGAAGGTTCAAAAATGTTTAAATAACTTCACCTTAATGCTAATGTCACACTGGCATGTTGAGTTCTGTAAAGCCCACATCACAGTCCAAGCTTGAATGTCTTGAAGTATGAGCCTCTTCTAAAAAAAAACTTTCAAACTAAAAGAATTAGAGTGATTCTCCAAAGGACGAAATTTTTTAAAAAAATTGAAATAATAGAGCTAGGCTAAAAAAACAATTATAAGAAAATCTAAAATTAAATAAACTTAAAAAAAAAACAATATTAAACATGTTAACATTTAAAACATACAATACGGTTTTGACAAAAAACATTTGTCCGACGGCCGTCAAGACAAAAAAAATTCAAAAACAAACAAAAAAAAACATTTATGAAGGTTTAATAATGTTTAAATAACTTCACCTTAATACTAATGTCACACTAGCATGTTGAGTTCTGTAAAGCCCGCATCACAGTCAAGGCTTGAATGTCTTGAAGTATGAGCCTCTTCTAAAAAAAAACTTTCAAACTAAAAGAATTAGAGTGATTCTCCAGAGGACGAAATTTTTTTAAAAATTGAAATAATAGAGCTAGGCTAAAAAAACAATTATAAGAAAATCTAAAATTAAGTAAACTTCAAAGAAAATATAACATTAAACATGTTAACATTTAAAACAAATAATACGGTTTTGACAAAAAACATTTGTCCGACGGCCGTCAAGACAAAACAATTCACAAACAAACAAAACAAAACATTTATGAAGGTTCAATAATGTTTAAATAACTTCACCTTAATGCTAATGTCACACTGGCATGTTGAGTTCTGTAGAGCCCACATCACAGTCCAAGCTTGAATGTCTTGAAGTATGAGCCTCTTCTAAAAAAAAACTTTTAAACTAAAAGAATTAGACTAATTCTCCAAAGGACGAAAATTTTTTTTTAAAATTGAAATAATAGAGCTACGCTAAAAAAAAAATTATAAGAAAATTTAAAATTAAGTAAACTTCAAAGAAAATATAACATTAAACATGTTAACATTTAAAACATACAATACGGTTTTGACAAAAAACATTTGTGTGACGGCCGTCAAGACAAAACAATTCACAAACAAACAAAACAAAACATTTATGAAGGTTCAATAATGTTTAAATAACTTCACCTTAATGCTAATGTCACACTGGCATGTTGAGTTCTGTAGAGCCCACATCACAGTCCAAGCTTGAATGTCCTTGAAGTATGAGCCTCTTCTAAAAAAAAACTTTCAAACTAAAAGAATGAGACTAATTCTCCAAAGGACGTTATTTTAAAAAAAAATTGAAATAATAGAGCTACGCTAAAAAAAAATTATAAGAAAATCTAAAATTAAATAAACTTCAAAGAAAATAAAACATTAAACATGTTAACATTTAAAACATACAATACGAGTTTGATAAAAAACATTTGTCAGACGGCCGTCTAGACAGAACAATTCACAAACAAACAAAACAAAACATTTATGAAGGTTTAATAATGTTTAAATAACTTCACCTTAATGCTAATGTCACACTGGCATGTTGAGTTCTGTAGAGCCCACATCACAGTCCAAGCTTGAATGTCTTGAAGTATGAGCCTCTTCTAAAAAAAAAACTTTCAAACTAAAAGAATTAGACTAATTTTCCAAAGGACGAAATTTTTTTAAAAATTCAAATAATAGAGCTACGCTAAAAAAAAATTATAAGAAAATCTAAAATTAAATAAACTTCAAAGAAAATATAACATTAAACATGTTAACATTTAAAACATACAATACGGTTTTGACAAAAAACATTTGTTAGACGGCCGTCTAGACACAACAATTCACAAACAAAGAAAACAAAACAATTATGAAGGTTCAATAATGTTTAAATAACTTCACCTTAATGCTAATGTCACACTGGCATGTTGAGTTCTGTAGAGCCCACATCACAGTCCAAGCTTGAATTTCTTGAAGTATGAGCCTCTTCTAAAAAAAAACTTTCAAACTAAAAGAATTAGACTAATTCTCCAAATGACGACATTTTAAAAAAAAATTGAAATAATAGAGCTACGCTAAAAAAAATTATAAGAAAATCAAAAATTAAATAAACTTAAAAGAAAAAAAACATTTAACATGTTAACATTTAAAACATACAACACGGTTTTGACAAAAAACATTTGTCAGATGGCCATCAAAACAAAACAATTCACAAACGAACACAACAAAACATTTATGAAGGTTCAAAAATGTTTAAATAACTTCACCTTAATGCTAATGTCACACTGGCATGTTGAGTTCTGTAGAGCCCACATCTCAGTCCAAACTTGAATGTCTTGAAGTATGAGCCTCTTCTGAAAAAATACTTTTAAACTAAAAAAATTAGACTAATTCTCCAAAGGAAGAAATTTAAAAAAAAAATTGAAATAAAAGAGCTACGCTAAAAAAAATTTAAGAAAACCTAAAATAAATTAAATTTCAAAAAAAATAAAACATTAAACATGTTAACATTTAAAACATAATACAGTTTTGACAAAAAACATTTGTCCGACGGCCGTCAAGACAAAAAAATTCACAAACAAACAAAACAAAACATTTATGAAGGTTCAATAATGTTTAAATAACTTCACCTTAATGCTAATGTCACACTGGCATGTTGAGTTCTGTAGAGCCCACATCACAGTCCAAGCTTGAATGTATTGAAGTATGAGCCTCTTCTAAAAAAAAACTTTCAAACTAAAAGAATTAGACTAATTCTCCTAAGGACGAAATTTTTTTGAAAATTCAAATAATAGAGCTACGCTAAAAAAAATTCTAAGAAAATCTAAAATTAAATAAACTTCAAAGAAAATATAACATTAAACATGTTAACATTTAAAACATACAATACGAGTTTGACAAAAAACATTTGTCAGACGGCCGTCTAGACACAACAATTCACAAAGAAACAAAACAAAACATTTATAAAGGTTCAATAATGTTTAAATAACATCACCTCAATGCTAATGTCACACTGGCATGTTGAGTTCTGTAGAGCCCACATCACAGTCCAAGCATGAATGTCTTGAAGTATGAGCCTCTTCTAAAAAAAAACTTTCAAACTAAAAGAATTAGACTAATTCTCCAAAGGACGAAATTTTTTAAAAAAATTGAAATAATAGAGCTACGCTAAATAAAAATATATAAGAAAATCTAAAATAAAATAAACTTTAAAGAAAATATAACATTTAACATGTTAACATTTAAAACATACAATACGGTTTTGACAAAAAACATTTGTCAGACGGCCATCAAGACAAAACAATTCACAAACGAACACAACAAAACATTTATGAAGGTTCAAAAATGTTTAAATAACTTCACCTTAATGCTAATGTCACACTGGCATGTTGAGTTCTGTAAAGCCCACATCACAGTCCAAGCTTGAATGTCTTGAAGTATGAGCCTCTTCTAAAAAAAAACTTTCAAACTAAAAGAATTAGAGTGATTCTCCAAAGGACGAAATTTTTTTAAAAAATTGAAATAATAGAGCTAGGCTAAAAAAACAATTATAAGAAAATCTAAAATTAAATAAACTTAAAAAAAAAACAACATTAAACATGTTAACATTTAAAACATACAATACGGTTTTGACAAAAAACATTTGTCCGACGGCCGTCAAGACAAAAAAAATTCAAAAACAAACAAAAAAAAACATTTATGAAGGTTTAATAATGTTTAAATAACTTCACCTTAATACTAATGTCACACTGGCATGTTGAGTTCTGTAAAGCCCGCATCACAGTCAAGGCTTGAATGTCTTGAAGTATGAGCCTCTTCTAAAAAAAAACTTTCAAACTAAAAGAATTAGAGTGATTCTCCAAAGGACGAAATTTTTTTAAAAATTGAAATAATAGAGCTAGGCTAAAAAAACAATTATAAGAAAATCTAAAATTAAATAAACTTCAAAGAAAATATAACATTAAACATGTTATTATTTAAAACATACAATACGGTTTTGACAAAAAACATTTGTCCGACGGCCGTCAAGACAAAAAAATTCACAAACAAACAAAAAAAAACATTTATGAAGGTTCAAAAATGTTTAAATAACTTCACCTTAATGCTAATGTCACACTGGCATGTTGAGTTCTGTAGAGCCCACATCACAGTCCAAGCATGAATGTCTTGAAGTATGAGCCTCTTCTAAAAAAAAACTTTCAAACTAAAAGAATTAGACTAATTCTCCAAAGGACGAAATTTTTTTAAAAAATTGAAATAATAGAGCTACGCTAAATAAAAATTAATAAGAAAATCTAAAATAAAATAAACTTTAAAGAAAATATAACATTTAACATGTTAACATTCAAAACATACAATACGGTTTTGACAAAAAACATTTGTCAGACGGCCATCAAGACAAAACAATTCACAAACGAACACAACAAAACATTTATGAAGGTTCAAAAATGTTTAAATAACTTCACCTTAATGCTAATGTCACACTGGCATGTTGAGTTCTGTAAAGCCCACATCACAGTCCAAGCTTGAATGTCTTGAAGTATGAGCCTCTTCTAAAAAAAAACTTTCAAACTAAAAGAATTAGAGTGATTCTCCAAAGGACGAAATTTTTAAAAAAAATTGAAATAATAGAGCTAGGCTAAAAAAACAATTATAAGAAAATCTAAAATTAAATAAACTTAAAAAAAAAACAATATTAAACATGTTAACATTTAAAACATACAATACGGTTTTGACAAAAAACATTTGTCCGACGGCCGTCAAGACAAAAAAAATTCAAAAACAAACAAAAAAAAACATTTATGAAGGTTAAATAATGTTTAAATAACTTCACCTTAATACTAATGTCACACTGGCATGTTGAGTTCTGTAAAGCCCGCATCACAGTCAAGGCTTGAATGTCTTGAAGTATGAGCCTCTTCTAAAAAAAAACTTTCAAACTAAAAGAATTAGAGTGATTCTCCAGAGGACGAAATTTTTTTAAAAATTGAAATAATAGAGCTAGGCTAAAAAAACAATTATAAGAAAATCTAAAATTAAGTAAACTTCAAAGAAAATATAACATTAAACATGTTAACATTTAAAACAAATAATACGGTTTTGACAAAAAACATTTGTCCGACGGCCGTCAAGACAAAACAATTCACAAACAAACAAAACAAAACATTTATGAAGGTTCAATAATGTTTAAATAACTTCACCTTAATGCTAATGTCACACTGGCATGTTGAGTTCTGTAGAGCCCACATCACAGTCCAAGCTTGAATGTCTTGAAGTATGAGCCTCTTCTAAAAAAAACTTTTAAACTAAAAGAATTAGACTAATTCTCCAAAGGACGAAAATTTTTTTTTAAAATTGAAATAATAGAGCTACGCTAAAAAAAAAATTATAAGAAAATTTAAAATTAAGTAAACTTCAAAGAAAATATAACATTAAACATGTTAACATTTAAAACATACAATACGGTTTTGACAAAAAACATTTGTGTGACGGCCGTCAAGACAAAACAATTCACAAACAAACAAAACAAAACATTTATGAAGGTTCAATAATGTTTAAATAACTTCACCTTAATGCTAATGTCACACTGGCATGTTGAGTTCTGTAGAGCCCACATCACAGTCCAAGCTTGAATGTCCTTGAAGTATGAGCCTATTCTAAAAAAAAACTTTCAAACTAAAAGAATGAGACTAATTCTCCAAAGGACGACATTTTTAAAAAAAATTGAAATAATAGAGCTACGCTAAAAAAAAATTATAAGAAAATCTAAAATTAAATAAACTTCAAAGAAAATAAAACATTAAACATGTTAACATTTAAAACATACAATACGAGTTTGATAAAAAACATTTGTCAGACGGCCGTCTAGACAGAACAATTCACAAACAAACAAAACAAAATATTTATGAAGGTTTAATAATGTTTAAATAACTTCACCTTAATGCTAATGTCACACTGGCATGTTGAGTTCTGTAGAGCCCACATCACAGTCCAAGCTTGAATGTCTTGAAGTATGAGCCTCTTCTAAAAAAAAAACTTTCAAACTAAAAGAATTAGACTAATTTTCCAAAGGACGAAATTTTTTTAAAAATTCAAATAATAGAGCTACGCTAAAAAAAAATTATAAGAAAATCTAAAATTAAATAAACTTCAAAGAAAATATAACATTAAACATGTTAACATTTAAAACATACAATACGGTTTTGACAAAAAACATTTGTTAGACGGCCGTCTAGACACAACAATTCATAAACAAAGAAAACAAAACAATTATAAAGGTTCAATAATGTTTAAATAACTTCACCTTAATGCTAATGTCACACTGGCATGTTGAGTTCTGTAGAGCCCACATCACAGTCCAAGCTTGAATTTCTTGAAGTATGAGCCTCTTCTAAAAAAAAACTTTCAAACTAAAAGAATTAGACTAATTCTCCAAATGACGACATTTTAAAAAAAAATTGAAATAATAGAGCTACGCTAAAAAAAATTATAAGAAAATCAAAAATTAAATAAACTTAAAAGAAAAAAAACATTTAACATGTTAACATTTAAAACATACAACACGGTTTTGACAAAAAACATTTGTCAGATGGCCATCAAAACAAAACAATTCACAAACGAACACAACAAAACATTTATGAAGGTTCAAAAATGTTTAAATAACTTCACCTTAATGCTAATGTCACACTGGCATGTTGAGTTCTGTAGAGCCCACATCTCAGTCCAAACTTGAATGTCTTGAAGTATGAGCCTCTTCTGAAAAAATACTTTTAAACTAAAAAAATTAGACTAATTCTCCAAATGACGACATTTTAAAAAAAAATTGAAATAATAGAGCTACGCTAAAAAAAATTATAAGAAAATCAAAAATTAAATAAATTTAAAAGAAAAAAAACATTTAACATGTTAACATTTAAAACATACAACACGGTTTTGACAAAAAACATTTGTCAGATGGCCATCAAAACAAAACAATTCACAAACGAACACAACAAAACATTTATGAAGGTTCAAAAATGTTTAAATAACTTCACCTTAATGCTAATGTCACACTGGCATGTTGAGTTCTGTAGAGCCCACATCTCAGTCCACACTTGAATGTCTTGAAGTATGAGCCTCTTCTGAAAAAATACTTTTAAACTAAAAAAATTAGACTAATTCTCCAAAGGAAGAAATTTAAAAAAAAAATTGAAATAAAAGAGCTACGCTAAAAAAAATTTAAGAAAACCTAAAATAAATTAAATTTCAAAAAAAATAAAACATTAAACATGTTAACATTTAAAACATAATACAGTTTTGACAAAAAACATTTGTCCGACGGCCGTCAAGACAAAAAAATTCACAAACAAACAAAACAAAACATTTATGAAGGTTCAATAATGTTTAAATAACTTCACCTTAATGCTAATGTCACACTGGCATGTTGAGTTCTGTAGAGCCCACATCACAGTCCAAGCATGAATGTCTTGAAGTATGAGCCTCTTCTAAAAAAAAACTTTCAAACTAAAAGAATTAGAGTGATTCTCCAGAGGACGAAATTTTTTTAAAAATTGAAATAATAGAGCTAGGCTAAAAAAACAATTATAAGAAAATCTAAAATTAAATAAACTTCAAAGAAAATATAACATTAAACATGTTAACATTTAAAACATACAATACGGTTTTGACAAAAAACATTTGTCCGACGGCCGTCAAGACAAAAAAATTCACAAACAAACAAAAAAAAACATTTATGAAGGTTCAAAAATGTTTAAATAACTTCACCTTAATGCTAATGTCACACTGGCATGTTGAGTTCTGTAGAGCCCACATCACAGTCCAAGCATGAATGTCTTGAAGTATGAGCCTCTTCTAAAAAAAAACTTTCAAACTAAAAGAATTAGACTAATTCTCCAAAGGACGAAATTTTTTTAAAAATTTAAATAATAGAGCTACGCTAAAAAAAAAATTATAAGAAAATCTAAAATTAAATAAACTTCAAAGAAAATATAACATTAAACATGTTAACATTTAAAACATACAATACGAGTTTGACAAAAAACATTTGTCAGACGGCCGTCTAGACACATCAATTCACAAACAAACAAAACAAAACATTTATGAAGGTTCAATAATGTTTAAATAACTTCACCTTAATGCTAATGTCACACTGGCATGTTGAGTTCTGTAGAGCCCACATCTCAGTCCAAACTTGAATGTCTTGAAGTATGAGCCTCTTCTGAAAAAATACTTTCAAACTAAAAAAATTAGACTAATTCTCCAAAGGAAGAAATTTTAAAAAAAAAATTGAAATAATAGAGCTACGCTAAAAAAAAATTATAAGAAAATCTAAAATTAAATAAACTTAAAAAAAAAACAACATTAAACATGTTAACATTTAAAACATACAGTACGGTTTTGACAAAAAACATTTGTCAGACGGCCATCAAGACAAAACACTTCACAAACAAACACAACAAAACATTTATGAAGGTTCAAAAATGTTTAAATAACTTCACCTTAATGCTAATGTCACACTGGCATGTTGAGTTCTGTAGAGCCCACATCACAGTCCAAACTTGAATGTCTTGAAGTATGAGCCTCTTCTGAAAAAATACTTTCAAACTAAAAGAATTAGACTAATTCTCCAAAGGACGAAATTTTTTTAAAAATTCAAATAATAGAGCTACGCTAAAAAAAAATTCTAAGAAAATCTAAAATTAAATAAACTTCAAAGAAAATATAACATTAAACATGTTAACATTCAAAACATACAATACGAGTTTGACAAAAAACATTTGTCAGACGGCCGTCTAGACACAACAATTCACAAAGAAACAAAACAAAACATTTATGAAGGTTCAATAATGTTTAAATAACATCACCTCAATGCTAATGTCACACTGGCATGTTGAGTTCTGTAGAGCCCACATCACAGTCCAAGCATGAATGTCTTGAAGTATGAGCCTCTTCAAAAAAAAACTTTCAAACTAAAAGAATTAGACTAATTCTCCAAAGGACGAAATTTTTTTCAAAAAATTGAAATAATAGAGCTACGCTAAATAAAAATATATAAGAAAATCTAAAATAAAATAAACTTTAAAGAAAATATAACATTTAACATGTTAACATTTAAAACATACAATACGGTTTTGACAAAAAACATATGTCAGACGGCCATCAAGACAAAAAAATTCACAAACGAACACAACAAAACATTTATGAAGGTTCAAAAATGTTTAAATAACTTCACCTTAATGCTAATGTCACACTGGCATGTTGAGTTCTGTAAAGCCCACATCACAGTCCAAGCTTGAATGTCTTGAAGTATGAGCCTCTTCTAAAAAAAAACTTTCAAACTAAAAGAATTAGAGTGATTCTCCAAAGGACGAAATTTTTAAAAAAAATTGAAATAATAGAGCTAGGCTAAAAAAACAATAATAAGAAAATCTAAAATTAAATAAACTTAAAAAAAAAACAACATTAAACATGTTAACATTTAAAACATACAATACGGTTTTGACAAAAAACATTTGTCCGACGGCCGTCAAGACAAAAAAAATTCAAAAACAAACAAAAAAAAACATTTATGAAGGTTTAATAATGTTTAATTAACTTCACCTTAATACTAATGTCACACTGGCATGTTGAGTTCTGTAAAGCCCGCATCACAGTCAAGGCTTGAATGTCTTGAAGTATGAGCCTTTTCTAAAAAAAAACTTTCAAACTAAAAGAATTAGAGTGATTCTCCAAAGGACGAAATTTTTTTAAAAATTGAAATAATAGAGCTAGGCTAAAAAAACAATTATAAGAAAATCTAAAATTAAATAAACTTCAAAGAAAATATAACATTAAACATGTTAACATTTAAAACATACAATACGGTTTTGACAAAAAACATTTGTCCGACGGCCGTCAAGACAAAAAAATTCACAAACAAACAAAAAAAAACATTTATGAAGGTTCAAAAATGTTTAAATAACTTCACCTTAATGCTAATGTCACACTGGCATGTTGAGTTCTGTAGAGCCCACATCACAGTCCAAGCATGAATGTCTTGAAGTATGAGCCTCTTCTAAAAAAAAACTTTCAAACTAAAAGAATTAGACTAATTCTCCAAAGGACGAAATTTTTTTAAAAAATTGAAATAATAGAGCTACGCTAAATAAAAATATATAAGAAAATCTAAAATAAAATAAACTTTAAAGAAAATATAACATTTAACATGTTAACATTTAAAACATACAATACGGTTTTGACAAAAAACATTTGTCAGACGGCCATCAAGACAAAACAATTCACAAACGAACACAACAAAACATTTATGAAGGTTCAAAAATGTTTAAATAACTTCACCTTAATGCTAATGTCACACTGGCATGTTGAGTTCTGTAAAGCCCACATCACAGTCCAAGCTTGAATGTCTTGAAGTATGAGCCTCTTCTAAAAAAAAACTTTCAAACTAAAAGAATTAGAGTGATTCTCCAAAGGACGAAATTTTTAGAAAAAATTGAAATAATAGAGCTAGGCTAAAAAAACAATTATAAGAAAATCTAAAATTAAATAAACTTAAAAAAAAAACAATATTAAACATGTTAACATTTAAAACATACAATACGGTTTTGACAAAAAACATTTGTCCGACGGCCGTCAAGACAAAAAAAATTCAAAAACAAACAAAAAAAAACATTTATGAAGGTTTAATAATGTTTAAATAACTTCACCTTAATACTAATGTCACACAGGCATGTTGAGTTCTGTAAAGCCCGCATCACAGTCAAGGCTTGAATGTCTTGAAGTATGAGCCTCTTCTAAAAAAAAACTTTCAAACTAAAAGAATTAGAGTGATTCTCCAGAGGACGAAATTTTTTTAAAAATTGAAATAATAGAGCTAGGCTAAAAAAACAATTATAAGAAAATCTAAAATTAAGTAAACTTCAAAGAAAATATAACATTAAACATGTTAACATTTAAAACAAATAATACGGTTTTGACAAAAAACATTTGTCCGGCGGCCGTCAAGACAAAAAAATTCACAAACAAACAAAACAAAACATTTATGAAGGTTTAATAATGTTTAAATAACTTCACCTTAATGCTAATGTCACACTGGCATGTTGAGTTCTGTAGAGCCCACATTACAGTCCAAGCTTGAATGTCTTGAAGTATGAGCCTCTTCTAAAAAAAAACTTTCAAACTAAAAGAATTAGACTAATTTTCGAAAGGACGAAATTTAAAAAAAAAATTGAAATAATAGACTTACGCTAAAAAAAAGTATAAGAAAATCTAAAATTAAATAAACTTCAAAGAAAATAAAACATTAAACATGTTAACATTTAAAACATACAATACGGTTTTGACAAAAAACATTTGTCTGACGGCCATCAAAACAAAACAATTCACAAACAAACAAAACAAAACATTTATGAAGGTTTAATAATGTTTAAATAACTTCACCTTAATGCTAATGTCACAATGGCATGTTGAGTTCTGTAGAGCCCACATCACAGTCCAAGCTTGAATGTCTTGAAGTATGAGCCTCTTCTAAAAAAAAACTTTCAAACTAAAAGAATTAGACTAATTCTCCAAAGGACGACATTTAAAAAAAAAATTGAAATAATAGAGCTACGCTAAAAAAAAATTATAAGAAAATCTTAAATTAAATAAGCTTAAAAGAAAAAAAACATTAAACATGTTAACATTTAAAACATACAATACGGTTTTGACAAAAAACATTTGTCCGACGGCCGTCAAGAAAAAAAAATTCAGAAACAAACAAAATAAACATATAAGAAGGTTCAATAATGTTTAAATAACTTCACCTTAATGCTAATGTCACACTGGCATGTTGAGTTCTGTAGAGCCCACATCACAGTCCAAGCTTGAATGTCTTGAAGTATGAGCCTCTTCTAAAAAAAAACTTTTAAACTAAAAGAATTAGACTAGTTCTCCAAAGGACGAATTTTTTTTAAAATTCAAATAATAGAGCTACTTTTAAAAAAAAGTATAAGAAAATCTAAAATAAAATAAATTTCAAAAAAAATAAAACATTAAACATGTTAACATTTAAAACATACAATACAGTTTTGACAAAAGACATTTGTCTGACGGCCGTCAAGACAAAACAATTCACAAACAAACAAAACAAAACATTTATGAAGATTCAATAATGTTTAAATAACTTCACCTTAATGCTAATGTCCAACTGGCATGTTGAGTTCTGTAGAGTCCACATCACAGTCCAAGCTTGAATGTCTTGAAGTATGAGCCTCTTCTAAAAAAAAACTTTCAAACTAAAAGAATTAGAGTGATTCTCCAAAGGACGAAATTTTTTTAAAAATTCAAATAATAGAGCTAGGCTAAAAAAACAATTATAAGAAAATCTAAAATTAAATAAACTTCAAAGAAAATATAACATTAAACATGTTAACATTTAAAACATACAATACGGTTTTGACAAAAAACATTTGTCCGACGGCCGTCAAGACAAAAAAATTCACAAACAAACAAAACAAAACATTTATGAAGGTTCAAAAATGTTTAAATAACTTCACCTTAATGCTAATGTCACACTGGCATGTTGAGTTCTGTAGAGCCCACATCACAGTCCAAGCATGAATGTCTTGAAGTATGAGCCTCTTCTAAAAAAAAACTTTCAAACTAAAAGAATTAGACTAATTCTCCAAAGGACGAAATTTTTTTAAAAAATTGAAATAATAGAGCTACCCTAAATAAAAATATATAAGAAAATCTAAATTAAATTAACTTTAAAGAAAATATAACATTTAACATGTTAACATTTAAAACATACAATACGGTTTTGACAAAAAACATTTGTCAGACGGCCATCAAGACAAAACAATTCACAAACGAACACAACAAAACATTTATGAAGGTTCAAAAATGTTTAAATAACTTCACCTTAATGCTAATGTCACACTGGCATGTTGAGTTCTGTAAAGCCCACATCACAGTCCAAGCTTGAATGTCTTGAAGTATGAGCCTCTTCTAAAAAAAAACTTTCAAACTAAAAGAATTAGAGTGATTCTCCAAAGGACGAAATTTTTAAAAAAAATTGAAATAATAGAGCTAGGCTAAAAAAACAATTATAAGAAAATCTAAAATTAAATAAACTTAAAAAAAAAACAACATTAAACATGTTAACATTTAAAACATACAATACGGTTTTGACAAAAAACATTTGTCCGACGGCCGTCAAGACAAAAAAAATTCAAAAACAAACAAAAAAAAACATTTATGAAGGTTTAATAATGTTTAAATAACTTCACCTTAATACTAATGTCACACTGGCATGTTGAGTTCTGTAAAGCCCGCATCACAGTCAAGGCTTGAATGTCTTGAAGTATGAGCCTCTTCTAAAAAAAAACTTTCAAACTAAAAGAATTAGAGTTATTCTCCAAAGGACGAAATTTTTTTAAAAATTGAAATAATAGAGCTAGGCTAAAAAAACAATTATAAGAAAATCTAAAATTAAATAAACTTCAAAGAAAATATAACATTAAACATGTTAACATTTAAAACATACAACACGGTTTTGACAAAAAACATTTGTCAGATGGCCATCAAAACAAAACAATTCACAAACGAACACAACAAAACATTTATGAAGGTTCAAAAATGTTTAAATAACTTCACCTTAATGCTAATGTCACACTGGCATGTTGAGTTCTGTAGAGCCCACATCTCAGTCCAAACTTGAATGTCTTGAAGTATGAGCCTCTTCTGAAAAAATACTTTTAAACTAAAAAAATTAGACTAATTCTCCAAATGACGACATTTTAAAAAAAAATTGAAATAATAGAGCTACGCTAAAAAAAATTATAAGAAAATCAAAAATTAAATAAATTTAAAAGAAAAAAAACATTTAACATGTTAACATTTAAAACATACAACACGGTTTTGACAAAAAACATTTGTCAGATGGCCATCAAAACAAAACAATTCACAAACGAACACAACAAAACATTTATGAAGGTTCAAAAATGTTTAAATAACTTCACCTTAATGCTAATGTCACACTGGCATGTTGAGTTCTGTAGAGCCCACATCTCAGTCCACACTTGAATGTCTTGAAGTATGAGCCTCTTCTGAAAAAATACTTTTAAACTAAAAAAATTAGACTAATTCTCCAAAGGAAGAAATTTAAAAAAAAAATTGAAATAAAAGAGCTACGCTAAAAAAAATTTAAGAAAACCTAAAATAAATTAAATTTCAAAAAAAATAAAACATTAAACATGTTAACATTTAAAACATAATACAGTTTTGACAAAAAACATTTGTCCGACGGCCGTCAAGACAAAAAAATTCACAAACAAACAAAACAAAACATTTATGAAGGTTCAATAATGTTTAAATAACTTCACCTTAATGCTAATGTCACACTGGCATGTTGAGTTCTGTAGAGCCCACATCACAGTCCAAGCATGAATGTCTTGAAGTATGAGCCTCTTCTAAAAAAAAACTTTCAAACTAAAAGAATTAGAGTGATTCTCCAGAGGACGAAATTTTTTTAAAAATTGAAATAATAGAGCTAGGCTAAAAAAACAATTATAAGAAAATCTAAAATTAAATAAACTTCAAAGAAAATATAACATTAAACATGTTAACATTTAAAACATACAATACGGTTTTGACAAAAAACATTTGTCCGACGGCCGTCAAGACAAAAAAATTCACAAACAAACAAAAAAAAAACATTTATGAAGGTTCAAAAATGTTTAAATAACTTCACCTTAATGCTAATGTCACACTGGCATGTTGAGTTCTGTAGAGCCCACATCACAGTCCAAGCATGAATGTCTTGAAGTATGAGCCTCTTCTAAAAAAAAACTTTCAAACTAAAAGAATTAGACTAATTCTCCAAAGGACGAAATTTTTTTAAAAATTTAAATAATAGAGCTACGCTAAAAAAAAAATTATTAGAAAATCTAAAATTAAATAAACTTCAAAGAAAATATAACATTAAACATGTTAACATTTAAAACATACAATACGAGTTTGACAAAAAACATTTGTCAGACGGCCGTCTAGACACATCAATTCACAAACAAACAAAACAAAACATTTATGAAGGTTCAATAATGTTTAAATAACTTCACCTTAATGCTAATGTCACACTGGCATGTTGAGTTCTGTAGAGCCCACATCTCAGTCCAAACTTGAATGTCTTGAAGTATGAGCCTCTTCTGAAAAAATACTTTCAAACTAAAAAAATTAGACTAATTCTCCAAAGGAAGAAATTTAAAAAAAAAAATTGAAATAATAGAGCTACGCTAAAAAAAAATTATAAGAAAATCTAAAATTAAATAAACTTAAAAAAAAAACAACATTAAACATGTTAACATTTAAAACATACAGTACGGTTTTGACAAAAAACATTTGTCAGACGGCCATCAAGACAAAACACTTCACAAACAAACACAACAAAACATTTATGAAGGTTCAAAAATGTTTAAATAACTTCACCTTAATGCTAATGTCACACTGGCATGTTGAGTTCTGTAGAGCCCACATCACAGTCCAAACTTGAATGTCTTGAAGTATGAGCCTCTTCTGAAAAAATACTTTCAAACTAAAAGAATTAGACTAATTCTCCAAAGGACGAAATTTTTTTAAAAATTCAAATAATAGAGCTACGCTAAAAAAAAATTCTAAGAAAATCTAAAATTAAATAAACTTCAAAGAAAATATAACATTAAACATGTTAACATTCAAAACATACAATACGAGTTTGACAAAAAACATTTGTCAGACGGCCGTCTAGACACAACAATTCACAAAGAAACAAAACAAAACATTTATGAAGGTTCAATAATGTTTAAATAACATCACCTCAATGCTAATGTCACACTGGCATGTTGAGTTCTGTAGAGCCCACATCACAGTCCAAGCATGAATGTCTTGAAGTATGAGCCTCTTCAAAAAAAAACTTTCAAACTAAAAGAATTAGACTAATTCTCCAAAGGACGAAATTTTTTTCAAAAAATTGAAATAATAGAGCTACGCTAAATAAAAATATATAAGAAAATCTAAAATAAAATAAACTTTAAAGAAAATATAACATTTAACATGTTAACATTTAAAACATACAATACGGTTTTGACAAAAAACATATGTCAGACGGCCATCAAGACAAAAAAATTCACAAACGAACACAACAAAACATTTATGAAGGTTCAAAAATGTTTAAATAACTTCACCTTAATGCTAATGTCACACTGGCATGTTGAGTTCTGTAAAGCCCACATCACAGTCCAAGCTTGAATGTCTTGAAGTATGAGCCTCTTCTAAAAAAAAACTTTCAAACTAAAAGAATTAGAGTGATTCTCCAAAGGACGAAATTTTTAAAAAAAATTGAAATAATAGAGCTAGGCTAAAAAAACAATAATAAGAAAATCTAAAATTAAATAAACTTAAAAAAAAAACAACATTAAACATGTTAACATTTAAAACATACAATACGGTTTTGACAAAAAACATTTGTCCGACGGCCGTCAAGACAAAAAAAATTCAAAAACAAACAAAAAAAAACATTTATGAAGGTTTAATAATGTTTAATTAACTTCACCTTAATACTAATGTCACACTGGCATGTTGAGTTCTGTAAAGCCCGCATCACAGTCAAGGCTTGAATGTCTTGAAGTATGAGCCTTTTCTAAAAAAAAACTTTCAAACTAAAAGAATTAGAGTGATTCTCCAAAGGACGAAATTTTTTTAAAAATTGAAATAATAGAGCTAGGCTAAAAAAACAATTATAAGAAAATCTAAAATTAAATAAACTTCAAAGAAAATATAACATTAAACATGTTAACATTTAAAACATACAATACGGTTTTGACAAAAAACATTTGTCCGACGGCCGTCAAGACAAAAAAATTCACAAACAAACAAAAAAAAACATTTATGAAGGTTCAAAAATGTTTAAATAACTTCACCTTAATGCTAATGTCACACTGGCATGTTGAGTTCTGTAGAGCCCACATCACAGTCCAAGCATGAATGTCTTGAAGTATGAGCCTCTTCTAAAAAAAAACTTTCAAACTAAAAGAATTAGACTAATTCTCCAAAGGACGAAATTTTTTTAAAAAATTGAAATAATAGAGCTACGCTAAATAAAAATATATAAGAAAATCTAAAATAAAATAAACTTTAAAGAAAATATAACATTTAACATGTTAACATTTAAAACATACAATACGGTTTTGACAAAAAACATTTGTCAGACGGCCATCAAGACAAAACAATTCACAAACGAACACAACAAAACATTTATGGAGGTTCAAAAATGTTTAAATAACTTCACCTTAATGCTAATGTCACACTGGCATGTTGAGTTCTGTAAAGCCCACATCACAGTCCAAGCTTGAATGTCTTGAAGTATGAGCCTCTTCTAAAAAAAAACTTTCAAACTAAAAGAATTAGAGTGATTCTCCAAAGGACGAAATTTTTAAAAAAAATTGAAATAATAGAGCTAGGCTAAAAAAACAATTATAAGAAAATCTAAAATTAAATAAACTTAAAAAAAAAACAATATTAAACATGTTAACATTTAAAACATACAATACGGTTTTGACAAAAAACATTTGTCCGACGGCCGTCAAGAAAAAAAATTCAAAAACAAACAAAAAAAAACATTTATGAAGGTTTAATAATGTTTAAATAACTTCACCTTAATACTAATGTCACACAGGCATGTTGAGTTCTGTAAAGCCCGCATCACAGTCAAGGCTTGAATGTCTTGAAGTATGAGCCTCTTCTAAAAAAAAACTTTCAAACTAAAAGAATTAGAGTGATTCTCCAGAGGACGAAATTTTTTTAAAAATTGAAATAATAGAGCTAGGCTAAAAAAACAATTATAAGAAAATCTAAAATTAAGTAAACTTCAAAGAAAATATAACATTAAACATGTTAACATTTAAAACAAATAATACGGTTTTGACAAAAAACATTTGTCCGACGGCCGTCAAGACAAAAAAATTCACAAACAAACAAAACAAAACATTTATGAAGGTTCAATAATGTTTAAATAACTTCACCTTAATGCTAATGTCACACTGGCATGTTGAGTTTTGTAGAGCCCACATTACAGTCCAAGCTTGAATGTCTTGAAGTATGAGCCTCTTCTAAAAAAAAACTTTCAAACTAAAAGAATTAGACTAATTTTCGAAAGGACGAAATTTAAAAAAAAAATTGAAATAATAGACTTACGCTAAAAAAAAGTATAAGAAAATCTAAAATTAAATAAACTTCAAAGAAAATAAAACATTAAACATGTTAACATTTAAAACATACAATACGGTTTTGACAAAAAACATTTGTCTGACGGCCATCAAAACAAAACAATTCACAAACAAACAAAACAAAACATTTATGAAGGTTTAATAATGTTTAAATAACTTCACCTTAATCTAATGTCACAATGGCATGTTGAGTTCTGTAGAGCCCACATCACAGTCCAAGCTTGAATGTCTTGAAGTATGAGCCTCTTCTAAAAAAAAACTTTCAAACTAAAAGAATTAGACTAATTCTCCAAAGGACGACATTTAAAAAAAAAATTGAAATAATAGAGCTACGCTAAAAAAAAATTATAAGAAAATCTTAAATTAAATAAGCTTAAAAGAAAAAAAACATTAAACATGTTAACATTTAAAACATACAATACGGTTTTGACAAAAAACATTTGTCCGACGGCCGTCAAGAAAAAAAAATTCAGAAACAAACAAAATAAACATATAAGAAGGTTCAATAATGTTTAAATAACTTCACCTTAATGCTAATGTCACACTGGCATGTTGAGTTCTGTAGAGCCCACATCACAGTCCAAGCTTGAATGTCTTGAAGTATGAGCCTCTTCTAAAAAAAAACTTTTAAACTAAAAGAATTAGACTAGTTCTCCAAAGGACGAATTTTTTTTAAAATTCAAATAATAGAGCTACTTTTAAAAAAAAGTATAAGAAAATCTAAAATAAAATAAATTTCAAAAAAAATAAAACATTAAACATGTTAACATTTAAAACATACAATACAGTTTTGACAAAAGACATTTGTCTGACGGCCGTCAAGACAAAACAATTCACAAACAAACAAAACAAAACATTTATGAAGATTCAATAATGTTTAAATAACTTCACCTTAATGCTAATGTCCAACTGGCATGTTGAGTTCTGTAGAGTCCACATCACAGTCCAAGCTTGAATGTCTTGAAGTATGAGCCTCTTCTAAAAAAAAACTTTCAAACTAAAAGAATTAGAGTGATTCTCCAAAGGACGAAATTTTTTTAAAAATTCAAATAATAGAGCTAGGCTAAAAAAACAATTATAAGAAAATCTAAAATTAAATAAACTTCAAAGAAAATATAACATTAAACATGTTAACATTTAAAACATACAATACGGTTTTGACAAAAAACATTTGTCCGACGGCCGTCAAGACAAAAAAATTCACAAACAAACAAAACAAAACATTTATGAAGGTTCAAAAATGTTTAAATAACTTCACCTTAATGCTAATGTCACACTGGCATGTTGAGTTCTGTAGAGCCCACATCACAGTCCAAGCATGAATGTCTTGAAGTATGAGCCTCTTCTAAAAAAAAACTTTCAAACTAAAAGAATTAGACTAATTCTCCAAAGGACGAAATTTTTTTAAAAAATTGAAATAATAGAGCTACGCTAAATAAAAATATATAAGAAAATCTAAATTAAATTAACTTTAAAGAAAATATAACATTTAACATGTTAACATTTAAAACATACAATACGGTTTTGACAAAAAACATTTGTCAGACGGCCATCAAGACAAAACAATTCACAAACAAACACAACAAAACATTTATGAAGGTTCAAAAATGTTTAAATAACTTCACCTTAATGCTAATGTCACACTGGCATGTTGAGTTCTGTAAAGCCCACATCACAGTCCAAGCTTGAATGTCTTGAAGTATGAGCCTCTTCTAAAAAAAAACTTTCAAACTAAAAGAATTAGAGTGATTCTCCAAAGGACGAAATTTTTAAAAAAAATTGAAATAATAGAGCTAGGCTAAAAAAACAATTATAAGAAAATCTAAAATTAAATAAACTTAAAAAAAAAACAACATTAAACATGTTAACATTTAAAACATACAATACGGTTTTGACAAAAAACATTTGTCCGACGGCCGTCAAGACAAAAAAAATTCAAAAACAAACAAAAAAAAACATTTATGAAGGTTTAATAATGTTTAAATAACTTCACCTTAATACTAATGTCACACTGGCATGTTGAGTTCTGTAAAGCCCGCATCACAGTCAAGGCTTGAATGTCTTGAAGTATGAGCCTCTTCTAAAAAAAAACTTTCAAACTAAAAGAATTAGAGTGATTCTCCAAAGGACGAAATTTTTTTAAAAATTGAAATAATAGAGCTAGGCTAAAAAAACAATTATAAGAAAATCTAAAATTAAATAAACTTCAAAGAAAATATAACATTAAACATGTTAACATTTAAAACATACAATACGGTTTTGACAAAAAACATTTGTCCGACGGCCGTCAAGACAAAAAAATTCACAAACAAACAAAAAAAAACATTTATGAAGGTTCAAAAATGTTTAAATAACTTCACCTTAATGCTAATGTCACACTGGCATGTTGAGTTCTGTAGAGCCCACATCACAGTCCAAGCATGAATGTCTTGAAGTATGAGCCTCTTCTAAAAAAAAACTTTCAAACTAAAAGAATTAGACTAATTCTCCAAAGGACGAAATTTTTTTAAAAAATTGAAATAATAGAGCTACGCTAAATAAAAATATATAAGAAAATCTAAAATAAAATAAACTTTAAAGAAAATATAACATTTAACATGTTAACATTTAAAACATACAATACGGTTTTGACAAAAAACATTTGTCAGACGGCCATCAAGACAAAACAATTCACAAACGAACACAACAAAACATTTATGAAGGTTCAAAAATGTTTAAATAACTTCACCTTAATGCTAATGTCACACTGGCATGTTGAGTTCTGTAAAGCCCACATCACAGTCCAAGCTTGAATGTCTTGAAGTATGAGCCTCTTCTAAAAAAAAACTTTCAAACTAAAAGAATTAGAGTGATTCTCCAAAGGACGAAATTTTTTAAAAAAATTGAAATAATAGAGCTAGGCTAAAAAAACAATTATAAGAAAATCTAAAATTAAATAAACTTAAAAAAAAAACAATATTAAACATGTTAACATTTAAAACATACAATACGGTTTTGACAAAAAACATTTGTCCGACGGCCGTCAAGACAAAAAAAATTCAAAAACAAACAAAAAAAAACATTTATGAAGGTTTAATAATGTTTAAATAACTTCACCTTAATACTAATGTCACACTAGCATGTTGAGTTCTGTAAAGCCCGCATCACAGTCAAGGCTTGAATGTCTTGAAGTATGAGCCTCTTCTAAAAAAAAACTTTCAAACTAAAAGAATTAGAGTGATTCTTCAGAGGACGAAATTTTTTTAAAAATTGAAATAATAGAGCTAGGCTAAAAAAACAATTATAAGAAAATCTAAAATTAAGTAAACTTCAAAGAAAATATAACATTAAACATGTTAACATTTAAAACAAATAATACGGTTTTGACAAAAAACATTTGTCCGACGGCCGTCAAGACAAAACAATTCACAAACAAACAAAACAAAACATTTATAAAGGTTCAATAATGTTTAAATAACTTCACCTTAATGCTAATGTCACACTGGCATGTTGAGTTCTGTAGAGCCCACATCACAGTCCAAGCTTGAATGTCTTGAAGTATGAGCCTCTTCTAAAAAAAAACTTTTAAACTAAAAGAATTAGACTAATTCTCCAAAGGACGAAAATTTTTTTTTAAAATTGAAATAATAGAGCTACGCTAAAAAAAAAATTATAAGAAAATTTAAAATTAAGTAAACTTCAAAGAAAATATAACATTAAACATGTTAACATTTAAAACATACAATACGGTTTTGACAAAAAACATTTGTGTGACGGCCGTCAAGACAAAACAATTCACAAACAAACAAAACAAAACATTTATGAAGGTTCAATAATGTTTAAATAACTTCACCTTAATGCTAATGTCACACTGGCATGTTGAGTTCTGTAGAGCCCACATCACAGTCCAAGCTTGAATGTCCTTGAAGTATGAGCCTCTTCTAAAAAAAAACTTTCAAACTAAAAGAATGAGACTAATTCTCCAAAGGACGTTATTTTAAAAAAAAATTGAAATAATAGAGCTACGCTAAAAAAAAATTATAAGAAAATCTAAAATTAAATAAACTTCAAAGAAAATAAAACATTAAACATGTTAACATTTAAAACATACAATACGAGTTTGATAAAAAACATTTGTCAGACGGCCGTCTAGACAGAACAATTCACAAACAAACAAAACAAAACATTTATGAAGGTTTAATAATGTTTAAATAACTTCACCTTAATGCTAATGTCACACTGGCATGTTGAGTTCTGTAGAGCCCACATCACAGTCCAAGCTTGAATGTCTTGAAGTATGAGCCTCTTCTAAAAAAAAAACTTTCAAACTAAAAGAATTAGACTAATTTTCCAAAGGACGAAATTTTTTTAAAAATTCAAATAATAGAGCTACGCTAAAAAAAAATTATAAGAAAATCTAAAATTAAATAAACTTCAAAGAAAATATAACATTAAACATGTTAACATTTAAAACATACAATACGGTTTTGACAAAAAACATTTGTTAGACGGCCGTCTAGACACAACAATTCACAAACAAAGAAAACAAAACAATTATGAAGGTTCAATAATGTTTAAATAACTTCACCTTAATGCTAATGTCACACTGGCATGTTGAGTTCTGTAGAGCCCACATCACAGTCCAAGCTTGAATTTCTTGAAGTATGAGCCTCTTCTAAAAAAAAACTTTCAAACTAAAAGAATTAGACTAATTCTCCAAATGACGACATTTTAAAAAAAAATTGAAATAATAGAGCTACGCTAAAAAAAATTATAAGAAAATCAAAATTAAATAAACTTAAAAGAAAAAAAACATTTAACATGTTAACATTTAAAACATACAACACGGTTTTTGACAAAAAACATTTGTCAGATGGCCATCAAAACAAAACAATTCACAAACGAACACAACAAAACATTTATGAAGGTTCAAAAATGTTTAAATAACTTCACCTTAATGCTAATGTCACACTGGCATGTTGAGTTTCTGTAGAGCCCACATCTCAGTCCAAACTTGAATGTCTTGAAGTATGAGCCTCTTCTGAAAAAATACTTTTTAAACTAAAAAAATTAGACTAATTCTCCAAAGGACGAAATTTAAAAAAAAAATTGAAATAATAGAGCTACGCTAAAAAAAAATTATAAGAAAATTTAAAATTAAAAAAAATTCAAAGAAAATATAACATTAAACATGTTAACATTTAAAACATACAATACGAGTTTGACAAAAACATTTGTCAGACGGCCATCAAGACAAAACAATTCACAAACGAACAAAACAAAACATTTATGAAGGTTCAAAAATGTTTAAATAACTTCACCTTAATGCTAATGTCACACTGGCATGTTGAGTTCTGTAGAGCATACATCACAGTCCAAACTTGAATGTCTTGAATTATGAGCCTCTTCTGAAAAAATACTTTCAAATTAAAAGGAATTAGACTAATTCTCCAAATGACGAAATTTAAAAAAAAATTGAAATAATAGAGCTACGCTAAAAAAAAAGTATAAGAAAATCTAAAATAAAATAAATTAAAAAATAAATAAAACATTAAACATGTTAACATTTAAAACATACAATACAGTTTTGACAAAAAACATTTGTCTGACGGCCGTCAAGACAAAACAATTCACAAACAAACAAAACAAAACATTTATGAAGATTCAATAATGTTTTAAATAACTTCACCTTAATGCTAATGTCCCACTGGCATGTTGAGTTCTTTACAGTCCACATCACAGTCCAAACTTGAATGTCTTGAAGTATGAGCCTCTTCTAAAAAAAAACTTTCAAACTAAAAGAATTAGACTAATTTTCCAAAGGACGAAATTTTTAAAAAAAATTGAAATAATAGAGCTACGCTAAAAAAAAATTATAAGAAAATCTAAAATTAAATAAACTTAAAAGAAAAAAAAACATTAAACATGTTAACATTTAAAACATACAATACGGTTTTTGACAAAAAACATTTGTCCGACGGCCATCAAGACAAAACAATTTACAAACAAACAAAACAAAACATTTATGAAGGTCCAAAAATGTTTAAATAACTTCACCTTAATGCTAATGTCACACTGGCATGATGAGATCTGTAGAGCCCACATCACAGTCCAAGCATGAATGTCTTGAAGTATGAGCCTCTTCTAAAAAAAAACTTTCAAACTAAAAGAATTAGACTAATTCTCCAAAGGACGAAATTTTTTTTAAAAATTTGAATATTAGAGCTACGCTAAAAAAAAATTTAAGAAAATCTAAAATTAAATAAACTTAAAAGAAAAAAAAACATTAAACTTGTTAACATTTAAAACATACAATACGGTTTTGACAAAAAACATTTGTCCGTTGGCCGGTCAAGACAAAGCAATTCACAAACAAACAAAACAAAACATTTATGAAGGTTCAAAAATGTTTAAATAACTTCACCTTAATGCTAATGTCACACTGGCATGATGAGTTCTGTAGAGCCCACATCACAGTCCAAGCATGAATGTCTTGAAGTATGAGCCTCTTCTAAAAAAAAACTTTCAAACTAAAAGAATTAGACTAATTCTCCAAAGGACGAAATTTTTTTAAAAATTTGAATATTAGAGCTACGCTAAAAAAAAATTATAAGAAAATCTAAAATTAAATAAACTTCAAAGAAAATATAACATTAAACATGTTAACATTTAAAACATACAATACGAGTTTGACAAAAACATTTGTCAGACGGCCGTCTAGACACAACAATTCACAAACAAACAATACAAAACATTTATGAAGGTTCAATAATGTTTAAATATTTTCACCTTAATGCTAATGTCACACTGGCATGTTGAGTTCTGTAGAGCCCACATCTCAGTCCAAACTTGAATGTCTTGAATTATGAGCCTCTTCTGAAAAAATACTTTCAAACTAAAAGAATTAGACTAATTCTCCAAATGACGAAATTTAAAAAAAAATTGAAATAATAGAGCTACGCTAAAAAAAAAGTATAAGAAAATCTAAAATAAAATAAATTAAAAAAAAAATAAAACATTAAACATGTTAACATTTAAAACATACAATACAGTTTGACAAAAAACATTTGTCTGACGGCCGTCAAGACAAAACAATTCACAAACAAACAAAACAAAACATTTATGAAGATTCAATAATGTTTAAATAACTTCACCTTAATGCTAATGTCCCACTGGCATGTTGAGTTCTTTACAGTCCACATCACAGTCCAAGCTTGAATGTCTTGAAGTATGAGCCTCTTCTAAAAAAAAACTTTCAAACTAAAAGAATTATATTAATTTTCCAAAGGACGAAATTTTTAAAAAAAATTGAAATAATAGAGCTATGCTAAAAAAAAATTAAAAGAAAATCTAAAATTAAATAAACTTAAAAGAAAAAAAAACATTAAACATGTTAACATTTAAAACATACAATACAGTTTTGACAAAAAACATTTGTCTGACGGCAATCAAGACAAAACAATTCACAAACAAACAAAACAAAACATTTATGAAGGTTCAAAAATGTTTAAATAACTTCACCTTAATGCTAATGTCACACTGGCATGATGAGTTCTGTAGAGCCCACATCACAGTCCAAGCATGAATGTCTTGAAGTATGAGCCTCTTCTATAAAAAACTTTCAAACTAAAAGAATTAGACTAATTCTCCAAAGGACGAAATTTAAAAAAAAAATTGAAATAATAGAGCTACGCTAAAAAAAAATTATAAGAAAATTTAAAATTAAAAAAAAATTCAAAGAAAATATAACATTAAACATGTTAACATTTAAAACATACAATACGAGTTTGACAAAAAAACATTTGTCAGACGGCCATCAAGACAAAACAATTCACAAACGAACAAAACAAAACATTTATGAAGGTTCAAAAATGTTTAAATAACTTCACCTTAATGCTAATGTCACACTGGCATGTTGAGTTCTGTAGAGCATACATCACAGTCCAAACTTGAATGTCTTGAATTATGAGCCTCTTCTGAAAAAATACTTTCAAATTAAAAGAATTAGACTAATACTCCAAATGACGAAATTTAAAAAAAAATTGAAATAATAGAGCTACGCTAAAAAAAAAGTATAAGAAAATCTAAAATAAAATAAATTAAAAAATAAATAAAACATTAAACATGTTAACATTTAAAACATACAATACAGTTTTTGACAAAAAACATTTGTCTGACGGCCGTCAAGACAAAACAATTCACAAACAAACAAAACAAAACATTTATGAAGATTCAATAATGTTTAAATAACTTCACCTTAATGCTAATGTCCCACTGGCATGTTGAGTTCTTTACAGTCCACATCACAGTCCAAACTTGAATATCTTGAAGTATGAGCCTCTTCTAAAAAAAAACTTTCAAACTAAAAGAATTAGACTAATTTTCCAAAGGACGAAATTTTAAAAAAAAATTGAAATAATAGAGCTACGCTAAAAAAAAATTATAAGAAAATCTAAAATTAAATAAACTTAAAAGAAAAAAAAACATTAAACATGTTAACATTTAAAACATACAATACGGTTTTGACAAAAAACATTTGTCCGACGGCCATCAAGACAAAACAATTTACAAACAAACAAAACAAAACATTTATGAAGGTCCAAAAATGTTTAAATAACTTCACCTTAATGCTAATGTCACACTGGCATGATGAGATCTGTAGAGCCCACATCACAGTCCAAGCATGAATGTCTTGAAGTATGAGCCTCTTCTAAAAAAAAACTTTCAAACTAAAAGAATTAGACTAATTCTCCAAAGGACGAAATTTTTTTAAAAATTTGAATATTAGAGCTACGCTAAAAAAAAATTTAAGAAAATCTAAAATTAAATAAACTTAAAAGAAAAAAAAACATTAAACTTGTTAACATTTAAAACATACAATACGGTTTTGACAAAAAACATTTGTCCGTTGGCCATCAAGACAAAGCAATTCACAAACAAACAAAACAAAACATTTATGAAGGTTCAAAAATGTTTAAATAACTTCACCTTAATGCTAATGTCACACTGGCATGATGAGTTCTGTAGAGCCCACATCACAGTCCAAACATAAATGTCTTGAAGTATGAGCCTCTTCTAAAAAAAAACTTTCAAACTAAAAGAATTAGACTAATTCTCCAAAGGACGAAATTTTTTTAAAAATTTGAATATTAGAGCTACGCTAAAAAAAAATTATAAGAAAATCTAAAATTAAATAAACTTCAAAGAAAATATAACATTAAACATGTTAACATTTAAAACATACAATACGAGTTTGACAAAAAACATTTGTCAGAACGGCCGTCTAGACACAACAATTCACAAACAAACAATACAAAACATTTATGAAGGTTCAATAATGTTTAAATATTTTCACCTTAATGCTAATGTCACACTGGCATGTTGAGTTCTGTAGAGCCCACATCTCAGTCCAAACTTGAATGTCTTGATCTATGAGCCTCTTCTGAAAAAATACTTTCAAACTAAAAGAATTAGACTAATTCTCCAAATGACGAAATTTAAAAAAAAAATTGAAATAATAGAGCTACGCTAAAAAAAAAGTATAAGAAAATCTAAAATAAAATAAATTAAAAAAAAAATAAAACATTAAACATGTTAACATTTAAAACATACAATACAGTTTTGACAAAAAACATTTGTCTGACGGCCGTCAAGACAAAACAATTCACAAACAAACAAAACAAAACATTTATGAAGATTCAATAATGTTTAAATAACTTCACCTTAATGCTAATGTCCCACTGGCATGTTGAGTTCTTTACAGTCCACATCACAGTCCAAGCTTGAATGTCTTGAATTATGAGCCTCTTCTGAAAAAATACTTTCAAACTAAAAGAATTAGACTAATTCTCCAAATGACGAAATTTAAAAAAAAATTGAAATAATAGAGCTACGCTAAAAAAAAAGTATAAGAAAATCTAAAATAAAATAAATTAAAAAAAAAATAAAACATTAAACATGTTAACATTTAAAACATACAATACAGTTTTGACAAAAAACATTTGTCTGACGCCGTCTAGACACAACAATTCACAAACAAACAAAACAAAACATTTATGAAGGTTCAATAATGTTTAAATATTTTCACCTTAATGCTAATGTCACACTGGCATGTTGAGTTCTGTAGAGCCCACATCTCAGTCCAAACTTGAATGTCTTGAATTATGAGCCTCTTCTGAAAAAATACTTTCAAACTAAAAGAATTAGACTAATTCTCCAAATGACGAAATTTAAAAAAAAATTGAAATAATAGAGCTACGCTAAAAAAAAAGTATAAGAAAATCTAAAATAAAATAAATTAAAAAAAAAAATAAAACATTAAACATGTTAACATTTAAAACATACAATACAGTTTTGACAAAAAACATTTGTCTGACGGCCGTCAAGACAAAACAATTCACAAACAAACAAAACAAAACATTTATGAAGATTCAATAATGTTTAAATAACTTCACCTTAATGCTAATGTCCCACTGGCATGTTGAGTTCTTTACAGTCCACATCACAGTCCAAGCTTGAATGTCTTGAAGTATGAGCCTCTTCTAAAAAAAAACTTTCAAACTAAAAGAATTAGACTAATTTTCCAAAGGACGAAATTTTTTAAAAAAATTGAAATAATAGAGCTACGCTAAAAAAAAATTATAAGAAAATCTAAAATTAAATAAACTTAAAAGAAAAAAAAAACATTAAACATGTTAACATTTAAAACATACAATACGGTTTTTGACAAAAAACATTTGTCCGACGGCCATCAAGACAAAACAATTTACAAACAAACAAAACAAAACATTTATGAAGGTCCAAAAATGTTTAAATAACTTCACCTTAATGCTAATGTCACACTGGCATGATGAGTTCTGTAGAGCCCACATCACAGTCCAAGCATGAATGTCTTGAAGTATGAGCCTCTTCTAAAAAAAAACTTTCAAACTAAAAGAATTAGACTAATTCTCCAAAGGACGAAATTTTTTTAAAAATTTGAATATTAGAGCTACGCTAAAAAAAAATTATAAGAAAATCTAAAATTAAATAAATTTAAAAAAAAATAAAACATTAAACATGTTAACATTTAAAACATACAATACAGTTTTGACAAAAAACATTTGTCTGACGGCAATCAAGACAAAACAATTCACAAACAAACAAAACAAAACATTTATGAAGGTTCAAAAATGTTTAAATAACTTCACCTTAATGCTAATGTCACACTGGCATGATGAGTTCTGTAGAGCCCACATCACAGTCCAAGCATGAATGTCTTGAAGTATGAGCCTCTTCTATAAAAAAACTTTCAAACTAAAAGAATTAGACTAATTCTCCAAAGGACGAAATTTAAAAAAAAAAATTGAAATAATAGAGCTACGCTAAAAAAAAATTATAAGAAA
Organism: Biomphalaria sudanica; assembly: GCA_036873155.1. Classification (NCBI taxonomy): domain Eukaryota; kingdom Metazoa; phylum Mollusca; class Gastropoda; family Planorbidae; genus Biomphalaria; species Biomphalaria sudanica. The sequence goes on along the minus strand of JAZGLO010001205.1, from coordinate 1,772 downwards.
ATTTAAAATTAAAAAAAATTCAAAGAAAATATAACATTAAACATGTTAACATTTTAAAACATACAATACGAGTTTGACAAAAAACATTAGTCAGACGGCCATCAAGACAAAACAATTCACAAACGAACAAAACAAAACATTTATGAAGGTTCAAAAATGTTTAAATAACTTCACCTTAATGCTAATGTCACACTGGCATGTTGAGTTCTGTAGAGCATACATCACAGTCCAAACTTGAATGTCTTGAATTATGAGCCTCTTCTGGAAAAATACTTTCAAACTAAAAGAATTAGACTAATTCTCCAAATGACGAAATTTTTAAAAAAATTGAAATAATAGAGCTACGCTAAAAAAAAAAGTATAAGAAAATCTAAAATAAAATAAATTAAAAAAAAAATAAAACATTAAACATGTTAACATTTAAAACATACAATACAGTTTTGACAAAAAACCTTTGTCTGACGGCCGTCAAGACAAAACAATTCACAAACAAACAAAACAAAACATTTATGAAGATTCAATAATGTTTAAATAACTTCACCTTAATGCTAATGTCCCACTGGCATGTTGAGTTCTTTACAGTCCACATCACAGTCCAAGCTTGAATGTCTTGAAGTATGAGCCTCTTCTAAAAAAAAACTTTCAAACTAAAAGAATTAGACTAATTTTCCAAAGGACGAAATTTTAAAAAAAAATTGAAATAATATAGCTACGCTAAAAAAAAATTATAAGAAAATCTAAAATTAAATAAACTTAAAAGAAAAAAAAATGATTAAACATGTTAACATTTAAAACATACAATACGGTTTTGACAAAAAACATTTGTCCGACGGCCATCAAGACAAAACAATTCACAAACGAACAAAACAAAACATTTATGAAGGTTCAAAAATGTTTAAATAACTTCACCTTAATGCTAATGTCACACTAGCATGTTGAGTTCTGTAGAGCATACATCACAGTCCAAGCTTGAATGTCTTGAAGTATGAGCCTCTTCTAAAAAAAAACTGTTTAAACTAAAAGAATTAGATCAATTCACAAAAAGACGAAATTTAAAAAAAATAAATTGAAATAATAGAGCTATGCTAAAAAAAAATGATAATAAAATCTAAAAATAAATAAACTTCAAAGAAATTAAAACATTAAACATGTTAACATTTAAAACATACAATACGGTTTTTGACAAAAAACATTTGTCAGACGGCCATTAAGACAAAACAATTCACAAACGAACAAAATAAAACATTTATAAAGGTTCAATGATGTTTTAAATAACTTAACCTTAATGCTAATGTCACACTGGCATGTTGAGTTCTGTAGAACCCACAGCCTCTTCTAAAAAAATACTTTCAAACTAAAAGATTTAGACTAATTCTCCAAAGGACGAAATTAAAAAAAAAAATTAAAATGATGATTTGGAATTGCTGAAAACAAATGATAAAACTATTCTAAATTAAATAAACTTCAAAGAAAATACAACATTGGACATAATCACATTTAAAAAATACAATATGTTACTAGACAGAAACATTTGTCCGACGGCCATCAAGACTAAACAATTCATCAAAAAACTAAACAAAACAAAACATTTATGAAGGTTCAATAATGTTTAAATACTTTCACCTTAATGCTAATGTTACACTGGCATGTTGAGTTCTGGATAGCCCACATCACTTTTCTGTTTATTGATCTAGAATCATCTTTCCTCCATCTTCCAAGAGCTGTATAAAATATAGGTAAATAAATTGAAATGATTGACAGACATCAACAAA
>JAZGLO010001204.1:0-32505 GCA_036873155.1 Biomphalaria sudanica | reverse complement strand
TATCTTAAATTATCTTGTTATAGTTATACAATAAAACTTATAGACAATTATAAACTTCAATTTATATCCAACAGAAGAAGTTTGAATTTCCATGGTATTTTCAAATCATTGCCTGGATTCTGCTGTGGATTGTCACACTTGGATCTGTCTGTATGGTCATCTTCTACGGGATCTCCTTCAAGGATGACACTTGCAGGAAGTGGATTACTTCTTTGTTGATCTCCTTCTTCACTTCTGTCTTCATTACACAACCTCTAAAGGTCAGAGGTCACTTTAATTAATTTTTTACAGTAAAGATTTACAATTGTACTTAATTAAAATAATTAGCATAGCAAAAATAATGATGGACCAAGATAAATAGTGAAAATCTTTGTATTTGTTTAAAGTTAAAAGCATTTCAACAGACTATGTAATTTCATTTATTTTCAAAGCAATTTGGTTCTCAAATATTCTTTTTATATATTAACAGCTAGAGCAACAAATATAGGTAACATGTCATCTTATCTGTCCCTTGACTTTGATTGTAGGGGTGATTTGACAGATTGCATAACAAAATCCCTCCATTTTTCCCAGTCAGCAGTTGTTCTAAATAGAATATCAAGAAAAAGGCTGGTACATTTTATTACATTTAGACAATCCCTTATTTTTATCTTCTTATATAATACATACGTTACTTCAAAAAAGAAGATGATTACGTCCTACGCGTCATGCATTTAGTCATGCATATTAACCAATGACTTAAATTTTGCCAAGTCACTGTTTTTTCTGGCTAGCTCAGGCAACCCATTCCATGCTCTAATAGCACTAGGGAAGATGGAGTATTTTATTAAATTTTGTTTTTGTATTTAAAGATTATGGTTCAGTGTTTTATGTATAATTGCTACTTTACTTTTGAGTCTTCTGTCTTGAAGGCTTTCTAAATTTAGTGATTTTACTAATGGTGTTACTCTAGTCAAATGTGAATATTCGTTTGTTATGAATCTCACTGCTCTATTTTGTGTTTGTTCCAGTTTCTTAATGTTTTCTTGAGTTGAGGGGTCCCACACGGTGGATGCATATTCTATTATTGGCCTAACCAAGGTTAAATAACATTTTAGTTTTATGTTCTTATTTGATTTATAGAAATTTCTTTTAATAAATCCTAATGCTTTGTTTGATTTTTTTATAGTTTCATCAATATGTGGATTCCATGACAGTTTTTTATTTATTATAACACCTAGGTATTTTGAGTTTTTAGTCTTCTTTATGCTCTCTCCACATAGCAACTATTTTTCTACATAGCAACAAATCCTATTAGATATTTTTCAAAAAGTAAAATAGTTTTTCATTTTGTTGAGTGAATGATGTGAATGCACTGGATATAAAAGCATAATGAGATTTGCTTCAGCCTGTTTGCTACAGGATCACAGGCTGATTATGCTGTTTACACACTGGACTGTCATTTGGTCTTCTTGTTAGTCCATGGTTCATACCCTGCCCATTGCCATACACTGTCATCCTTTTGGGAGGTTTGGACTAGGATGTAGATTATCTTCAACTCTGGAGAAACATTCAGAGCATGTAAAACATTTTTTTTCACTAACAAAGTATTTTCTTTTGTTAACCACTTCCCTTATTATTGTAGGTATTTTTATTTGCTATGGTTCTGTCATTGATCATCAAGAATCCAACTGATGATGAAGAAGATGAAGAAGAAGATGAGGAACTTCCTCAAGTGGACACTGAGAGTGAACTACTTCACAATGATGGTAACACTTTGAATTAAGTCTTTACAAAATCAGGAAACAGTTTTAAAATGTCTACATTTATTTATATATTTTTGGTGTTGTTGGTAATTTTTATGTATTTTTTAATGTTAGTCCTGGCAGCTGCTAAACCCAAAAAGATTGGATATAAACCACCAGATCCCATTGTGATAGAGAAACTAAGAGCTCAGAGAATGAAAGAGATTCAGATGTGGGCAGTTATAAGAGAAGTAGGTCTAATGATTTTAAATATACTTTTTGTTAAAGAGTTAAGGTGTAGGTTTAAGATATGTGGTAACACTTTTTATTTTATATTTGAATACTAGAAACATGTTTGATAGGTAGCTTTATATGAGAAGGAGATGCAGTGGCTTAGTGGGAAAGCACTTGGCTTCCGAATCAGAGGGTCCCTGGTTTGAATCCAGGTAAAGACTTGGATTTTTAAATATGGGATCTTTGGGCATCTCTAAGTTCACCCAGCTCTAATGGGTACCTGACATTAGTTAGGGAAAAATAAAGGAGGTTTATCATTGTGTTGGCCACATTACACCCTCGTTAACAGTGAGCCATAGAAACATATGACCTTTACATCATCACATCTGCCCTATAGATCACATGGTTTGAAAGGGGGAACTTAACTAACTTTTTAAAATAAGAGTAATAATAAATAAATAATTTTAAAAAATGTGATAATGTAAACATCAAGCCAAAAAAAGAAAGAAAATATTAAGCTGAGAAAACTGCACTAATTAGTTGTATTCATCTCTCTTTATTTCTTATATCATCAATATGTCCAATAACATGTATATTCTAATGCTGATTATGTCCTGTAACATCTACTTTCTCAGCTGATCATGTCCTATGACATCTATATTCCCAGGTGATCATGTACGCCTTTTTCTTGTGGATTCTGATGCTCATCTCCTATCGTCAACTGGGTGCCGGCAACTTCCTGTACAAGGACACCATGAAGCGAATCTTCATTGACACACTGGACACAGACATTAACTTCGTTACTGTGAGCTACTTTTTTTTTCAATTCCTACTGTTAACTCACACTTTTATGAGTCTTGACCAGAAAAACAATGATTCAAATTAAATGCATACAGACACCTGAAAAAAGAAAGAAAAAAGCTAGCAACATGAAAAACATCAATAACATCACATGTATGACATAACTTGAACAGCTCTATTATATCTTTGTGTTAATTATCACACAATAATAATATTACGTGAGTGTTGGGGAGGAGGGGGGTATTGACAAATTCTTTCATGACACCCCCTCCTCCAAAATTTTATGTTGTCCTACAACATCTTTTACAATTACAGATATTAATTTTATGTTCTTCCCCTGTTTATAGAAGTGAATAGGAACATCTACAACTTTAGATGGACTTCTGTTACTTTTTTAAACATCAAAGTTTTGAGGTGTTTTTGCTTTTTAAGGATCTTTATGAAAAAAAAAAATTATACATTGTAAATCATTTTTAACTTTCATTAATTATAAAAAAGTTTTCTTTGAATTTCTGTAAGTTTTCGTTCTCTCTGCACCAGCTCAATAACAGAGATGATTTCTGGACATGGGCTAATTCTGGACTTCTGAGTGGACTACGAGCTGGACCTTACTATAATGATTACCCGCCATTAAAACTCAGAGCTTACATCAATGACAAGGTGTCAAGAATTCTGGGATATGCCACAATGAGACAGCTCAGAGTTAAGCCAGGTAAGAGGGAAAAAAGCTTGGTTCAGATTAGCTACATTGAATAAGTGTCTGTGTTATGTCATTTAAAATGGTCATATAAGAGAAACTTGTTTCAAACTCTTGGATAAAAGAGGTCTTAATGTTGTTGTTTTTTATTTTAGATTGTGAATTTTTAAACAATGTATTAATAAAACAAAATATTGTCTTTTTTTCTGTTTATATCATTACAAAATATCTACATAATTTACATAAATGTAATTTAATTTTTTTTTTTTTATTAATGAGACAATCATTTCAAAACAAATTTTTACTTTTTTCATAATACTTTTAAATGAATTTATTAAAGCTGTAAACCTAATACAATAACTCAATTTACTCTGACATTGTCTTAAATATAAAGTCATGAAATGTAATCTCATTTAACTACACAATTGTCTGCAACAGGGTTTTTATATAGAGAGAATTGATGTCCTATTCACTTCACAATGAAACAGAATGATGTGATATTTGAAACAAAGTTTTGTAGTTTGTCAGCAGTGTCTCTAAGCTTATCTCTATAGTTTTCTTATGGTGACATTTAGAAATAACAAAAAATGATTGTTCAAAACAAAAAAATGTCTTTGTTCATGATGTCCATATGAAATTGTTTCAGATCAATGTAAAGTTCCTGAACCCTTTGAGTCGGTGATTCCAGGCTGCAACATTATGTATAACATGTTGACTCAAGAGGAACGTGACTTTAATGTTGGCTGGCAGCCTAAAGGAATTAGCAATGCCAGTGATGCAACAAGATCAGAATACACTTATTCGTAAGTCACTTCAGAGGCAGCCTTAGGGGGCCGTCGATAAAGAGCATCTTTGAATCTTTTGTCACTGTCAGCACACCATACCATTATTCCTAGTCTTTATATGACACTCACTCAGGGTCCTGCTCACTGCTAAGGCTGTCTCTGGTCACTAGTCTTGTTGGCTGAATGCTAGAAACTTTTTAAATATTGGCTTGCTAAAAATCGATGTTCTTCTTTAATGTCTTTGTTCTTGTTAAATATCTCTATTATTTAAATATCTCTGTTGGTAAATAGCTGTTCTCTTGTTAAAAATCTGTGTATATATATTAGATCAGCAGATAAGTTAAATGGCTACCCCTACTGGGGCGTACTCAGCCTGTATTCTGGGGGTGGCTATGTGGTGCCTCTGGAAGGATCCAAGGATGACTTGAGATTGCTGTTTGCTAAGCTGCAAAGTGAGCAGTGGATAGACAGATACACGAGAGCTGTTTTTATTGAATTCACAACTTACAATCCTCAAGTAAGAGCTCTTGTAATTAAATATCTTGCTGCATGCTTATTAGATCTTTACATTTCAGTTTGATACTGCTTCATATTTTTTTCTGTCTTCTTACTAAATTTTCACATTACCATTTAATATTCATAATCATTTTTTTCTGTCTCATGTAAAACAGTAGACTAAATAAGTCATCTCTTTTAAAAAGCGACCATTTGGTTATTGTGAGGACCATTATTTGGCGTATAACAAGGGAAACTACCCCCTGTAATATATATTTGAAATCTCCCTCACCTAGACCATTATTGCCCTCTCTAGAATACTTGTGTGGTCTATATGGTCATTCTATTTAACATTATTCAAATACCCAGTCTATGGGTAATTAATTTGATGACTCCACTCACATGTAAATACATTTTTCAAAAATTGAATTAAACTTCAAAAACGTGTAAAATGGATGGGCCTGCCATTGAAAAAGGTTCTATCCAAGGCAAATGACAGAGATGAATAGAGAAAAACGGTTGACAAATCTTGCGTGGTGCCCCAATGGTCCAACAGACTAAGGGAGAGGTGAAGGTGGTCCAACAGACTAAGGGATAGGTGAAGGTGGTCCAACAGACTAAGGGATAGGTGGAGGTGGTCCAACAGACTAAGGGATAGGTGGAGGTGGTCCAACAGACTAAGGGATAGGTGGAGGTGGTCCAACAGACTAAGGGATAGGTGGAGGTGGTCCAACAGACTAAGGGATAGGTGAAGGTGGTCCAACAGACTAAGGGATAGGTGAAGGTGGTCCAACAGACTAAGGGATAGGTGAAGGTGGTCCAACAGACTAAGGGATAGGTGAAGGTGGTCCAACAGACTAAGGGATAGGTGAAGGTGGTCCAACAGACTAAGGGATAGGTGAAGGTGGTCCAACAGACTAAGGGATAGGTGAAGGTGGTCCAACAGACTAAGGGATAGGTGAAGGTGGTCCAACAGACTAAGGGATAGGTGAAGTTGGTCCAACAGACTAAGAGATAGGTGGAGGTGGTCCAACAGACTAAGGGATAGGTGAAGGTGGTCCAACAGACTAAGGGATAGGTGAAGGTGGTCCAACAGACTAAGGGATAGGTGAAGGTGGTCCAACAGACTAAGGGATAGGTGAAGGTAATGTGTAAAAAATACAAGAATTACTATTTTTGTTCAGCAATATTAATTTGTATTTTATTTAGAGAAATATACCATGAATTTATATGATTCCACAGGTAAACCTTTTCTCTGTGAACACAATTCTAGCAGAGTTTGACCAAACTGGTGGCCTAGTGCCTTCCTACAGGTTTGAACCTGCTATGCTGTTGCCCTACATGACATCTGCCATGCTGTTCCAATTTGTCTGTGAGGTAAGGTGATGACTTAAATGTCCTAAACCTCACAAATGTCAAGCTTTTCCCCATTTGCCTCCTACCAAAACATATATCACATTAAGGGAGAATACCAAAAGCTCTAAATAGTTTACATAATTTTAAAGTTAGTTCCCTTAAAAATTAAATCATAAACATTCCTGACAAAATATTTTTTTCATAACACTTATACTTCTATATTTCTCATAATACTTATACCTCTTGTATTTCTCCTAATACTTATACCTCTTGTATTTCTCCTAATACTTATACCTCTTGTATTTCTCCTAATACTTATACCTCTTGTATTTCTCATAATACTTATACTTCTATATTTCTCCTAATACTTATACCTCTTGTATTTCTCCTAATACTTATACCTCTTGTATTTCTCCTAATACTTATACCTCTTGTATTTCTCCTAATACTTATACCTCTTGTATATCTCATAATACTTATACCTCTTGTATTTCTCATAATACTTATACCTCTTGTATTTCTCCTAATACTTATACCTCTTGTATTTCTCATAATACTTATACCTCTTGTATTTCTCCTAATACTTATACCTCTTGTATTTCTCCTAATACTTATACCTCTTGTATTTCTCATAATACTTATACCTCTTGTATTTCTCATAATACTTATACCTCTTGTATTTCTCCTAAGGCTGTCTACATGCTCTTCACTTTGTTCTTTATTGTACGGGAACTCAAAAACTTGTTCAAAGCCAAGATGGCCTACTTTCTCAGCTTCTGGAACCTTGTAGAGTTGGGCATCATTGCCATGAGCCTTGCTGCTATTGTCATTTACTTCTACAGGCTGATCATGACCAACGGTTTAACTGAACAATTTAAGGTAAACTAGTAAATGCATAGGCAACAAACATGGGCACATTTCTAAAACAAAAATCTAAGAGCCAACCTACTCAAACCCCAAAGGCAATTTACTTTGCAAAGACCTAACTCCTGTGCAATCTTCAAGAACTTAAGAAGTGAGCTATTGCTTATCTTCAGACAGCTTTTGAGGATCTTAAGTTTACAGCACAGAGGGAGCAGAGATTGTATTTCAAATGCCCAATCTGGTTGTTCTAGCACAGACGACTAATAATGATTAAAAATAAATCGCTTTTAAATGCTTGCATTTTATTACATAATTTTTCCCCCACCATGATTTTAAAGATCTTTTTATCTTCTGAATTGAGAATAGGATAAAGACAATGTATTATTCAATCATTTAATCTTATGTTTCTTCTCATTCTGTCATTAGGAAACCAAGGGAAATGGCTATGTGAAATTTCAATATGTGGGCTATTGGAATGAAATGTTTTCTTATATGATTGGCTTCTTGATCTTTCTGGCAACACTCAAGTTCCTGAAGTTGTTAAGGTAATGTGTCATCTTGCTGTGTGAATGGCGTAATAGTCTTTTCAACAATAACATGATTGAGAAAGTTTGAAAAGTATATATTATGACATAAATTTTACCTAATTCTAAACTCTAAATTTAAAAAAACAAAAACGGATTTGCACATTTTTATCAAACTAGATATTTTCTGATCCTTTCTGTCAAAGAAAGATTTTAACTCTTTTTATTTCCATATCGGCCAGCAGGGCTTTTGAAGGTAATTCTTTCCTTCCCTGAGTACGGTACATAAGAGCTTAGTGCAACATGCACTAACACAAGAGGTAATCTAGCACTGGTTTACAGACAGACTCAGAAATCTAAAAGTTTAGTCAGTGTGCATCTGAGAAACAAAGGCTACATGTACTAGCTGGGTCAGAAGCTAATTATCTGGTTCTTGTTTGTGCCCTGCAATCCCATTTTTACTTCTGTTCTCAGTTATCTTTATACATCTGTGTCTCAATTATTTCAATACTTTTCTAACTACTGGTTTAGTTGATGGGCCAATTCACCAAGTTGAATGAAATCAAAGCTACTTATTGATTTAGTGTTCATAATTTGAAGGAAATGTATAGCTTGAGTACTAAGTATTCATTACTTTAAACACTACACACAAAGTCCTAAGAAACAGTCACCTAATTAAAGTTAACTAATAAAGAAAATACTTCTTGTCTGTCCACTGATTTGATAAGATTGTAATAAGATCTCAATTTTGTCAATCTTTTACCCCTAGATTTAATAAAAAGATATCCATGCTCTCGGCTACTCTGGAGAACAGTGCACGGAGTCTACTTCACTTTGGTCTGATATTCACCATTGTCTTCATGGCTTTCTCCCAGCTGTTCTATGTGACCTACATGTGTATAGAGGTCAACTATGCCTCTTTCCTTTCCACCCTCATTTCTGGAGTTCTTATGATGATGGGTAACTTTGACATCCATACTATGGTCATGCAAGTACCAATACTTACACAGGTAACTCTTTTTAATTCGATTTTTTAGTGTAGGATTTTTATTTTAAATGAATTATTTGAATTTAATGAATTTTCATTTGTAAAATATTTGGTGTTCTATGTCAGATAAGTATGCTGCAATTGCTGCATGTATGTGCAGTTTTGTTTGTGAATTAGCAGATTAAAAAAAAATGGTGGCTTGTTCTTTGAAATTTTTGTTTGAGAGAATTTAGTTTTTGCTTTCCTTTTTTCCTTTTATACTTTTGTGAGATTTGCTTTTGGCCTTGTGTTTCTTCTTTTTTTTTTTTTATAAAATGTGTTTGTTTACTTTGTTTTTATGTTTTTTTAATACCTAAGAACTATTAATGAAAATAAATTATTTACAAACTTATTTAATTGTCTACTGACCCCGTAAATGGGTTTTCTAGATCATTTTTCTATCTATTTGGGTTTTCTAGATCATTGTTCTAGCTATTTGGGTTTTCTAGATCATTGTTCTATCTATTTGGGTTTTCTAGATCATTGTTCTGGCCTACGTCATCACAGTCAGTTTTATCATCATCAACATGTTTGTGTCAATCTTGAATGAGACATTTGCTGCTGTCCGGGAGGATGTTAAGAAACAAGGCAACGATTATGAGATAGTGGACTTTATGTTGCAAAGGTTTGTTTGTTTTAAGTGTTTCAGATGTTCCTTTGGACTTGAAGATTAGTTCATCTTAGCCCAGACCTCTCGCAGGATTATGGGAGGTGTTGGTGGTAAGTGCTGAAACCTAGGACCATCAAGACCATCAAATTACAGTTCAGAGCACATACCACAAGTTACAATGGGCTGTATCCATACCCAACAAAGTTCATCTTTTAACAAATCATTAACCATCAATAAACAAAACATGGTTGTCAATCATTATATTTATCTTATCAATCAATTCTATAAAAATGTAATATGAGGCGCCCTGTCCAAATAAATCTATCTTGGCAGTGAATTAAAATATTATTTTAAAGATAATGTTACAAACAATACATCATTCTTTTGATGCTACCTCTTTTCAACATATCTTCTTTTGCCAATTGTTAATCTTTTGACATATTTTTTGCCACTATTGATCTGGTTGCATATTTTGGAATAAATTATCTTTTGGCATTTACATTTTTGATTCAAAGCCGCTTTTGATATTATTTTAGCATCTTTAGACAATCTCAGTCTTATAAGATACTGTATAAAAAACATTAAAGCTATAACACTTTGGACCAAACATTCTTTTTGTCATTGTTCTTTGAGTGTTATGCTTACTTTGTAAAATATATTTATATAGTAGTTTCATTCCTTCTCAAGATTTAAAAAATGGACTGGACTTGGTGGCAGCGAGTCTGAAGAATCACCTGCCAATGATCCACTAGGAATCCCAGATAATCCCAAGGCCATTAAAATGGATGGTACTTATTCTGAAGACAACATTGACAACTTCCCTGACCGCATTGAAAAACTTTTGAAGACCATCAGTTCAGTTTACAATGACAATGTAAGTAATCTGTACATATATAACCATATAATCATTACTAGGGTGCAACAATATATATACATAACTAAAGTGGAATCACATATATACATACTAAACTAAAAGTAACCATATATATATATACAAAGAAACTAGAGTGCAACTATATAAGACATCACTAGATTACAACCATGTATAAACCCACAATAAACATGAATTTCTCTATCCGTCAACTTCAGGAAAAGTGCAGATAACAAAGGATGCCTTTGTAGATTGCGTTCATCTGAGATGGACCTGACTTAGGCCTTTGATCTAGTCAGGTCTTTAAAATTTTATAGGTAATAGGCTGTCCATCCACACCTGCTAAATGTAATTGTCCTCTTTCACCAAAATATGATTGGTATTGTGCAGGTCAATGGCGCCTCCTCTGTAAGTTTCTGTATAAACAGCCAAGTTAAACAAAGATGTGTCCCAGCCCAAACCCTCTATGGAATACTCTTTTCACTGCTAATCCATCACGCATGTGAACGGGTCTCAGTTCTCAGACAATGCCACCCGCACTGGCTTGGTCATGTTTGCCAGATGGAAGACAATTGAATCCCAAAAGTCTTTCTCTATGGGCAACTTGCATTTGGCTCAAGAAAAATTGATCGCCCCCACCTCTGTTACGTGATCTAATCAAACAGGACCTCAAAACACTGAACATTGATCCTGACCATTGAAAAGACATAGCCCTAGACTACAGTGCGTGGGGAGAGATGGTGACCGAAAAAAGCTATGGACAGTGAAAAAACATGGGCCTCAACTCTGGCAGAATGAAGCATACCATACAAAAAATGGCTGGCTCCTCTACCACCAAAGTGAAAGTCACCTTAACCTGGGATATGTGCCTCTTCAAACTAGTGCTCCACAGTCACATGAAAAAGTGTTCCACAAGATGAACCATAATCATTACAACTGAAGGAGACCAACACTAGATCTATTTAAAACTTGAATGAATCATGGATCATGAAGTCATTATTTGGCTAACTTCATAAAAAAAAAAAAAAAGTTTCCAATTTTTGGATTTCCATTTTCACTATTAAATATTCTTTAGAATGAAACCTATTTATGATTTCAAAAGTTGCCTTCTGTTTGTAAAGTTTTCTTTTAGGCTTAGTGATCCTTTCACTCTGTGCCCTTCTTTTTGTTTTTAAGCATTTTTTTCTTGTCTCCAGGACAATTTTGGTATGTTCTACCAGAAGCAACCCTATACAGCTCCTAAGGATCGCCCTACAACAAACAACCCATTAGCAGTTCGCTCGAACCGCTCCATCTCTCCTGCACCAGGCTACCCTAGACGTAAAGCTAGTGTGGTAGCCAGGGTTCACACAGACTAAGCCTAGTCTTCTTTTTTATTTTTTATACTTAGTTTAGTAACAGGGAATTGCAGGCCAGAGTAAGTCATGTTTTAATCTTATTTCGCTCAAAGAGAGACAAATTTTTAAAAGTTGAGCTAGGAGAAAGGTATTACTCATTGCAGTGACATTTTGAGTACAAAGAATGATTCAGAAAATGTTTTAACTTATCAATATTCTGCTCAGTAATATTTTTTTATTTTTTTTTGAGAAATATTTTCATTCAATACTATTTTACCACATCATTAATTGTACAAAAGTATTTCAAGATTCTGCTAAAAGTTAAATAAAAACATAAAACATTGTTTAGAGAATATTTTCTTAACATTTAATAATAGTTCTTGCTGCTTTCAGCCTGTTTTGGGCTTTTGATATTATTTATAGAAATGTAATACAGCTTTGAAGTGGTGGTGCAACTTTATTTTCATTTCCTATCAACTATAGATGATTGAAAGTATAGATTGAATAAAGATATAAAGTTGTAAAAATATTTCTTTTTGTCTATGATAATGACAGAGATTAATTATATCATTTAATGAACTTTGTATAGTTGTGATTTTTGTTTTTTATTATATTTTTCTTTGATAGATAAATTTTAGCAAATGAGGTTTAGAAATTGAGTGCTTTCTGTGTAAAGAAAATTAATTTAAAAAAAAATTAAATAATATATATCAATTAAAATTGAGTGATGAAAAAATATTTCTGCCCCTACAGGAGCAGAGGCAATCATTTATTTTGTTTGTTTGTTTTAAATATTTTATTTAAGATAAAAAACATGACACTTTTTAAAGTTTAAGTTTAGACATTAAGAAGGAAATACTTGAAAATGATAAAACCATTCATTTTAGATGTAAATAAACAGCCAGTTTAAAATCTTTTACAAAATATTTCAGAATTATTTCAAGCCTGTCCACAAGCATCCGTCCATATATAAATATTTTGAAAATTTTGAAGTACTTCTTTAAAATGTGTTTGTACAATCCAATGTTTGTGGTACTTTGATATGTTATAAGTTTGACTTTGAGATGTTGGATGCTACAATAAAACTGTTTACACTCTATTTCATGTTGGAATGTCTCTTTCATTGTTTAAGTTCGTTACTGAATTAAAACCTGGCAATGTAAACTGGAATCACCCCTTGCAATATGCTAATGACAGCTAAAGTTAAAATAATTATTGCTATTTTAAGTTACTGAAAAACAAAATAAGAAGATAAAGGATTTAGCCACTTAATGAAAACAGTTGTTATTATTTGTAGAATGTAATAGGTACTAGAATCGTCTCATGTGTCACAGAGAACTCAGTTGTATAAATAACTATATCTAGTCCTTTTGAAATAAGATAGGACGCCCGAGACAAGTACAATTTAATGAATTCATTAGTTATTAAGAGCAAAATAATCGCTCTATAAGATGTATAATGGATGGTCGCGCGGTTTGCGCTCTGGACTGTCGTTCTGACTTATCGGTTTCAAACCCTTCTCGCTCCAATCCCTCATCATCCTGGGAGGTTTGGACTAGGAAGTAAATTATCTTCAATTCTGAAGGAGCATCCGAAACATAAAAAACATTTTATAAAGGAGGTATTGTCTTTATTTAAAAAAAAAAGTATTTCTTATGTTTTTGATGCCTCAGTGATGAAATACGCGTTTCTGTAATGTATTTGACCTCTGGCCGAAAGAAAGGTCATCTAAACACATTAGCAACATAATCAGTGTTATATAGCATCAATTATAAAACAATTTTCAAACACTTTTAAATAGAAACTATTTTCAAACATTTTAATACTCGTTCTCTATAGTATTTGGATGATATTGTCTTTATTTAAAAAAAAAAGTATTTCTTATGTTTTTGATGCCTCAGTGATGAAATACGCGTTTCTGTAATGTATTTGACCTCTGGCCGAAAGAAAGGTCATCTAAACACATTAGCAACATAATCAGTGTTATATAGCATCAATTATAAAACAATTTTCAAACACTTTTAAATAGAAACTATTTTCAAACATTTTAATACTCGTTCTCTATAGTATTTGGATGATTTGTACAGATGGCATGTCAAATGTCTGGATCTAAAATAGCAACACATTTAAAATCAATTTAAATACGGAATTTAAAATGACCAAAAAGGTAGAAAATATACAAACCATATATGCAGAGGCGTAGTAAGGGGGTGGGGGCACGATGCCCCGGGCGCCACCCTCAGGTTGGCGTCACACGCAGCCTATACTTCTATGTGATGTTCATGGAAAATGGGAGGAGGGTGCCAATAATGACCCCGGGGGCACATTTTGCTCACCTAGCATACATGTATTGTATGAAATGTGTCAATGTAGAAGTGACTAGGTAGGTGCAGACACTACAATGGACTTACTTCTAGAACAACGTTATAGCTAGCCTGAAGGAGGAGCAAGTCTTGAGGCCAGGATGTAGCTAGCGTGAAGGAGGAGCAAGTCTTGTGGCCAAAATGTAGCTAGCGTGAAGGAGGAGCAAGTCTTGAGGCCAGGATGTAGCTAGCGTGAAGGAGGAGCAAGTCTTGCTGCCAGGATGTAGCTGTATTAATAGGTTCCTTACGTCACTACTTAGGACTTAACATGATCACATTACTACTTAACTAGAGCAGCGTAAGTTGGACACACTGACCAGGGATATAGAAACATTAGACTCGGCGCTTGAATGTATACAATGACATGCATAGTCCAAATTCTGCTAAGTTTTTAGGAGGGGCGGGTGAGGTGGAAAGTAAGAGCATTGGGAGGGTCATCTCAACCTTACATTTATATTTATTATAACATTGTGTTTGTAGTTTTATTTTAAAGTCACTTTAGAAGGAACTCGTAGTTCAAATCTCCGAACAGTATACCTCCTCGTTCAACGGAAGAACCTTTATTGGCATGTGTATGTTATAGATGTACGTGTCTTATAAATACAATTTGGTATTATTAGCATGTGTTACTTTAGAAATTGAGATATATTTTAATAATTAAACAACAAACTGAAAAAAAAAATCTTAATGAGTCTCCTTGGGTCATGTGATAGAGTGTAAACTGTGTAACAAACCTCCAAATGGAAACAAAAAATTCTCTTAATACGATCTTCAAAGTGCAGAGGATAATCAAAATGCAAAATACTGTAGCCAAAATCCAAAGATCATACTGTTACGAATCTCACTATCAAGGCTCTCTGCAAACTGCACCATACACCACCAACTTAAAGAACTTGACAACTCAGGGCTCCGAAGTAACGTAACACTTTAATAGTTGAATAAATAACAGCCAATACTGTACAATTGGCAACACGTACACTGTACAAATATCTCTCCGATAACACCGTTCCGCCGTATCGACTCTTGCACTGGCCTCTTCGTCTCGTTCCGGGCTTGCACTGGGTTCAACAGTTCAGGACTGACTTCACACACTAGGCTCGTTGTGTCGGACTCGATCGCAGACCAAGATCAATACGCCAGTCGTCTCAACTGTACTTTACAGTACTCCGCACTGAACCGTCGTAATGCTCCGTACAGAACCACACCGTTGAACTGTGCTGTAGTCGACTGGACTGTAGTGAACCGGGCTCTGAACCGTGTTGACTGCGTCACCTCCGCTCTTATATAGGGTCCCTACTGGCCTTCTCGAACCGGACAGAACGCCGCTCGACGTTTCTAGGTGGTCAGATGACTACAACTCTCGTGACACTCCTGAGCTCTGTTCACAACGGCGATCCTTCCTGAACCGTCCTGTTGACACTTGACTCGGCTGACCATCGTAACTCCTCACGGTTGACCGCTCGTCTAGCGCTGGCCTGGGGCGATTTGCGTCGGCTGACTACACACACACTACCACCCCCATCTGTGCCACCACCAGGTTTATAACAATACTGTGGGAAACAAGTTGTTTGCTGTCTTGTACCAATGAAATATATGGGATCAATAACTTATTATACTGTTACGAATCTCATTATCCAGGCTCTCTGCAAACTGCACCATACACCACCAACTTCAAGAACTTGACATTTCAGGGCTCCAAAGTAACGTAACAGTTTAATGTCAATAAAATAACAGCCAATACTGTACAATTGGCAACACGTACACTGTAAAAATATCTCTCCGATTACACCGTACCGCCGTATCAACTCGTTCCGGGCTTGCACTGGGTTCAACTGTTCAGGACTGACTTCACACACTAGGCTCGTTGTGTCGGATTCGATTGCAGACCAAGATCAAGACGCAAGTCGTCTCAACTGTACTTGACAGCACTCCGCACTGAACCGTCATAATGTTCCGTACAGAACCACACCTTTGAACTGTGCTGAAGTCGACCGTGTTCTGTGCCCTGTCGTGAACCTTCTTTCGTGAACATTGCTGCATTGAGCCCCTTTTCTCAACCGTCTTGACTGCGACACCTTCGCTCTTATATAGGGTCCCTACTGGCCTTCTCGAACCGGACAGAACGCCGCTCGACGTTTCTGGGTGGTCAGGTGACTACAACTCTCGTGACGCTCCTGAGCTCTGTTCACGACGCCGATCCTACTCGAACCTTCATGTTGACACTCGTCTCGGCTGACCGTCGTAGCTCGTCACGGTTGACCGCTCGTCTAGCGCTGACCCGGGGCGATTTGCGTCGGCTGACTACACACACACCACTACCCCCATCTGTGCCACCACCAGGTTTATAACAATACTTTCTTATCAGAAGAAGAACAAGACATCAATATTAGTCCTAGTTTCCTGTAAGCATACATATTACTTGCATGTTAGTCTACAAGCGAAGAAAATGTGTGTCATGGGTTCAAAGCCCGGTCAATATCAGTGTTAAACCAAGAATATGTGGTCAAACCTATTTCACATGCAATGAGAGCCAAATGGTTTAGAAATTGATCTTATAACTCATTTCTTACATTGGTCATCATGATCTGTTTTCACGCCTGTACTGAAGCTTGGATTAAATAGCGAAAAACTCTGCATGTTTAAATATTTAGTCATAAAGGACAAGAATGCATACTAGCCTTCACCTATTCAACATCAGGTTGTCTAATAAAATAGCCCTACGTGACTCCCCCCTTATGTCTTATACACAGCAAGACTCCCTCAAGGTTTGGTAAGCTAGTAGATCTGTTTCTATTAAGGCAATTGTTCAAATTTTTTTTCTATTTGAAAGAAACACTAAATATACGAAAATGATAATGTCAGTTGAATAATGTTTTATATTAGGAAATGGACGTGAAATCACATTATTTAGGTATTTTTTAGCGATCATGACAAAATCATTTTCACTGTTTTACAAAACAAGTCAAATATATTTCTCAAATTTAAGGCTTTTGTTTGTGTAGAAATACTAGTTCTCGTCTTATTCGACGTCATCACAGGAATGTCACATGACTGGTTTTGTTTAAAAGTTTCCAATCATATATCATGACCGAAAACTGGCCAAGGAAAAAAGGCTAACTCTAATTTTTTTTTGTGTGTCCCTTCAGACTTGTGTCCCGTTGAGTGATGGCTGGGCACAATATTTCATTAGCAATGTCGACGCCTCCGTGGGGGCGCTTTCGTTGTTTTCACAGTAGCTCGTTATCTTCTCACGCGATGGTCTGCTGCTTTCGGAAGTTCGGAGAAGCGGGAAATCGGAGGCGGATCCTAATTGTGCATTCATGGCACGCTCTTTAAGTGCTGAGCTCAGGTATTGTTTTTGCATCCCGTTGATGTTGATGCCTTCTGGGAATGAGCCAGTGTTGATGGCGTCTTTAAGTCGGCACTTGTCATTTAGCGTGTTGATCTGGTGGTTGGACAGAGAATGAGAGTAGTCGCATGAATCTGTGACTGGGGGTTGCTGTGGAAGGTCTGGAGGCGATGTCCTGCGCCTGTCCATAGAGGCCAAATCTTTGCTGCTTGCTCGGGTGTCTGGCAGTGAGGGTGTCGGGATATTTCGTTTAGATTTGTCTTCCCCTAGTAGCCAATAAGTCAGTTGCGTCCCTTTCCCCTGTGAATGGTGGAAGAAAATAATACAGAATTCCTGAGAGAAAATGATAGAAACAATGAGAGAGAGAGAGAGACAGAAACATATATATAGAGAGAGAGACTGACAGGGAGAGAGTGACAGAGAGAAAGAGAGAGAGAGAGAGTAAGAGTTAACGAGAGAGAGACAGAGAGATATTGACACCCATTTTAATATTACTAAGAGACCAAAAGTAAACTTACTCATGACATCCTGGTATTGATTTATTCCTTTTTTATGACTAGTCTTCTATGTTGGAAAATTGCAGTCATTTCTTTGCTTAAGAATTGATCAACTTTTAATAGGGCTATTTCAATGGTCAGCAGTTTATAATATATGTTATTTCTAAAACTCCTAGGAATTTGTCACATCGCGAGTCCGCCGGCCATTATGCAATGTGGCCATAGTCTGATAGAGAAAACAAAATGACTAGAGAGCGCATGGCACTAAGTCATTTCGCGAAGTAGCAGAATCTCTTTAGCCGTTAGTTAATGTGCTCAGGGCCGGATGTAGACTTGACAAGGCCCTAAGCTATTTGAGATATGGGCTCCTTGTAGTCAACATAAAGCAACGTATTACTTTGCTTTTTCTTCAAAACAATGTGTTTGCTGTCCCCAAGGAAGTGAGGGCCCCAACTTAGTAGCCTATATATAGCTATAGCTTATGTTGTTATAGAAAAACCCAGCACAGTATGCTGAAAAACCCAGACAAGTATGCTGATTAACCCAGCACAGTATGCTGAAAAACTCAGCACAGTATGATGATACGAGAATACCTTCATCGAGATCAAGCCGCGCTCCTCTAGATGGAAACCTCCAATTCTGTCCAAGATTCTCTTGCAAGACATGCTGCAGTGGATTTTGAGTGCTGCGGATGAAGTGTTCATGCATTGATAGAGATGTCTAGATTAGGAATATTCGGAAAATAATTGCATTTTGCTTACTTTTTTTTATTATACTTAGTAATACTTGGTATTGAATTTCTCTTAGAATTTCTGTAAACAAGAAAAACATATAAAAATACTTATTTAAAAAACAAAGCTTAGGGTTAAATTAAATGTAATGGTATCAATTGGTTTGAATCAGTTATATATTTATATAATGTATAGTGGTGACATAATAAATCTGTGCTATTAGAAATACTTTTAACAATTGTTTTTGTTTAGCTTTTAGCTTTCTGAATGCGCTATGATCCTAGCCACTTGTCTGGACTAGCGGGAAAAGGAGGAGGGAAGAAGGGGGTATCTTGATGAATGTTTCCATGATCGTTTTTTAAATACATACAAAAAATGTTCACTCAGGGCTCAGGAGTCATCAAGGGGTTGAGAGGCTAGGTACGCTTAAACTTGGCTTTTTTTTGACTACCTACGAAGGAGGCTCGAGGTTCGACACACGACTCGAGCAGAGTTTGTGTACAAACTTTTTACCAGAGAGAGTGAGATGATTAAGCTTGATAACAACGTCCTACGAATATGTCAGTGTTAATGTATTTGTTCTCGTCAAGTGATTGAAATTAGGTCATTGGGTTTATTTGTTCATTTCGAATGTGTTTCATGCTCGAAATGCTCTGAGAAAGAAACAGTTCTTAAGACGTGTACACAACACAGTAGAATGGATAACTACCTTCCCCATTGCTCTCCATTCTAGACGCTGTGTTGACCGTGTCACCAAACAGAGTGTACCTTGGCATAGTTAATCCAACAACACCAGCGACACATGGACCTAGAGGACGAAATAGAGTTAAAATTAAAGCAGTCCCCAGGTGTTAGTGTCAGTTGTTGTCTTGTAGCCGCAGACAGCTAGTACTTACATCTAAACGATGTAGGCGTATTATTATTATTTTTAGTGTAGAACTTTAGATAACTAGAAAAAACTTCTTTTCAAAAACAAAACTAAATATAACTTTTATTATTTTAAAGACAAATTCAACTTGAGATGAAATCAATCTAGTAGTAATAATATAAAATAACATTTTAAACAAAATCTAAATCACAACAAAACCAAGTCTTTCTTCGTTCATGTCTTTCAATCGAATGTCCCTCTTAACGTGCACATTACGACAAATCAGCTCATATTTCATCATTCTGAACCGTACAGACATTAACCAGTATAACTTCTCATTATTGTCACACACACAGACAAACTTTATAACACCATGACAATTGTTACGAGTCGAGTCTGTGACCTATTTCGACCAGTTTCTAGAAGCTCGAGGTCAAACTAGTGCAAGTGTCCAGCGTAAACAAGTTACTTTTAGATATCCAATCGAAGAAAGAGGTTAAGGGAAAAAATAGCACACGTCAGCTTCTAGAAGGTCAAAGCTACTAAAATAATTATCGGAGAAGGTTCCAGGATTCTGGAACGTACGATCAAAGAAAGTATAAATTAAGGGAAAGTCAGTCAGACGGGGTCCTCGCATAGTAATAGTTCTTGTAGAGCGTTGGTCCTCGCTCAGTCCTCGATTAGTAATAAGTTTCTTGATATTAGCGAGTCCATTAGTTAAAGTTTTATTAGTTGAAGTTGAAGTTATACTAAGTGAAGTTATACTAAGTGAAGTTTCATGTATCATTTAAGTTTTATTTATGAAGTATCAAGTCAAGTTGTTATTGAATTAAGAAGTTAATTTGATGTGAAAGTTGAAGAAGTTATTAAAGAAGTTTGAAGAAAATACAGACAGATGTTTCTTTCTTCATTTCATTG
Organism: Biomphalaria sudanica; assembly: GCA_036873155.1. NCBI lineage: Eukaryota > Metazoa > Mollusca > Gastropoda > Planorbidae > Biomphalaria > Biomphalaria sudanica. Next base: position 12,454 of record JAZGLO010001204.1, on the reverse strand, counting down.
AATTGTCAAGTATTGAGAATATAATCCCCGGAAAATCTGTACGTCACACAATGTGTCCAACACTACTTAATCATGCCTAGGTTTAAGTTTGTTTTTAAAAGCAAATGTTGATTTCATGCGATGCAAATTTCTAATCAGAGAAGAAGCCATACCATTTATTTCTTCACCTGTAAAGCAACCTTTAGAGACTATGCTCCAGAGAAAAACTTAAATAATGGTCAATACAGTAACAGAAATTATTTACGAAATAAAAACACACTTTTTTGAGTTAAGGTGTGAGATAAATATTTATATTTTATGGTTCCTTTTTATTGTGGGACGTTGTATTAGTTACTTATTCAAAGCCTGGTCTAGATTGCTTTCTTGTCGTTTCGAAAGTCGCCACGATGGCCCCAAGTTCGAACCCTGTCCATCTCCTTCTGTCCTGCGTGGGCTAGGAGGTAATCTTTATTTCTGAAATCACTTAAGAAACGTAACAAAGAAAACTAAACACTAAATTTACGTCTATCCTAAGCTTTCCTTATCCCTAAAATACTTTAAAATGAATATGTAGGTCTAGTAACACTATAGATCAATGTCTTCACACCAAACCAAAAGGAAACTGAAGACGTATTCTAAATTAGACTAATAGAATTTTTCTTTTTTTTTATGTCTTGTTAGACGATATTTTTTCCCTCACTTACTAAATTGTAGCCAAGGGTTATAATTATTAGAGTCCTGAAATATTTGGTGTGAACTGACCTACTCTGCCTGCATGTAAAGAGTGACAGAGAGAAATAGTGTGAACTGACCTACTCTGCCTGCATGTAAAGATTGACAGAGAGAAATAGTTGGTGTCAACTGACCTACACTGCCTGCATGTGAAGAGTGACTGAGTCACATAGTACTTTTTATAGCAGCATGTATGTCAAAAAAAATGTGAAAGAGGATGAAATCAACAATTAGAAGACCTATTGTTTTTAAATAATTGCTAACACGTAATGCAATCAAGAACTTAGTTGCCAGAAGGAAGATTTAATCTTCCTACAAAATCTTAGAATAAGTCGTATACTATCCACATCCCCAAGATTGACGTGAATGCATTCTTTATCGTACCTGATTGACGAAGTAATAGAAACGGATAATAGATCAAGTGATTTGAAGGATATCTTAAATTACTTTATACAATGACCTACCTGAATCTGGTCCAAGACCTACCTAAAAGAAGATCACGACCTACCTGAATAAAATCCAAAATCTACATGAATAAAGACCAAGACCTACCCAAATGAAACCACGACTCACCTGAATGAAGACCTATTCTTAACTTGAGCATCTCATTAGGTTTATGCCGAATGGTGAACGATTTGATGGCCGTCAGGAGAGCCAGAGACATTGAGGCAATCTCCATGGCGTGAAGTTGACCGTTCCTGATGGGCAGACCACTCACTACCATGTAAGCATCGCCTATGGTCTCGACTTTGTAAACATCAAAATTCTTGATGATGGAGTCAAAGCAGGTGTAAAGGTCATTCAACATGTCAACTACCTGAAATATAGCACAACGTCATTCAACATGTCAACTACCTGAAATATAGCACAACGTAATTCAAACTAACTATAGAAAAAGTTTTTCAACTTCTACCACCACCCCCCCCCCCCGGGGGCTATTTCTCGTTTTCCCCTTAGTCACCTTCACCTTCATCTTTAGTCTGTTGGTTTGTTGGAGTACCACACACGATCTGTTGACCGTCTTTCTCTATTCCTCTCTGTCTTTTTGCTTTGGATAGAACCTCTTCCATCCATTCTTGTATGTTGTATTCTTAATTTGATATAGAAAGGATGCAGAGCAAATACAAGTGCTTCTCTATTTTTGTCTACATGACAGTCTTTGTGGCAACATTGAAAAATTGAATAATGTATTTATATATTTTTTTTCACATTCAGAAGATCTCAATGATGTCCAAGATGGACGCCCGGCACACGTTTTGTGTAAAGAAAATTTGGTTTAGATTTTATTTTGATGTTCTGGCCAGCTTTGGCAGATCTAAAAAGTGGGATGTTCTTTCCGATGGAATCGGCCTTATATTGTAGAGATATAACACAATCTGTCTTAATGATTAGTCAAATATGTACATTCTATTTGTTGCTTGATAACATGGTACACCTTTTTTGAATTAATGTTCGCCTACTATTAACCCAGTAGTAAAGAAGAAAAATATAAGAATTATTGGTAAATACAAAAATTGAGGTGGGAGGCAGTATCCCTACATCTATTACAAGTAAACCAAAAGAGTATGGTACTAATGTACGACTCGTGCAGAATGGCCTGAGGTAAGGCAATGGTAGTGAAAGACTTTTAAAATCAATTCAAATATTTAATACTTGTGATTAGAAACATTTTTAGATATGAGCTACTTTTTCATGGTGTCGTCCCCCACATCTGCCATCACGCACATATCGCTACGTCGTCTGCTAACTTGTTACGTTTCTGTCAACTTGTTACGTTGTCGGCTAACTTGTTACGTTGTCTGCTAACTTGTTACGTTTCTGTCAACTTGTTACGTTGTCGGCTAACTTGTTACGTTGTCTGCTAACTTGTTATGTTTCTGTCAACTTGTTACGTTGTCGGCTAACTTGTTACGTTGTCTGCCAACTTGTTACGTTGTCTGCCAACTTGTTACGTTGTCTGCCAACTTGTTACGTTGTCTGCCAACTTGTTACGTTGTCTGCCAACTTGTTACGTTGTCTGTCAACTTGTTACGTTGTCTGCCAACTACAAGTCTGCCAACTTGTTACGTTTCTGTCAACTTGTTACGTTGTCTGCCAACTTGTTACGTTGTCAGCTAACTTGTTACGTTGTCTGCCAACTTGTTAGGTTTCTGACAGCTTGTTACGTTGTCTGCCAACTTGTTTTACGTTGTCTGCCAACTTGTTACGTTGTCTGCCAACTTGTTACGTTTTTGTCAACTTGTTACGTTGTCGGCTAACTTGTTACGTTGGTGGCGCAGAGTTTTGTTTATCGTCTCAAAGCTTACCTGTGTCAATTTTGCAAGAGTTTACCTGCATAGGTGTGCTCTCTGCGGACAGAGAAGTGAAGCCACAGATGTCACTAAAGTATATAGTGACCATGTCAAAGGCTTCAGGGATGACAGGTTCCCCTTTCTTCAGTTGATCTGCTACAGATCTGTGAACATTGTACACATAACAACATACACAAACACGTCTAAATAAGATTCTTGTTTTAAAATTTTAGCAGTTATATTTCTTTTAAATTTAATAAGGTATTGTTTTTTTATTCAGAAGAATAAGAGTGAGTGCAGTATTTTACATGACCACGCAAACCTAGTAGCGACCTGGACATTTTGCTAGTTCTAACACAAACCGGGTTGGTTACCTATCAAGTGAGGTCAAGTTCGAATCCAGACTCAGGCTTCTTCTTTATCTGTTGGAGCGTTCAGATGACTAGACCAATATATGAGATGAACTGCGCAGTGTTTCCAAATCCATATAGTTTTTTTTCAATTGGGGTGTATTGGGGCCACTGTCTTGTATGGGCCTCTTGGTAAAGAGAGCAGTTTTGGACGACATGGTCAGTATTCTCGGGTGACACTCCACACGGGCAGATTTGAGCTTCAGGCTGATTTGTTTCGTTGAGAACCTAAAAACCTTAAACGACATGGACACTTTCTCCTGGATACCCCCCTCCCCCCACTTCAACATGTCCACGTCAGATCTATGACCAGTGCGTCAGATCTATGACCAGTGCGTCAGATCTATGACCAGAGCGTCAGATCTATGACCAGAGCGTCAGATCTATGACCAGAGCGTCAGATCTATGACCAGAGCGTCAGATCTATGACCAGTGCGTCAGATCTATGACCAGAGCGTCAGATCTATAACCAGAGCGTCAGATCTATGACCAGAGCGTCAGATCTATGACCTGAGCGTCAGATCTATGACCAGAGCGTCAGATCTATGACCAGAGCGTACTGTGTATGTTAGAGCTTGGGAGACGCACTATACAATTTAAAGATATCAACAATGTAAGAGACAAAACTCGACGAAATGGTTTCAATACAAGTGAACTGACGGAGATGTAGAATCTTGACTTGATAGTTCCTTGTGTAGCAAAGTCAATATTTGTAGCAGCTTTTTTCAAGTAGCCATTTTCAAAGTCATTTTACAGGATGTACATATGTAACGGTAATGTGTAAATTGCTGTTGACTTGGGAACAATGGATCCTCTATTTGGTTCCCTACTAAAGGTAGGCCTTCTATAGTCACGAGCTTGTAGTAGTTCAACAGTAATGCGATTCCCTTTATCAAGACTGGAGGAGGGTTTTAATTCCATAAAAGTAGGCACTTCAGAAAATGTACAACAACAATGAATAGGCCTACACTTGATGACGTCAAATTCAAATGTATAACAACAATGAATAGGCCTACACTTGATGACGTCAAATTCAAATGTAAAACAACAATGAATAGGCCTACACTTGATGACGTCAAGTTCAAATGTATGACAACAATGAATAGGCCTACACTTGATGTCAAGTTCAAATGTATGACAACAATGAATAGGCCCACACTTGATGACTTCATATTCAAATGTATGACAACAATGAATAGGCCTACACTTGATGACTTCAAATTCAAATGTATGACAACAATGAATAGGCCTACACTTGATGACTTCAAATTCAAATGTATGACAACAATGAATAGGCCTACACTTGATGACTTCAAATTCAAATGTACAACAACAATGAATAGGCCTACACTTGATGACTTCAAATTCAAATGTACAACAACAATGAATAGGCCTACACTTGATGACGTCAAATTCAAATGTACAACAACAATGAATAGGCCTACACTTGATGACGTCAAATTTAAATGTATAACAACAATGAATAGGCCTACACTTGATGACGTCAAATTCAAATGTATAACAACAATGAATAGGCCTACACTTGATGACGTCAAGTTCAAATGTATGACAACAATGAATAGGCCTACACTTGATGTCAAGTTCAAATGTATGACAACAATGAATAGGCCCACACTTGATGACTTCAAATTCAAATGTATGACAACAATGAATAGGCCTACACTTGATGACTTCAAATTCAAATGTATGACAACAATGAATAGGCCTACACTTGATGATGTCAAATTCAAATGTATGACGTAACTGACAGGCAAAAAAAAAAATTCGCTTAATTACAGGAAACAAAAGTGCAATTAAATCTTGTTGTTCTATTAGCACATTTAGTACTGAGCTGTGCAAACAAAAGAAGAACTGACAAAGATGATGACGTAATCGTTACCTGGGCAACATTCTGTACAACAAGGTCTCCGACTTTTTCTTCTCTTCGCTCAACTGTTCCGTTCTTTCATCGACCAGTTCCTCTAAGTGTTCCTGGTATTTCTCCATAATACTCAGCATGTGATCAAAGATGTTTCTCTTCCTAAAAACAGAATACATTCACGAGGATAGATAATACAACAAACGAGTGAGACGGCTAGAAAACAGAATGAATAAGAATTAAGGTATTGTTATAGACCATGATTTCTAACGTTATGGAAAGCTCTTACGACATATTTGTATATGAGGAAATCTTTTGAAATGTAATAGTTCAGTAAAGAAAAAAATAACCATTAGAAATGGATGGTTCAAAAAGTCTTTCACTTACATCATTTGTGTAGCGCTCACGAAGTAAGGGTTAAAACTCAAGGAAAAAAAACACATAAAAGTCTCAAGCTTGCAGCAAATTTAACAATACAGCTATTACTACGCATAGAGCTAAACCAAGACCATTAATCATAGAAGGCCTCCACACTGACCTGCGACATTGCAACCTGTGAGCAATGGAGACCAATAGTTCGCTGTCACGTCGTATAGACCTGCGACATGGCAACGAGATATTGGTCTCCACTGCCCACGGGTTGTGACTTTGCAGACCAGTGTTCAGGCCTTTTATGACGATTGGTCTTGGCTAAATACTTTCAACATTTTTAAGTAATTTTATTTCCTATTTACTAACTCTCTTTCTCTCATTCTGCCTCGCGGTCTCTCTCTCTCTCTCTCTCTCTCCCTATATCTCTTTGTTTAATACGCAAAAGAAGAATTAGAGCCTTTCAAGTTAATAGCCAAAAAATTGAATCCTAGGCTAAAGTCAAAACAAAAGTGATTCTAATAATCTAGCCTCAGAAAAGAACGATTTATGAAACTAAAACTTCCAAATGATGGAACATAAACCCTGTCACACTCCCACCGGTAGAGCATTGGAATAGCGACAATGAATGGATTCAATAACTAACACGATACATTTCATTCTTTTCATATTTTCCAGTCTGGCTTATAAAATATTTCAATTTGGCTTATAAAATATTTCAATTTGGCTTATAAAATATTTCAATTTGGCTTATAAAATATTTCCATCCAGAGACACTTCAAGTAACGACAAACACAGATTAACATTGTTGACAAACTCACATTCCGGCTCTGAGAGGCTTAAGGCGGTTCCAGATAGTTCTGAAATCTGGCCTTAATAACGGGTCTTCGGTCCAGCAGGAAGTGATCAGGTCTATAATGTAGTCATCACATTCCAGGATAGAGACATTCGGCCTGAAAGGTTTGCACAATTTTGTGCTCATCACCCGATGGACAATATCTGTTGATGTACATGGTGAAAGAAATGCATTCATTAACTGAATATTAGAGTCATGCCATAGCATTGTTTTTTTTTTTTTGGGGGGGGGGGGTGGTGATCTAGTTCCTTTGGGTTTCTTGTATATATACTTTTTATTAGATAGACACAATCCATGAATGTTCGTTACAGCAACTTCGTTCATTTTTATTTACGTTCAGTGTTTTGTACCATATAATAGGATCGTTCTGGAATTAGCGGAATGACATTAGATACCCTCCCTAGTAAGCTAGAGGGCATTGTGGAGAGCTATTAGCTCCCGTAGCTGATAGTTCCTGTGAAATCCTCTTCTACCCCTCTCGCTGACTAAGCGCTTGATAACTATAGTTTGTTTAAGTTTTTCTCAGTTTTTCATTGATATATATTTTAATGGAACAAAATGACTAACAGGAAAACAGATCATTGTGTGTAATATTGTTCTTGGGCATGGGAAAAATAACGTTTACAATGATTTAACGGTGCGAAACCCGAAATATTTAGCCATATCTGTGATTAGTAAAGGGTTAATTATTTCCCTTCATGGTATCAAACAAAACAATTAAAAACCAGAATCTTATCCACTAAGCCGTACATTTATTTAAATAATTCATGTCTTGTCTACGCCGATGAATACTGCAAAGTTTCAACTTGATCCGAGAATGGGTGTTGGAGACCAGACAGACAGACAGAAAGAGTGAGTTGATGTAAGCTTCGTAGCAAAGAGAGCATTTTATAAAAGATAATTTCACAACAGCCGCTTTAGATCTACAGCAGCTCAATGTCATTTTATCTGACTACGACCCAGAGATGTGAACGTTTTCATCAAGAAACCAAATAGTTCTGTTCCATCAAGAAACCAAATAGTTCTGTGCCATCAAGAAACCAAATAGTTCTGTGCCATCAAGAAACCAAATAGTTCTGTGTCATCAAGAAACCAAATAGTTCTGTGCCATCAAGAAACCAAATAGTTCTGTGTCATCAAGAAACCAAATAGTTCTGTGTCATCAAGAAACCAAATAGTTCTGTGCCATCAAGAAACCAAATAGTTCTGTGCCATCAAGAAACCAAATAGTTCTGTGCCATCAAGAAACCAAATAGTTCTGTGCCATCAAGAAACCAAATAGTTCTGTGCCATCAAGAAACCAAATAGTTCTGTGCCATCAAGAAACCAAATAGTTCTGTGCCATCAGGAAACCAAATAGTTCTGTGCCATCAAGAAACCAAATAGTTCTGTTCCATCAAGAAACCAAATAGTTCTGTGCCATCAAGAAACCAAATAGTTCTGTGCCATCAAGAAACCAAATAGTTCTGTGCCATCAAGAAACCAAATAGTTCTGTGCCATCAAGAAACCAAATAGTTCTGTGCCATCAAGAAACCAAATAGTTCTGTGCCATCAAGAAACCAAATAGTTCTGTGCCATCAAGAAACCAAATAGTTCTGTGTCATCAAGAAACCAAATAGTTCTGTGCCATCAAGAAACCAAAAAGTTCTGTGTCATCAAGAAACCAAATAGTTCTGTGCCATCAAGAAACCAAATAGTTCTGTGCCATCAAGAAACCAAATAGTTCTGTGCCATCAAGAAACCAAAAAGTTCTGTGTCATCAAGAAACCAAATAGTTCTGTGTCATCAAGAAACCAAATAGTTCTGTGCCATCAAGAAACCAAAATAGTTCTGTGTCATCAAGAAACCAAATAGTTCTGTGCCATCAAGAAACCAAATAGTTCTGTGTCATCAAGAAACCAAATAGTTCTGTGTCATCAAGAAACCAAATAGTTCTGTGCCATCAAGAAACCAAATAGTTCCGTGTCATCAAGAAACCAAATAGTTCTGTGTCATCAAGAAACCAAATAGTTCTGTGTCATCAAGAAACCAAATAGTTTTGTGCCATCAAGAAACCAAATAGTTCTGTGCCATCAAGAAACCAAATAGTTCTGTGCCATCAAGAAACCAAATAGTTCTGTGCCATCAAGAAACCAAATAGTTCTGTGCCATCAAGAAACCAAATAGTTCTGTGCCATCAAGAAACCAAATAGTTCTGTGCCATCAAGAAACCAAATAGTTCTGTGTCATCAAGAAACCAAAAAGTTCTGTGTCATCAAGAAACCAAATAGTTCTGTGCCATCAAGAAACCAAATAGTTCTGTGCCATCAAGAAACCAAATAATTCTGTGCCATCAAGAAACCAAAAAGTTCTGTGTCATCAAGAAACCAAATAGTTCTGTGTCATCAAGAAACCAAATAGTTCTGTGCCATCAAGAAACCAAATAGTTCTGTGTCATCAAGAAACCAAATAGTTCTGTGCCATCAAGAAACCAAATAGTTCTGTGTCATCAAGAAACCAAATAGTTCTGTGTCATCAAGAAACCAAATAGTTCTGTGCCATCAAGAAACCAAATAGTTCCGTGTCATCAAGAAACCAAATAGTTCTGTGTCATCAAGAAACCAAATAGTTCTGTGTCATCAAGAAACCAAATAGTTCTGTGTCATGATTTAATGTAAAAAGTACAGAGTTTAGAAATCAGATCTTCGTAGACAATCCCACTTCCCGGATAAAGCCCAGTACCTTCCCAGGGTCGACATTATTGAGTAGTGTTTTTAAATTAGTGGCTCTAAAATATTTTCCCCTGACATCCTGGTATCTGGGGCAGTCAATGAGGATATGTTCCACGGTGAGGCGAGAGTCACAATACTCACAAAGTGGGGGCTCTTCTTTCTTCAGCACAAAAGAGTGCGTGATGTAGGTGTGGCCAATCCTAAGTCTAGACATGGTCGTGCTACCACGCCTTGTCAGACCCTTAGATGTGGACCGCCACCTGACATCCGCCACAATCTGCCTGAGTTTATTGTGAGTCTCAGCCTCCCATCGATCCTGCCACTCTTGGTAGATGGCAGTGGCAATACTTTGTCTCAGGTCTGAGCAGGGAATTTGAGTTCCTGATACCGCATGATTTAGGGCTCTCTTTGCTTCTCTGTCTGCGGCTTCGTTTCCCTCAATGCCCACATGAGAAGGGACCCAGATGAAGGTGACATCCGTATGGTCGGCTGTTATTTGGTCCAACAGCTTCAGGCTCTTATGTACCAGTGGAATGTCAGTCTTCATCCGCCCCAAAGCTTGCAATGCAGATTTGGAGTCGGAGCAGATTATAAATTTCCTCCTTTCTGATGCTTTGACGGCCATAAGTGCAAGCGATATTGCATGCAATTCGGCCGTAAAGATGGAGCAGCCATCGGGGAGTCTACGGGAGATTGTTTTGTTCCGAAAGGAGCAGGCACACGCGACCTTTCCATCCATTTTGGATCCGTCTGTGTAGATGGTGCCACAATCTCCGTAGCTCTCTTGCAGTTCCCTAAAGTGGACTTGTAGTATGCTTGGGTCTGTATTTTCTTTTTTGAAATTAAGGAGGGATAAATTTAATTTGGGTTTATTCATTAGCCAAGGAGGATTCTGAGGGGTTTCTATTTTAGAGATTTGGTTAATGGGTGGGGTTAAATTTTGGATGGGTTCTCTCATTCGAAGGCCTAACGGCTGTATGACGTTAGGCCTTCGATTGTATAATTCTACCTCTGTGGGGTTAAATATGGAATCGAAAGCAGGGTTCGTAGGGTTGGATTTTAGCTTGACTATATACTGCATTGCAAGCTTTTTCATTCTTATATCCATGGGGAGTTCTCCAGCCTCCACATGGAGGCTTGGGATAGGTGATGTACGAAACGCGCCGAGACAGAGACGCAGGGCAGCATTTTGTATTGGTTCCAGTATTTTTAGGTACGACTTCCTTGCTGCTCCATATATTATGGATCCGTAGTCTAGCTTGGATCGAATTAGACTCCGATATAGCAGCAGCAAAGTATCTCTGTCAGCTCCCCAGTCCGTATGGCTGAGCACTCTAAGTATGTTTAATGACTTTTGGCATTTTCTCTTAAGTTCCTTAATGTGGGGGAGAAAATTAAATTTGGAATCTAGAGTGAGGCCTAAAAATTTTGTAGTTTTCACGACAGGGATCTTCTTTTTGTGTATAAATAGTTCAGGGTCTGGGTGGAGTCCCCTTAAATTACAAAAATGCATACTAACTGTTTTGGAGTCCGAAAATTTAAAACCATTATCGTTTGCCCAATTTTGAATTTTGTTTAAGCATAACTGTAATTTTCTTTCTAGGGTGTTCATGTTTTTCCCATAAGTAAAAATGACAAAGTCATCAACATACAAAGAGCACTCTATGCCAGGGGACAGAGCATTTATGATGCTATTTATTTTTATGTTGAACAGGGTGACTGACAGAATGCTGCCCTGGGGTACACCCATTTCCTGGTCATGAGTGTCAGAAGTGGTGTTGCCCACTCGAACCTGAAATTTTCGGTCTTTCAGGAATTCCCCCACAAAACGGGGGAGATGTCCCTTAAGCCCCATAAGCTCCAGATCACGTAGAATGCCATGTTTCCAGGTTGTGTCATAGGCCTTTTCTATATCGAAGAATACAGCTACTAGATGTTCTCTTCTGAGTAATGCATTTCTGATACAAGCTTCCAGCCTTACCAGGTGGTCAGTTGTTGTCCGCCCTTGCCGGAATCCGCACTGGTAGTTAGAGATCACTTTGTTCCTCTCCAGGTACCAGACCAGCCTACTGTTAATCATTCTTTCCATGGTTTTGCAGATGCAGCTTGTTAGTGCTATTGGTCGATAGTTAGCTGGGTCAGAGCCGTCTCTTCCCGGTTTTAGGTATCGGTATAACTGTGGCTTTCCTCCAGCTGTTTGGGAAAGCGCCTGTTTGCCACACACAGTTATAGACCCCTAGCAGGACTGCCAATGAGGGTTCGGGAAGGTGCTTGAGGAACTGGTAATGGATTTCATCTTCTCCAGGCGCTGTGTCATGTGACTTGTCTAGCGATTCCCTCAGTTCCTCAAGCGAGAACGGTTTGTTGTAGTCTTCATTGTTTTCTGACCTGAAATCAATGGAGTGTCTTTCCTCCCTGGTTTTGACTTTTTGAAACTCTGGCGTGTAATGTGCAGTGGATGACTTTTCTGCTATTGAGGATGCAAGGCAGTCAGCTATTTCTCTGGGGGACGTGACAGTTCGTCCTTGGTTTTTCAGATGCCCTATTGCATTTGATTCTTTCCCTTTGATTCGCCTTACTGCCTTCCAGACCGCTCTAGCAGAAGTTTTGGCATCCAGACTGCCGACAAAACTTCTCCAGGAATTCCTTTTGGCTGACCGTATGGTTTGTCTAGCCTTTGCTCTAGCTATTCTGAATAGCTTTAGGTTTTCCTGGGATGGATTTTTTATAAATGCAGCCAGTCGTTTTTTCCTATCGCCAATAGCACCTTTGCAGGCTGTATCAAACCATGGTTTGCTAGGCCGTTTTGGATTTGCGGAGGTTAGGGGGACAACTTTCCTGGCTATACTAAGTAGCTTGCTAGCAAAGGTATCAGCTGGGTTCTGCTCATCGAGGATATTTTCTGTAATATCCTCTGAGCATCTTTTTTGGAATTCTTCCCAATCGGCCTTATTCAGTTTCCACCGCTGAGGTCGTCCCAATGAGGGGAGATTGTTAGCAATGATGATTGGGAAGTGGTCACTTCCCCGTAGATCATTGCTAACTGACCATTTAAAGTCGTCCAGAAGTCCAGGGACGCATACGGTGAGGTCAATGCATGTGAGAGATCCAGTTCCTGGGTGCAAGTAGGTCGGTGATGCATCATTAAGTATGCATAAATCATGTTGGAGGAAGATATCCTCCAGCATACGGCCTCTTGTGTCGGTATTGTTGGAGCCCCAAATGG
>JAZGLO010001203.1:0-67443 GCA_036873155.1 Biomphalaria sudanica | reverse complement strand
TTTGTTGATGTCTGTCAATCATTTCAATTTATTTACCTATATTTTATACAGCTCTTGGAAGATGGAGGAAAGATGATTCTAGATCAATAAACAGAAAAGTGATGTGGGCTATCCAGAACTCAACATGCCAGTGTAACATTAGCATTAAGGTGAAAGTATTTAAACATTATTGAACCTTCATAAATGTTTTGTTTTGTTTAGTTTTTTGATGAATTGTTTAGTCTTGATGGCCGTCGGACAAATGTTTCTGTCTAGTAACATATTGTATTTTTTAAATGTGATTATGTCCAATGTTGTATTTTCTTTGAAGTTTATTTAATTTAGAATAGTTTTATCATTTGTTTTCAGCAATTCCAAATCATCATTTTAATTTTTTTTTTTAATTTCGTCCTTTGGAGAATTAGTCTAAATCTTTTAGTTTGAAAGTATTTTTTTAGAAGAGGCTGTGGGTTCTACAGAACTCAACATGCCAGTGTGACATTAGCATTAAGGTTAAGTTATTTAAACATCATTGAACCTTTATAAATGTTTTATTTTGTTCGTTTGTGAATTGTTTTGTCTTAATGGCCGTCTGACAAATGTTTTTTGTCAAAACCGTATTGTATGTTTTAAATGTTAACATGTTTAATGTTTTAATTTCTTTGAAGTTTATTTATTTTTAGATTTTATTATCATTTTTTTTTAGCATAGCTCTATTATTTCAATTTATTTTTTTTAAATTTCGTCTTTTTGTGAATTGATCTAATTCTTTTAGTTTAACAGTTTTTTTTTAGAAGAGGCTCATACTTCAAGACATTCAAGCTTGGACTGTGATGTATGCTCTACAGAACTCAACATGCTAGTGTGACATTAGCATTAAGGTGAAGTTATTTAAACATTTTTGAACCTTCATAAATGTTTTGTTTTGTTCGTTTGTGAATTGTTTTGTCTTGATGGCCGTCGGACAAATGTTTTTTGTCAAAACCGTATTGTATGTTTTAAATGTTAACATGTTTAATGTTTTTTTTTCTTTTAAGTTTATTTAATTTTAGATTTTCTTATAATTTTTTTTTAGCGTAGCTATATTATTTCAATTTTTTTTTAAAATTTCGTCCTTTGGAAAATTAGTCTAATTCTTTTAGTTTGAAAGTTTTTTTTTAGAAGAGGCTCATACTTCAAGACATTCAAGCTTGGACTGTGATGTGGACTGTAAAGAACTCAACATGCCAGTGGGACATTAGCATTAAGGTGAAGTTATTTAAACATTATTGAATCTTCATAAATGTTTTGTTTTGTTTGTTTGTGAATTGTTTTGTCTTGACGGCCGTCAGACAAAGGTTTTTTGTCAAAACTGTATTGTATGTTTTAAATGTTAACATGTTTAATGTTTTATTTTTTTTTTAATTTATTTTATTTTAGATTTTCTTATACTTTTTTTTTAGCGTAGCTCTATTATTTCAATTTTTTTAAAAATTTCGTCATTTGGAGAATTAGTCTAATTCTTTTAGTTTGAAAGTATTTTTCCAGAAGAGGCTCATAATTCAAGACATTCAAGTTTGGACTGTGATGTATGCTCTACAGAACTCAACATGCCAGTGTGACATTAGCATTAAGGTGAAGTTATTTAAACATTTTTGAACCTTCATAAATGTTTTGTTTTGTTCGTTTGTGAATTGTTTTGTCTTGATGGCCGTCTGACTAATGTTTTTTGTCAAACTCGTATTGTATGTTTTAAATGTTAACATGTTTAATGTTATATTTTCTTTGAATTTTTTTTAATTTTAAATTTTCTTATAATTTTTTTTTAGCGTAGCTCTATTATTTCAATTTTTTTTTTAAATTTCGTCCTTTGGAGAATTAGTCTAATTCTTTTAGTTTGAAAGTTTTTTTATAGAAGAGGCTCATACTTCAAGACATTCATGCTTGGACTGTGATGTGGGCTCTACAGAACTCATCATGCCAGTGTGACATTAGCATTAAGGTGAAGTTATTTAAACATTTTTGAACCTTCATAAATGTTTTGTTTTGTTTGTTTGTGAATTGTTTTGTCTTGATTGCCGTCAGACAAATGTTTTTTGTCAAAACTGTATTGTATGTTTTAAATGTTAACATGTTTAATGTTTTATTTTTTTTTAAATTTATTTAATTTTAGATTTTCTTATAATTTTTTTTTAGCGTAGCTCTAATATTCAAATTTTTAAAAAAATTTCGTCCTTTGGAGAATTAGTCTAATTCTTTTAGTTTGAAAGTTTTTTTTTAGAAGAGGCTCATACTTCAAGACATTCATGCTTGGACTGTGATGTGGGCTCTACAGAACTCATCATGCCAGTGTGACATTAGCATTAAGGTGAAGTTATTTAAACATTTTTGGACCTTCATAAATGTTTTGTTTTGTTTGTTTGTAAATTGTTTTGTCTTGATGGCCGTCGGACAAATGTTTTTTGTCAAAACCGTATTGTATGTTTTAAATGTTAACATGTTTAATGTTTTTTTTTCTTTTAAGTTTATTTAATTTTAGATTTTCTTATAATTTTTTTTTAGCGTAGCTCTATTATTTCAATTTTTTTAAAAAATTTCGTCCTTTGGAAAATTAGTCTAATTCTTTTAGTTTGAAAGTTTTTTTTTAGAAGAGGCTCATACTTCAAGACATTCAAGCTTGGACTGTGATGTGGACTGTAAAGAACTCAACATGCCAGTGGGACATTAGCATTAAGGTGAAGTTATTTAAACATTATTGAATCTTCATAAATGTTTTGTTTTGTTTGTTTGTGAATTGTTTTGTCTTGACGGCCGTCAGACAAATGTTTTTTGTCAAAACTGTATTGTATGTTTTAAATGTTAACATGTTTAATGTTTTATTTTTTTTTTAATTTATTTTATTTTAGATTTTCTTATACTTTTTTTTTAGCGTAGCTCTATTATTTCAATTTTTTTTAAATTTCGTCATTTGGAGAATTAGTCTAATTCTTTTAGTTTGAAAGTATTTTTTCAGAAGAGGCTCATAATTCAAGACATTCAAGTTTGGACTGAGATGTGGGCTCTACAGAACTCAACATGCCAGTGTGACATTAGCATTAAGGTGAAAATATTTAAACATTATTGAACCTTCATAAATGTTTTGTTTTGTTTGTTTGTGAATTGTTGTGTCTAGACGGCCGTCAGACAAATGTTTTTTGTCAAAACTGTATTGTATGTTTTAAATGTTAACATGTTTAATGTTTTATTTTTTTTTTAATTTATTTTATTTTAGATTTTCTTATACTTTTTTTTTAGCGTAGCTCTATTATTTCAATTTTTTTTAAATTTCGTCATTTGGAGAATTAGTCTAATTCTTTTAGTTTGAAAGTATTTTTTCAGAAGAGGCTCATAATTCAAGACATTCAAGCTTGGACTGTGATGTGGACTGTAAAGAACTCAACATGCCAGTGGGACATTAGCATTAAGGTGAAGTTATTTAAACATTATTGAATCTTCATAAATGTTTTGTTTTGTTTGTTTGTGAATTGTTTTGTCTTGACGGCCGTCAGACAAATGTTTTTTGTCAAAACTGTATTGTATGTTTTAAATGTTAACATGTTTAATGTTTTATTTTTTTTTTAATTTATTTTATTTTAGATTTTCTTATACTTTTTTTTTAGCGTAGCTCTATTATTTCAATTTTTTTTTAAATTTCGTCATTTGGAGAATTAGTCTAATTCTTTTAGTTTGAAAGTATTTTTTCAGAAGAGGCTCATAATTCAAGACATTCAAGTTTGGACTGAGATGTGGGCTCTACAGAACTCAACATGCCAGTGTGACATTAGCATTAAGGTGAAAATATTTAAACATTATTGAACCTTCATAAATGTTTTGTATTGTTTGTTTGTGAATTGTTGTGTCTAGACGGCCGTCTGACAAATGTTTTTTGTCAAACTCGTATTGTATGTTTTAAATGTTAACATGTTTAATGTTATATTTTCTTTGAAGTTTATTTAATTTTAGATTTTCTTATAATTTTTTTTTAGCGTAGCTCTAATATTCAAATTTTTAAAAAAATTTCGTCCTTTGGAGAATTAGTCTAATTCTTTTAGTTTGAAAGTTTTTTTTTAGAAGAGGCTCATACTTCAAGACATTTATGTTTGGACTGTGATGTGGGCTCTACAGAACTCATCATGCCAGTGTGACATTAGCATTAAGGTGAAGTTATTTAAACATTTTTGAACCTTCATAAATGTTTTGTTTTGTTTGTTTGTGAATTGCTTTGTCTTGATGGCCAACGGACAAATGTTTTTTGTCAAAACCGTATTGTATGTTTTAAATGTTAACAAGTTTAATGTTTTTTTTTCTTTTAAGTTTATTTAATTTTAGATTTTCTTAAATTTTTTTTAGCGTAGCTCTAATATTCAAATTTTTAAAAAAATTTCGTCCTTTGGAGAATTAGTCTAATTCTTTTAGTTTGAAAGTTTTTTTTTAGAAGAGGCTCATACTTCAAGACATTCAAGCTTGGACTGTGATGTGGACTGTAAAGAACTCAACATGCCAGTGGGACATTAGCATTAAGGTGAAGTTATTTAAACATTATTGAATCTTCATAAATGTTTTGTTTTGTTTGTTTGTGAATTGTTTTGTCTTGACGGCCGTCAGACAAATGTTTTTTGTCAAAACTGTATTGTATGTTTTAAATGTTAACATGTTTAATGTTTTATTTTTTTTTTAATTTATTTTATTTTAGATTTTCTTATACTTTTTTTTTAGCGTAGCTCTATTATTTCAATTTTTTTTTAAATTTCGTCATTTGGAGAATTAGTCTAATTCTTTTAGTTTGAAAGTATTTTTTCAGAAGAGGCTCATAATTCAAGACATTCAAGTTTGGACTGAGATGTGGGCTCTACAGAACTCAACATGCCAGTGTGACATTAGCATTAAGGTGAAAATATTTAAACATTATTGAACCTTCATAAATGTTTTGTTTTGTTTGTTTGTGAATTGTTGTGTCTAGACGGCCGTCAGACAAATGTTTTTTGTCAAAACTGTATTGTATGTTTTAAATGTTAACATGTTTAATGTTTTATTTTTTTTTTAATTTATTTTATTTTAGATTTTCTTATACTTTTTTTTTAGCGTAGCTCTATTATTTCAATTTTTTTTTAAATTTCGTCATTTGGAGAATTAGTCTAATTCTTTTAGTTTGAAAGTATTTTTTCAGAAGAGGCTCATAATTCAAGACATTCAAGCTTGGACTGTGATGTGGACTGTAAAGAACTCAACATGCCAGTGGGACATTAGCATTAAGGTGAAGTTATTTAAACATTATTGAATCTTCATAAATGTTTTGTTTTGTTTGTTTGTGAATTGTTTTGTCTTGACGGCCGTCAGACAAATGTTTTTTGTCAAAACTGTATTGTATGTTTTAAATGTTAACATGTTTAATGTTTTATTTTTTTTTTAATTTATTTTATTTTAGATTTTCTTATACTTTTTTTTTAGCGTAGCTCTATTATTTCAATTTTTTTTTAAATTTCGTCATTTGGAGAATTAGTCTAATTCTTTTAGTTTGAAAGTATTTTTTCAGAAGAGGCTCATAATTCAAGACATTCAAGTTTGGACTGAGATGTGGGCTCTACAGAACTCAACATGCCAGTGTGACATTAGCATTAAGGTGAAAATATTTAAACATTATTGAACCTTCATAAATGTTTTGTATTGTTTGTTTGTGAATTGTTGTGTCTAGACGGCCGTCTGACAAATGTTTTTTGTCAAACTCGTATTGTATGTTTTAAATGTTAACATGTTTAATGTTATATTTTCTTTGAAGTTTATTTAATTTTAGATTTTCTTATAATTTTTTTTTAGCGTAGCTCTAATATTCAAATTTTTAAAAAAATTTCGTCCTTTGGAGAATTAGTCTAATTCTTTTAGTTTGAAAGTTTTTTTTTAGAAGAGGCTCATACTTCAAGACATTTATGTTTGGACTGTGATGTGGGCTCTACAGAACTCATCATGCCAGTGTGACATTAGCATTAAGGTGAAGTTATTTAAACATTTTTGAACCTTCATAAATGTTTTGTTTTGTTTGTTTGTGAATTGCTTTGTCTTGATGGCCAACGGACAAATGTTTTTTGTCAAAACCGTATTGTATGTTTTAAATGTTAACAAGTTTAATGTTTTTTTTTCTTTTAAGTTTATTTAATTTTAGATTTTCTTAAATTTTTTTTTAGCGTAGCTCTAATATTCAAATTTTAAAAAAATTTCGTCCTTTGGAGAATTAGTCTAATTCTTTTAGTTTGAAAGTTTTTTTTTAGAAGAGGCTCATACTTCAAGACATTCATGCTTGGACTGTGATGTGGGCTCTACAGATCTCATCATGCCAGTGTGACATTAGCATTAAGGTGAAGTTATTTAAACATTTTTGGACCTTCATAAATGTTTTGTTTTGTTTGTTTGTAAATTGTTTTGTCTTGATGGCCGTCGGACAAATGTTTTTTGTCAAAACCGTATTGTATGTTTTAAATGTTAACATGTTTAATGTTTTTTTTTCTTTTAAGTTTATTTAATTTTAGATTTTCTTATAATTTTTTTTTAGCGTAGCTCTATTATTTCAATTTTTTTTTAAAATTTCGTCCTTTGGAAAATTAGTCTAATTCTTTTAGTTTGAAAGTTTTTTTTTAGAAGAGGCTCATACTTCAAGATATTCAAGTTTGGACTGTGATGTGGACTGTAAAGAACTCAACATGCCAGTGGGACATTAGCATTAAGGTGAAGTTATTTAAACATTATTGAATCTTCATAAATGTTTTGTTTTGTTTGTTTGTGAATTGTTTTGTCTTGACGGCCGTCAGACAAATGTTTTTTGTCAAAACTGTATTGTATGTTTTAAATGTTAACATGTTTAATGTTTTATTTATTTTTTAATTTATTTTATTTTAGATTTTCTTATACTTTTTTTTTAGCGTAGCTCTATTATTTCAATTTTTTTTTAAATTTCGTCATTTGGAGTATTAGTCTAATTCTTTTAATTTGAAAGTATTTTTTCAGAAGAGGCTCATAATTCAAGACATTCAAGTTTGGACTGTGATGTATGCTCTACAGAACTCAACATGCCAGTGTGACATTAGCATTAAGGTGAAGTTATTTAAACATTTTTGAACCTTCATAAATGTTTTGTTTTGTTCGTTTGTGAATTGTTTTGTCTTGATGGCCGTCTGACAAATGTTTTTTGTCAAACTCGTATTGTATGTTTTAAATGTTAACATGTTTAATGTTATATTTTCTTTGAATTTTTTTTAATTTTAAATTTTCTTATAATTTTTTTTTAGCGTAGCTCTATTATTTCAATTTTTTTTTTAAATTTCGTCCTTTGGAGAATTAGTCTAATTCTTTTAGTTTGAAAGTTTTTTTATAGAAGAGGCTCATACTTCAAGACATTCATGCTTGGACTGTGATGTGGGCTCTACAGAACTCATCATGCCAGTGTGACATTAGCATTAAGGTGAAGTTATTTAAACATTTTTGAACCTTCATAAATGTTTTGTTTTGTTTGTTTGTGAATTGTTTTGTCTTGATTGCCGTCAGACAAATGTTTTTTGTCAAAACTGTATTGTATGTTTTAAATGTTAACATGTTTAATGTTTTTTTTTCTTTTAAGTTTATTTAATTTTAGATTTTCTTATAATTTTTTTTTAGCATAGCTCTATTATTTCAATTTTTTTTAAAAATTTCGTCCTTTGGAAAATTAATATAATTCTTTTAGTTTGAAAGTTTTTTTTTAGAAGAGGCTCATACTTCAAGACATTCAAGCTTGGACTGTGATGTGGACTGTAAAGAACTCAACATGCCAGTGGGACATTAGCATTAAGGTGAAGTTATTTAAACATTATTGAATCTTCATAAATGTTTTGTTTTGTTTGTTTGTGAATTGTTTTGTCTTGACGGCCGTCAGACAAATGTTTTTTGTCAAACTGTATTGTATGTTTTAAATGTTAACATGTTTAATGTTTTATTTTTTTTTTAATTTATTTTATTTTAGATTTTCTTATACTTTTTTTTTAGCGTAGCTCTATTATTTCAATTTTTTTTTAAATTTCGTCATTTGGAGAATTAGTCTAATTCTTTTAGTTTGAAAGTATTTTTTCAGAAGAGGCTCATAATTCAAGACATTCAAGTTTGGACTGAGATGTGGGCTCTACAGAACTCAACATGCCAGTGTGACATTAGCATTAAGGTGAAAATATTTAAACATTATTGAACCTTCATAAATGTTTTGTATTGTTTGTTTGTGAATTGTTGTGTCTAGACGGCCGTCTGACAAATGTTTTTTGTCAAACTCGTATTGTATGTTTTAAATGTTAACATGTTTAATGTTATATTTTCTTTGAAGTTTATTTAATTTTAGATTTTCTTATAATTTTTTTTTAGCGTAGCTCTAATATTCAAATTTTTAAAAAAATTTCGTCCTTTGGAGAATTAGTCTAATTCTTTTAGTTTGAAAGTTTTTTTTTAGAAGAGGCTCATACTTCAAGACATTCATGCTTGGACTGTGATGTGGGCTCTACAGAACTCATCATGCCAGTGTGACATTAGCATTAAGGTGAAGTTATTTAAACATTTTTGAACCTTCATAAATGTTTTGTTTTGTTTGTTTGTGAATTGCTTTGTCTTGACGGCCAACGGACAAATGTTTTTTGTCAAAACCGTATTGTATGTTTTAAATGTTAACAAGTTTAATGTTTTTTTTTCTTTTAAGTTTATTTAATTTTAGATTTTCTTAAATTTTTTTTTAGCGTAGCTCTAATATTCAAATTTTTAAAAAAATTTCGTCCTTTGGAGAATTAGTCTAATTCTTTTAGTTTGAAAGTTTTTTTTTAGAAGAGGCTCATACTTCAAGACATTCATGCTTGGACTGTGATGTGGGCTCTACAGATCTCATCATGCCAGTGTGACATTAGCATTAAGGTGAAGTTATTTAAACATTTTTGGACCTTCATAAATGTTTTGTTTTGTTTGTTTGTAAATTGTTTTGTCTTGATGGCCGTCGGACAAATGTTTTTTGTCAAAACCGTATTGTATGTTTTAAATGTTAACATGTTTAATGTTTTTTTTTCTTTTAAGTTTATTTAATTTTAGATTTTCTTATAATTTTTTTTTAGCGTAGCTCTATTATTTCAATTTTTTTTAAAATTTCGTCCTTTGGAAATTAGTCTAATTCTTTTAGTTTGAAAGTTTTTTTTTAGAAGAGGCTCATACTTCAAGACATTCAAGTTTGGACTGTGATGTGGACTGTAAAGAACTCAACATGCCAGTGGGACATTAGCATTAAGGTGAAGTTATTTAAACATTATTGAATCTTCATAAATGTTTTGTTTTGTTTGTTTGTGAATTGTTTTGTCTTGACGGCCGTCAGACAAATGTTTTTTGTCAAAACTGTATTGTATGTTTTAAATGTTAACATGTTTAATGTTTTATTTATTTTTTAATTTATTTTATTTTAGATTTTCTTATACTTTTTTTTTAGCGTAGCTCTATTATTTCAATTTTTTTTTAAATTTCGTCATTTGGAGAATTAGTCTAATTCTTTTAATTTGAAAGTATTTTTTCAGAAGAGGCTCATAATTCAAGACATTCAAGTTTGGACTGTGATGTATGCTCTACAGAACTCAACATGCCAGTGTGACATTAGCATTAAGGTGAAGTTATTTAAACATTTTTGAACCTTCATAAATGTTTTGTTTTGTTCGTTTGTGAATTGTTTTGTCTTGATGGCCGTCTGACAAATGTTTTTTGTCAAACTCGTATTGTATGTTTTAAATGTTAACATGTTTAATGTTATATTTTCTTTGAATTTTTTTTAATTTTAAATTTTCTTATAATTTTTTTTTAGCGTAGCTCTATTATTTCAATTTTTTTTTAAATTTCGTCCTTTGGAGAATTAGTCTAATTCTTTTAGTTTGAAAGTTTTTTTATAGAAGAGGCTCATACTTCAAGACATTCATGCTTGGACTGTGATGTGGGCTCTACAGAACTCATCATGCCAGTGTGACATTAGCATTAAGGTGAAGTTATTTAAACATTTTTGAACCTTCATAAATGTTTTGTTTTGTTTGTTTGTGAATTGTTTTGTCTTGATTGCCGTCAGACAAATGTTTTTTGTCAAAACTGTATTGTATGTTTTAAATGTTAACATGTTTAATGTTTTTTTTTCTTTTAAGTTTATTTAATTTTATAGCTCTATTATTTCAATTTTTTTAAAAAATTTCGTCCTTTGGAAAATTAATATAATTCTTTTAGTTTGAAAGTTTTTTTTTAGAAGAGGCTCATACTTCAAGACATTCAAGCTTGGACTGTGATGTGGACTGTAAAGAACTCAACATGCCAGTGGGACATTAGCATTAAGGTGAAGTTATTTAAACATTATTGAATCTTCATAAATGTTTTGTTTTGTTTGTTTGTGAATTGTTTTGTCTTGACGGCCGTCAGACAAATGTTTTTTGTCAAACTGTATTGTATGTTTTAAATGTTAACATGTTTAATGTTTTATTTTTTTTTTAATTTATTTTATTTTAGATTTTCTTATACTTTTTTTTTAGCGTAGCTCTATTATTTCAATTTTTTTTTAAATTTCGTCATTTGGAGAATTAGTCTAATTCTTTTAGTTTGAAAGTATTTTTTCAGAAGAGGCTCATAATTCAAGACATTCAAGTTTGGACTGAGATGTGGGCTCTACAGAACTCAACATGCCAGTGTGACATTAGCATTAAGGTGAAAATATTTAAACATTATTGAACCTTCATAAATGTTTTGTATTGTTTGTTTGTGAATTGTTGTGTCTAGACGGCCGTCTGACAAATGTTTTTTGTCAAACTCGTATTGTATGTTTTAAATGTTAACATGTTTAATGTTATATTTTCTTTGAAGTTTATTTAATTTTAGATTTTCTTATAATTTTTTTTTAGCGTAGCTCTAATATTCAAATTTTTAAAAAAATTTCGTCCTTTGGAGAATTAGTCTAATTCTTTTAGTTTGAAAGTTTTTTTTTAGAAGAGGCTCATACTTCAAGACATTCATGCTTGGACTGTGATGTGGGCTCTACAGAACTCATCATGCCAGTGTGACATTAGCAATAAGGTGAAGTTATTTAAACATTTTTGAACCTTCATAAATGTTTTGTTTTGTTTGTTTGTGAATTGCTTTGTCTTGACGGCCAACGGACAAATGTTTTTTGTCAAAACCGTATTGTATGTTTTAAATGTTAACAAGTTTAATGTTTTTTTTCTTTTAAGTTTATTTAATTTTAGATTTTCTTAAATTTTTTTTTAGCGTAGCTCTAATATTCAAATTTTTAAAAAAATTTCGTCCTTTGGAGAATTAGTCTAATTCTTTTAGTTTGAAAGTTTTTTTTTAGAAGAGGCTCATACTTCAAGGACATTCAAGCTTGGACTGTGATGTGGGCTCTACAGAACTCAACATGCCAGTGTGACATTAGCATTAAGGTGAAGTTATTTAAACATTTTTGAACCTTCATAAATGTTTTGTTTTGTTTGTTTGTGAATTGCTTTGTCTTGACGGCTAACGGACAAATGTTTTTTGTCAAAACCGTATTGTATGTTTTAAATTTTAACATGTTTAATGTTTTTTTTTCTTTTAAGTTTATTTAATTTTAGATTTTCTTAAATTTTTTTTTTAGCGTAGCTCTATTATTTCAATTTTTTTTTTAAATTTCGTCCTTTGGAGAATTAGTCTAATTCTTTTAGTTTGAAAGTTTTTTTTTAGAAGAGGCTCATACTTCAAGACATTCATGCTTGGACTGTGATGTGGGCTCTACAGAACTCATCATGCCAGTGTGACATTAGCATTAAGGTGAAGTTATTTAAACATTATTGAACCTTCATAAATGTTTTGTTTTGTTTGTTTGTGAATTGTTTTGTCTTGACGGCCGTCGGACAAATGTTTTTTGTCAAAACCGTATTGTATGTTTTAAATGTTAACATGTTTAATGTTTTTTTTTCTTTTAAGTTTATTTAATTTTAGATTTTCTTAAATTTTTTTTTTAGCGTAGCTCTATTATTTCCATTTTTTTAAAAAAATTTCGTCCTTTGGAGAATTAGTCTAATTCTTTTAGTTTGAAAGTTTTTTTTTAGAAGAGGCTCATACTTCAAGACATTCATGCTTGGACTGTGATGTGGGCTCTACAGAACTCATCATGCCAGTGTGACATTAGCATTAAGGTTAAGTTATTTAAACATTTTTGAACCTTCATAAATGTTTTGTTTTGTTTGTTTGTGAAATGTTTTGTCTTGACGGCCGTCGGACAAATGTTTTTTGTCAAAACCGTATTGTATGTTTTAAATGTTAACATGTTTAATTTTTTTTTTTCTTTTAAGTTTATTTAATTTTAGATTTTCTTATAATTTTTTTTTAGCGTAGCTCTAATATTCAAATTTTTAAAAAAATTTCGTCCTTTGGAGAATTAGTCTAATTCTTTTAGTTTGAAAGTTTTTTTTTAGAAGAGGCTCATACTTCAAGACATTCATGCTTGGACTGTGATGTGGGCTCTACAGAACTCATCATGCCAGTGTGACATTAGCATTAAGGTGAAGTTATTTAAACATTTTTGAACCATCATAAATGTTTTGTTTTGTTTGTTTGTGAATTGTTTTGTCTAGACGGCCGTCTGACAAATGTTTTTTGTCAAACTCGTATTGTATGTTTTAAATGTTAACATGTTTAATGTTATATTTTCTTTGAAGTTTATTTAATTTTAGATTTTCTTATAATTTTTTTTTTAGCGTAGCTCTATTATTTAAATTTTTAAAAAAATTTCGTCCTTTGGAGAATTAGTCTAATTCTTTTAGTTTGAAAGTTTTTTTTTAGAAGAGGCTCATACTTCAAGACATTCATGCTTGGACTGTGATGTGGGCTCTACAGAACTCAACATGCCAGTGTGACATTAGCATTAAGGTGAAGTTATTTAAAATATTTTTGAACCTTCATAAATGTTTTTTTTTGTTTGTTTGTGAATTTTTTTGTCTTGACGGCCGTCGGACAAATGTTTTTTGTCAAAACCGTATTGTATGTTTTAAATGTTAACATGTTTAATGTTATATTTTCTTTGAAGTTTATTTAATTTTAGATTTTCTTATAATTGTTTTTTTAGCCTAGCTCTATTATTTCAATTTTTAAAAAAATTTCGTCCTCTGGAGAATCACTCTAATTCTTTTAGTTTGAAAGTTTTTTTTTAGAAGAGGCTCATACTTCAAGACATTCATGCTTGGACTGTGATGTGGGCTCTACAGAACTCAACATGCCAGTGTGACATTAGCATTAAGGTGAAGTTATTTAAACATTATTGAACCTTCATAAATGTTTTGTTTTGTTTGTTTGTGAATTTTTTTGTCTTGACGGCCGTCGGACAAATGTTTTTTGTCAAAACTGTATTATGTTTTAAATGTTAACATGTTTAATGTTTTATTTTTTTTGAAATTTAATTTATTTTAGGTTTTCTTAAATTTTTTTTAGCGTAGCTCTTTTATTTCAATTTTTTTTTTAAATTTCTTCCTTTGGAGAATTAGTCTAATTTTTTTAGTTTAAAAGTATTTTTTCAGAAGAGGCTCATACTTCAAGACATTCAAGTGTGGACTGAGATGTGGGCTCTACAGAACTCAACATGCCAGTGTGACATTAGCATTAAGGTGAAGTTATTTAAACATTTTTGAACCTTCATAAATGTTTTGTTGTGTTCGTTTGTGAATTGTTTTGTTTTGATGGCCATCTGACAAATGTTTTTTGTCAAAACCGTGTTGTATGTTTTAAATGTTAACATGTTAAATGTTTTTTTTCTTTTAAATTTATTTAATTTTTGATTTTCTTATAATTTTTTTTAGCGTAGCTCTATTATTTCAATTTTTTTTTAAAATGTCGTCATTTGGAGAATTAGTCTAATTTTTTTAGTTTAAAAGTATTTTTTCAGAAGAGGCTCATACTTCAAGACATTCAAGTTTGGACTGAGATGTGGGCTCTACAGAACTCAACATGCCAGTGTGACATTAGCATTAAGGTGAAGTTATTTAAACATTTTTGAACCTTCATAAATGTTTTGTTGTGTTCGTTTGTGAATTGTTTTGTTTTGATGGCCATCTGACAAATGTTTTTTGTCAAAACCGTGTTGTATGTTTTAAATGTTAACATGTTAAATGTTTTTTTTCTTTTAAGTTTATTTAATTTTTGATTTTCTTATAATTTTTTTTAGCGTAGCTCTATTATTTCAATTTTTTTTTTAAAATGTCGTCATTTGGAGAATTAGTCTAATTCTTTTAGTTTGAAAGTTTTTTTTTAGAAGAGGCTCATACTTCAAGACATTCAAGCTTGGACTGTGATGTGGGCTCTACAGAACTCAACATGCCAGTGTGACATTAGCATTAAGGTGAAGTTATTTAAACATTATTGAACCTTCATAAATGTTTTGTTTTGTTTGTTTGTGAATTGTTTTGTCTTGACGGCCGTCGGACAAATGTTTTTTGTCAAAACCGTATTATTTGTTTTAAATGTTAACATGTTTAATGTTATATTTTCTTTGAAGTTTACTTAATTTTAGATTTTCTTATAATTGTTTTTTTAGCCTAGCTCTATTATTTCAATTTTTAAAAAAATTTCGTCCTCTGGAGAATCACTCTAATTCTTTTAGTTTGAAAGTTTTTTTTCAGAAGAGGCTCATACTTCAAGACATTCAAGCCTTGACTGTGATGCGGGCTTTACAGAACTCAACATGCCAGTGTGACATTAGTATTAAGGTGAAGTTATTTAAACATTATTTAACCTTCATAAATGTTTTTTTTTGTTTGTTTTTGAATTTTTTTTGTCTTGACGGCCGTCGGACAAATGTTTTTTGTCAAAACCGTATTGTATGTTTTAAATGTTAACATGTTTAATATTGTTTTTTTTTTAAGTTTATTTAATTTTAGATTTTCTTATAATTGTTTTTTTAGCCTAGCTCTATTATTTCAATTTTTTTTAAAAATTTCGTCCTTTGGAGAATCACTCTAATTCTTTTAGTTTGAAAGTTTTTTTTTAGAAGAGGCTCATACTTCAAGACATTCAAGCTTGGACTGTGATGTGGGCTTTACAGAACTCAACAGCCAGTGTGACATTAGCATTAAGGTGAAGTTATTTAAACATTTTTGAACCTTCATAAATGTTTTGTTGTGTTCGTTTGTGAATTGTTTTGTCTTGATGGCCGTCTGATAAATGTTTTTTGTCAAAACCGTATTGTATGTTTTAAATGTTAACATGTTAAATGTTATATTTTCTTTAAAGTTTATTTTATTTTAGATTTTCTTATATATTTTTATTTAGCGTAGCTCTATTATTTCAATTTTTTAAAAAAATTTCGTCCTTTGGAGAATTAGTCTAATTCTTTTAGTTTGAAAGTTTTTTTTTAGAAGAGGCTCATACTTCAAGACATTCATGCTTGGACTGTGATGTGGGCTCTACAGAACTCAACATGCCAGTGTGACATTAGCATTAAGGTGAAGTTATTTAAACATTTTTGAACCTTCATAAATGTTTTTTTTTGTTTGTTTGTGAATTTTTTTGTCTTGACGGCCGTCGGACAAATGTTTTTTGTCAAAACCGTATTGTATGTTTTAAATAATAACATGTTTAATGTTATATTTTCTTTGAAGTTTATTTAATTTTAGATTTTCTTATAATTGTTTTTTTAGCCTAGCTCTATTATTTCAATTTTTAAAAAAATTTCGTCCTTTGGAGAATCACTCTAATTCTTTTAGTTTGAAAGTTTTTTTTTAGAAGAGGCTCATACTTCAAGACATTCAAGCCTTGACTGTGATGCGGGCTTTACAGAACTCAACATGCCAGTGTGACATTAGTATTAAGGTGAAGTTATTTAAACATTATTAAACCTTCATAAATGTTTTTTTTTGTTTGTTTTTGAATTTTTTTTGTCTTGACGGCCGTCGGACAAATGTTTTTTGTCAAAACCGTATTGTATGTTTTAAATGTTAACATGTTTAATGTTGTTTTTTTTTTAAGTTTATTTAATTTTAGATTTTCTTATAATTGTTTTTTTAGCCTAGCTCTATTATTTCAATTTTTTAAAAAAATTTCGTCCTTTGGAGAATCACTCTAATTCTTTTAGTTTGAAAGTTTTTTTTTAGAAGAGGCTCATACTTCAAGACATTCAAGCTTGGACTGTGATGTGGGCTTTACAGAACTCAACATGCCAGTGTGACATTAGCATTAAGGTGAAGTTATTTAAACATTTTTGAACCTTCATAAATGTTTTGTTGTGTTCGTTTGTGAATTGTTTTGTCTTGATGGCCGTCTGACAAATGTTTTTTGTCAAAACCGTATTGTATGTTTTAAATGTTAACATGTTAAATGTTATATTTTCTTTAAAGTTTATTTTATTTTAGATTTTCTTATATATTTTTATTTAGCGTAGCTCTATTATTTCAATTTTTTAAAAAAATTTCGTCCTTTGGAGAATTAGACTAATTCTTTTAGTTTGAAAGTTTTTTTTTAGAAGAGGCTCATACTTCAAGACATTCATGCTTGGACTGTGATGTGGGCTCTACAGAACTCAACATGCCAGTGTGACATTAGCATTGAGGTGATGTTATTTAAACATTATTGAACCTTCATAAATGTTTTGTTTTGTTTCTTTGTGAATTGTTGTGTCTAGACGGCCGTCTGACAAATGTTTTTTGTCAAACTCGTATTGTATGTTTTAAATGTTAACATGTTTAATGTTATATTTTCTTTGAAGTTTATTTAATTTTAGATTTTCTTAGAATTTTTTTTAGCGTAGCTCTATTATTTGAATTTTCAAAAAAATTTCGTCCTTTGGAGAATTAGTCTAATTCTTTTAGTTTGAAAGTTTTTTTTTAGAAGAGGCTCATACTTCAATACATTCAAGCTTGGACTGTGATGTGGGCTCTACAGAACTCAACATGCCAGTGTGACATTAGCATTAAGGTGAAGTTATTTAAACATTATTGAACCTTCATAAATGTTTTGTTTTGTTTGTTTGTGAATTTTTTTGTCTTGACGGCCGTCGGACAAATGTTTTTTGTCAAAACTGTATTATGTTTTAAATGTTAACATGTTTAATGTTTTATTTTTTTTGAAATTTAATTTATTTTAGGTTTTCTTAAATTTTTTTTAGCGTAGCTCTTTTATTTCAATTTTTTTTTTAAATTTCTTCCTTTGGAGAATTAGTCTAATTTTTTTAGTTTAAAAGTATTTTTTCAGAAGAGGCTCATACTTCAAGACATTCAAGTTTGGACTGAGATGTGGGCTCTACAGAACTCAACATGCCAGTGTGACATTAGCATTAAGGTGAAGTTATTTAAACATTTTTGAACCTTCATAAATGTTTTGTTGTGTTCGTTTGTGAATTGTTTTGTTTTGATGGCCATCTGACAAATGTTTTTTGTCAAAACCGTGTTGTATGTTTTAAATGTTAACATGTTAAATGTTTTTTTTCTTTTAAGTTTTTTTAATTTTTGATTTTCTTATAATTTTTTTTAGCGTAGCTCTATTATTTCAATTTTTTTTTAAAATGTCGTCATTTGGAGAATTAGTCTAATTCTTTTAGTTTGAAAGTTTTTTTTTAGAAGAGGCTCATACTTCAAGAAATTCAAGCTTGGACTGTGATGTGGGCTCTACAGAACTCAACATGCCAGTGTGACATTAGCATTAAGGTGAAGTTATTTAAACATTATTGAACCTTCATAATTGTTTTGTTTTCTTTGTTTGTGAATTGTTGTGTCTAGACGGCCGTCTAACAAATGTTTTTTGTCAAAACCGTATTGTATGTTTTAAATG
This sequence comes from Biomphalaria sudanica, assembly GCA_036873155.1. Taxonomy (NCBI): domain Eukaryota; kingdom Metazoa; phylum Mollusca; class Gastropoda; family Planorbidae; genus Biomphalaria; species Biomphalaria sudanica. Next base: position 49,647 of record JAZGLO010001203.1, on the reverse strand, counting down.
TTAACATGTTTAATGTTATATTTTCTTTGAAGTTTATTTAATTTTAGATTTTCTTATAATTTTTTTTTAGCGTAGCTCTATTATTTGAATTTTTAAAAAAATTTCGTCCTTTGGAAAATTAGTCTAATTCTTTTAGTTTGAAAGTTTTTTTTTTAGAAGAGGCTCATACTTCAAGACATTCAAGCTTGGACTGTGATGTGGGCTCTACAGAACTCAACATGGCAGTGTGACATTAGCATTAAGGTGAAGTTATTTAAACATTATTAAACCTTCATAAATGTTTTGTTTTGTTTGTTTGTGAATTGTTCTGTCTAGACGGCCGTCTGACAAATGTTTTTTATCAAACTCGTATTGTATGTTTTAAATGTTAACATGTTTAATGTTTTATTTTCTTTGAAGTTTATTTAATTTTAGATTTTCTTATAATTTTTTTTTAGCGTAGCTCTATTATTTCAATTTTTTTTTAAAATAACGTCCTTTGGAGAATTAGTCTCATTCTTTTAGTTTGAAAGTTTTTTTTTTAAAAGAGGCTCATACTTCAAGGACATTCAAGCTTGGACTGTGATGTGGGCTCTACAGAACTCAACATGCCAGTGTGACATTAGCATTAAGGTGAAGTTATTTAAACATTATTGAACCTTCATAAATGTTTTGTTTTGTTTGTTTGTGAATTGTTTTGTCTTGACGGCCGTCGGACAAATGTTTTTTGTCAAAACCGTATTGTATGTTTTAAATGTTAACATGTTTAATGTTTTTTTTTCTTTTAAGTTTATTTAATTTTAGATTTTCTTAAATTTTTTTTTTAGCGTAGCTCTATTATTTCCATTTTTTTAAAAAAATTTCGTCCTTTGGAGAATTAGTCTAATTCTTTTAGTTTGAAAGTTTTTTTTTAGAAGAGGCTCATACTTCAAGACATTCATGCTTGGACTGTGATGTGGGCTCTACAGAACTCATCATGCCAGTGTGACATTAGCATTAAGGTTAAGTTATTTAAACATTTTTGAACCTTCATAAATGTTTTGTTTTGTTTGTTTGTGAAATGTTTTGTCTTGACGGCCGTCGGACAAATGTTTTTTGTCAAAACCGTATTGTATGTTTTAAATGTTAACATGTTTAATTTTTTTTTTTCTTTTAAGTTTATTTAATTTTAGATTTTCTTATAATTTTTTTTTAGCGTAGCTCTAATATTCAAATTTTTAAAAAAATTTCGTCCTTTGGAGAATTAGTCTAATTCTTTTAGTTTGAAAGTTTTTTTTTAGAAGAGGCTCATACTTCAAGACATTCATGCTTGGACTGTGATGTGGGCTCTACAGAACTCATCATGCCAGTGTGACATTAGCATTAAGGTGAAGTTATTTAAAATATTTTTGAACCTTCATAAATGTTTTTTTTTGTTTGTTTGTGAATTTTTTTGTCTTGACGGCCGTCGGACAAATGTTTTTTGTCAAAACCGTATTGTATGTTTTAAATGTTAACATGTTTAATGTTATATTTTCTTTGAAGTTTATTTAATTTTAGATTTTCTTATAATTGTTTTTTTAGCCTAGCTCTATTATTTCAATTTTTAAAAAAATTTCGTCCTCTGGAGAATCACTCTAATTCTTTTAGTTTGAAAGTTTTTTTTTAGAAGAGGCTCATACTTCAAGACATTCATGCTTGGACTGTGATGTGGGCTCTACAGAACTCAACATGCCAGTGTGACATTAGCATTAAGGTGAAGTTATTTAAACATTATTGAACCTTCATAAATGTTTTGTTTTGTTTGTTTGTGAATTTTTTTGTCTTGACGGCCGTCGGACAAATGTTTTTTGTCAAAACTGTATTATGTTTTAAATGTTAACATGTTTAATGTTTTATTTTTTTTGAAATTTAATTTATTTTAGGTTTTCTTAAATTTTTTTTAGCGTAGCTCTTTTATTTCAATTTTTTTTTTAAATTTCTTCCTTTGGAGAATTAGTCTAATTTTTTTAGTTTAAAAGTATTTTTTCAGAAGAGGCTCATACTTCAAGACATTCAAGTGTGGACTGAGATGTGGGCTCTACAGATTTCAACATGCCAGTGTGACATTAGCATTAAGGTGAAGTTATTTAAACATTTTTGAACCTTCATAAATGTTTTGTTGTGTTCGTTTGTGAATTGTTTTGTTTTGATGGCCATCTGACAAATGTTTTTTGTCAAAACCGTGTTGTATGTTTTAAATGTTAACATGTTAAATGTTTTTTTTCTTTTAAATTTATTTAATTTTTGATTTTCTTATAATTTTTTTTAGCGTAGCTCTATTATTTCAATTTTTTTTTAAAATGTCGTCATTTGGAGAATTAGTCTAATTTTTTTAGTTTAAAAGTATTTTTTCAGAAGAGGCTCATACTTCAAGACATTCAAGTTTGGACTGAGATGTGGGCTCTACAGAACTCAACATGCCAGTGTGACATTAGCATTAAGGTGAAGTTATTTAAACATTTTTGAACCTTCATAAATGTTTTGTTGTGTTCGTTTGTGAATTGTTTTGTTTTGATGGCCATCTGACAAATGTTTTTTGTCAAAACCGTGTTGTATGTTTTAAATGTTAACATGTTAAATGTTTTTTTTCTTTTAAGTTTATTTAATTTTTGATTTTCTTATAATTTTTTTTAGCGTAGCTCTATTATTTCAATTTTTTTTTAAAATGTCGTCATTTGGAGAATTAGTCTAATTCTTTTAGTTTGAAAGTTTTTTTTTAGGAGAGGCTCATACTTTAAGAAATTCAAGCTTGGACTGTGATGTGGGCTCTACAGAACTCAACATGCCAGTGTGACATTAGCATTAAGGTGAAGTTATTTAAACATTATTGAACCTTCATAATTGTTTTGTTTTCTTTGTTTGTGAATTGTTGTGTCTAGACGGCCGTCTAACAAATGTTTTTTGTCAAAACCGTATTGTATGTTTTAAATGTTAACATGTTTAATGTTATATTTTCTTTGAAGTTTATTTAATTTTAGATTTTCTTATAATTTTTTTTTAGCGTAGCTCTATTATTTGAATTTTTAAAAAAATTTCGTCCTTTGGAAAATTAGTCTAATTCTTTTAGTTTGAAAGTTTTTTTTTTAGAAGAGGCTCATACTTCAAGACATTCAAGCTTGGACTGTGATGTGGGCTCTACAGAACTCAACAGGCCAGTGTGACATTAGCATTAAGGTGAAGTTATTTAAACATTATTAAACCTTCATAAATGTTTTGTTTTGTTTGTTTGTGTATTGTTCTGTCTAGACGGCCGTCTGACAAATGTTTTTTATCAAACTCGTATTGTATGTTTTAAATGTTAACATGTTTAATGTTTTATTTCTTTGAAGTTTATTTAATTTTTGATTTTCTTATAATTTTTTTTAGCGTAGCTCTATTATTTCAATTTTTTTTTAAAATGTCGTCATTTGGAGAATTAGTCTAATTCTTTTAGTTTGAAAGTTTTTTTTTAGAAGAGGCTCATACTTTAAGAAATTCAAGCTTGGACTGTGATGTGGGCTCTACAGAACTCAACATGCCAGTGTGACATTAGCATTAAGGTGAAGTTATTTAAACATTATTGAACCTTCATAATTGTTTTGTTTTCTTTGTTTGTGAATTGTTGTGTCTAGACGGCCGTCTAACAAATGTTTTTTGTCAAAACCGTATTGTATGTTTTAAATGTTAACATGTTTAATGTTATATTTTCTTTGAAGTTTATTTAATTTTAGATTTTCTTATAATTTTTTTTTAGCGTAGCTCTATTATTTGAATTTTTAAAAAAATTTCGTCCTTTGGAAAATTAGTCTAATTCTTTTAGTTTGAAAGTTTTTTTTTTAGAAGAGGCTCATACTTCAAGACATTCAAGCTTGGACTGTGATGTGGGCTCTACAGAACTCAACAGGCCAGTGTGACATTAGCATTAAGGTGAAGTTATTTAAACATTATTAAACCTTCATAAATGTTTTGTTTTGTTTGTTTGTGTATTGTTCTGTCTAGACGGCCGTCTGACAAATGTTTTTTATCAAACTCGTATTGTATGTTTTAAATGTTAACATGTTTAATGTTTTATTTCTTTGAAGTTTATTTAATTTTAGATTTTCTTATAATTTTTTTTTAGCGTAGCTCTATTATTTCAATTTTTTTTTAAAATGTCGTCCTTTGGAGAATTAGTCTAATTCTTTTAGTTTGAAATTTTTTTTTTAGAAGAGGCTCATACTTCAAGGACATTCAAGCTTGGACTGTGATGTGGGCTCCACAGAACTCAACATGCCAGTGTGACATTAGCATTAAGGTGAAGTTATTTAAACATTATTGAACCTTCATAAATGTTTTGTTTTGTTTGTTTGTGAATTGTTTTGTCTTGACGGCCGTCGGACAAATGTTTTTTGTCAAAACCGTATTGTATGTTTTAAATGTTAACATGTTTAATGTTATATTTTCTTTGAAGTTTACTTAATTTTAAATTTTCTTATAATTTTTTTTTTAGCGTAGCTCTATTATTTCAATTTTAAACAAAAATTTTCGTCCTTTGGAGAATTAGTCTAATTCTTTTAGTTTGAAAGTTTTTTTTTAGAAGAGGCTCATACTTCAAGACATTCAAGCTTGGACTGTGATGTGGGCTCTACAGAACTCAACATGCCAGTGTGACATTAGCATAAAGGTGAAGTTATTTAAACATTATTGAACCTTCATAAATGTTTTGTTTTGTTTGTTTGTGAATTGTTTTGTCTTGATGGCCGTCGGACAAATGTTTTTTGTCAAAACTGTATTGTATGTTTTAAATGTTAACATGTTTAATGTTTTATTTTTTTTGAAATTTAATTTATTTTAGATTTTCTTAAATTTTTTTTAGCGTAGCTCTTTTATTTCAATTTTGTTTTAAAATTTCTTCCTTTGGAGAATTAGTCTAATTTTTTTAGTTTGAAAGTATTTTTTCAGAAGAGGCTCATACTTCAAGACATTCAAGTTTGGACTGAGATGTGGGCTCTACAGAACTCAACATGCCAGTGTGACATTAGCATTAAGGTGAAGTTATTTAAACATTATTGAACCTTCATAAATGTTTTGTTTTGTTTGTTTGTGAATTTTTTTGTCTTGACGGCCGTCGGACAAATGTTTTTTGTCAAAACCGTATTGTATGTTTTAAATGTTAACATGTTTAATGTTTTATTTTCTTTGAAGTTTATTTAATTTTAGATTTTCTTATACTTTTTTTTTAGCGTAACTCTATTATTTCAATTTTTTTTTAAAATTTCGTCCTTTCGAAAATTAGTCTAATTCTTTTAGTTTGAAAGTATTTTTTCAGAGGAGGCTCATACTTCAAGACATTGAAATTTGGACTGTGATGTGGTCTCTACATAACTCAACATGCCAGTGTGACATTAGCATTAAGGTGAAGTTATTTAACTATTATTGAACCTTCATAATTGTTTTGTTTTCTTTGTTTGTGATGTGGGCTCTACAGAACTCAACATGCCAGTGTGACTTTAGCATTAAGGTGAAGTTATTTAAACATTATTGAACCTTCATAAATGTTTTGTTTTGTTTGTTTGCGAATTTTTTTGTCTTGACGGCCGTCGGACAAATGTTTTTTGTCAAAACCGTATTGTATGTTTTAAATGTTAACATGTTTAATGTTTTATTTTTTTTGAAATTTATTTTTTTTTAGATTTTCTTAAATTTTTTTTAGCGTAGCTCTTTTATTTCAATTTTTTTTTTAAATTTCTTCCTTTGGAGAATTAGTCTAATTTTTTTAGTTTGAAAGTATTTTTTCAGAAGAGGCTCATACTTCAAGACATTCAAGTTTGGACTGAGATGTGGGCTCTACAGAACTCAACATGCCAGTGTGACATTAGCATTAAGGTGAAGTTATTTAAACATTTTTGAACCTTCATAAATGTTTTGTTGTGTTCGTTTGTGAATTGTTTTGTTTTGATGGCCATCTGACAAATGTTTTTTGTCAAAACCGTGTTGTATGTTTTAAATGTTAACATGTTAAATGTTTTTTTTCTTTTAAGTTTATTTAATTTTTGATTTTCTTATAATTTTTTTTAGCGTAGCTCTATTATTTCAATTTTTTTTTAAAATGTCGTTATTTGGAGAATTAGTCTAATTCTTTTAGTTTGAAAGTTTTTTTTTAGAAGAGGCTCATACTTCAAGAAATTCAAGCTTGGACTGTGATGTGGGCTCTACAGAACTCAACATGCCAGTGTGACATTAGCATTAAGGTGAAGTTATTTAAACATTATTGAACCTTCATATATGTTTTGTTTTGTTTGTTTGTGAATTGTTTTGTCTTGACGGCCGTCGGACAAATGTTTTTTGTCAAAACCGTATTGTATGTTTTAAATGTTAACATGTTTAATGTTATATTTTCTTTGAAGTTTACTTAATTTTAGATTTTCTTATAATTTTTTTTTTAGCGTAGCTCTATTATTTCAATTTTTAAAAAAAATTTTCGTCCTTTGGAGAATTAGTCTAATTCTTTTAGTTTCAAAGTTTTTTTTTAGAAGAGGCTCATACTTCAAGACATTCAAGCTTGGACTGTGATGTGGGCTCTACAGAACTCAACATGCCAGTGTGACATTAGCATTGAGGTGATGTTATTTAAACATTATTAAACCTTCATAAATGTTTTGTTTTGTTTCTTTGTGAATTGTTGTGTCTAGACGGCCGTCTGACAAATGTTTTTTGTCAAACTCGTATTGTATGTTTTAAATGTTAACATGTTTAATGTTATATTTTCTTTGAAGTTTATTTAATTTTAGATTTTCTTAGAATTTTTTTTTAGCGTAGCTCTATTATTTGAATTTTTAAAAAAATTTCGTCCTTTGGAGAATTAGTCTAATTCTTTTAGTTTGAAAGTTTTTTTTTAGAAGAGGCTCATACTTTAAGACATTCAAGCTTGGACTGTGATGTGGGCTCTACAGAACTCAACATGCCAGTGTGACATTAGCATTAAGGTGAAGTTATTTAAACATAATTGAACCTTCATAAATGTTTTTTTTTTTTTTTTTTTTTGTGAATTGTTGTGTCTAGACGGCCGTCTTGACAAATGTTTTTTGTCAAACTCGTATTGTATGTTTTAAATGTTAACATGTTTAATGTTATATTTTCTTTGAAGTTTATTTAATTTTAGATTTTCTTAGAATTTTTTTTTAGCGTAGCTCTATTATTTGAATTTTTAAAAAAATTTCGTCCTTTGGAGAATTAGTCTAATTCTTTTAGTTTGAAAGTATTTTTTCAGAAGAGGCTCATACTTCAAGACATTCAAGTTTGGACTGTGATGTGGGCTCTACAGAACTCAACATGCCAGTGTGACATTAGCATTAAGGTGAAGTTATTTAAACATTTTTGAACCTTCATAAATGTTTTGTTGTGTTTGTTTGTGAAGTGTTTTGTCTTGATGGCCGTCTGACAAATGTTTTTTGTCAAAACCGTACTGTATGTTTTAAATGTTAACATGTTTAATGTTTTTTTTCTTTTAAGTTTATTTAATTTTAGATTTTCTTATAATTTTTTTTTAGCGTAGCTCTATTATTTCAATTTTTTTTTAAAATTTCGTCCTTTCGAAAATTAGTCTAATTCTTTTAGTTTGAAAGTTTTTTTTTAGAAGAGGCTCATACTTCAAGGACATTTAAGCTTGGACTGTGATGTGGGCTCTACAGAACTCAACATGCCAGTGTGACATTAGCATTAAGGTGAAGTTATTTAAACATTATTGAACCTTCATAAATGTTTTGTTTTGTTTGTTTGTGAATTGTTTTGTCTTGACGGCCGTCGGACAAATGTTTTTTGTCAAAACTATATTGTATGTTTTAAATGTTAACATGTTTAATGTTTTTTTTTTTTTGAAATTTAATTTATTTTAGATTTTCTTAAATTTTTTTTAGCGTAGCTCTTTTATTTCAATTTTGTTTTAAAATTTCTTCCTTTGGAGAATTAGTCTAATTTTTTTAGTTTAAAAGTATTTTTTCAGAAGAGGCTCATTCTTCAAGACATTCAAGTTTGGACTGTGATGTGGGCTCTACAGAACTCAACATGCCAGTGTGACATTAGCATTAAGGTGAAGTTATTTAAACATTATTGAACCTTCATAAATGTTTTGTTTTGTTTGTTTGTGAATTTTTTTGTCTTGACGGCCGTCGGACAAATGTTTTTTGTCAAAACCGTATTGTATGTTTTAAATGTTAACATGTTTAATGTTTAATTTTAAATTTTCTTATACTTTTTTTTTAGCGTAACTCTATTATTTCAATTTTTTTTTTAAATTTCGTCCTTTCGAAAATTAGTCTAATTCTTTTAGTTTGAAAGTATTTTTTCAGAGGAGGCTCATACTTCAAGACATTGAAATTTGGACTGTGATGTGGTCTCTACATAACTCAACATGCCAGTGTGACATTAGCATTAAGGTGAAGTTATTTAACTATTATTGAACCTTCATAATTGTTTTGTTTTCTTTGTTTGTGAATTGTTGTTTCTAGACGGCCGTCTGACAAATGTTTTTTGTCAAAACCGTATTGTATGTTTTAAATGTTAACATGTTTAATGTTATATTTTCTTTGAAGTTTATTTAATTTTAGATTTTCTTATAATTTTTTTTTAGCGTAGCTCTATTATTTGAATTTTTTAAAAAATTTCGTCCTTTGGAGAATTAGTCTTATTCTTTTAGTTTGAAAGTTTTTTTTTAGAAGAGGCTCATACTTCAAGACATTCAAGCTTGGACTGTGATGTGGGCTCTACAGAACTCAACATGCCAGTGTGACATTAGCATTAAGGTGAAGTTATTTAAACATTATTGAACCTTCATAAATGTTTTGTTTTGTTTGTTTGCGAATTTTTTTGTCTTGACGGCCGTCGGACAAATGTTTTTTGTCAAAACCGTATTGTATGTTTTAAATGTTAACATGTTTAATGTTTGATTTTTTTTGAAATTTATTTTATTTTAGATTTTTTTAAATTTTTTTTAGCGTAGCTCTTTTATTTCAATTTTTTTTTTAAATTTCTTCCTTTGGAGAATTAGTCTAATTTTTTTAGTTTTAAAGTATTTTTTCAGAAGAGGCTCATACTTCAAGACATTCAAGTTTGGACTGTGATGTGGGCTCTACAGAACTCAACATGCCAGTGTGACATTAGCATTAAGGTGAAGTTATTTAAACATTATTGAACCTTCATAAATGTTTTGTTTTGTTTGTTTGTGAATTGTTTTGTCTTGACGGCCATCGGACAAATGTTTTTTGTCAAAACCGTATTGTATGTTTTAAATGTTAACATGTTTAATGTTTTATTTTCTTTGAAGTTTATTTAATTTTAGATTTTCTTATAATTTTTTTTTAGCGTAGCTCTATTATTTGAATTTTTAAAAAAATTTCGTCCTTTGGAGAATTAGTCTAATTCTTTTAGTTTGAAAGTTTTTTTTTAGAAGAGGCTCATACTTCAAGGACATTCAAGCTTGGACTGTGATGTGGGCTCTACAGAACTCAACATGCCAGTGTGACATTAGCAGTAAGGTGAAGTTATTTACACATTATTGAACTTTTATAAATGTTTCTTTTTTTTTGTTTGTGAATTGTTTTGTCTTGACGGCCATCGGACAAATGTTTTTTCTACAAATTGTATTGTATGTTTTAAATGTTAGCATGCTTTATGTTTTATTTTCTTTGAAGTTTATTTAATTTTAAATTTTCTTATAATTTTTTTTTAGCGTAGCTCTATTATTTCAATTTTTTTTTACATTTTTTCCTTTGGAGAATTAGTCTAATTTTTTTAGTTTGAAAGTATTTTTTCACAAGAGGCTAATACTTCAAGACATTCAAGTTTGGACTGTGATGTGGGCTCTACAGAACTCAACATGCCAGTGTGACATTAGCATTAAGGTGAAGTTATTTAAACATTTTTGAACCTTCATAAATGTTTTGTTTTGTTTGTTTGTGAATTGTTTTGTCTTGACGGCCGTCAGACAAATGTTTTTTGTCAAAACCGTATTGTATGTTTTAAATGTTAACATGTTTAATGTTATATTTTCTTTGAAGTTTATTTAATTTTAGATTTTCTTAGAATTTTTTTTTAGCGTAGCTCTATTATTTGAATTTGTAAAAAAATTTCGTCCTTTGGAGAATTAGTCTAATTCTTTTAGTTTGAAAGTATTTTTTCAGAAGAGGCTCATACTTCAAGACATTCAAGTTTGGACTGTGATGTGGGCTCTACAGAACTCAACATGCCAGTGTGACATTAGCATTAAGGTGAAGTTATTTAAACATTTTTGAACCTTCATAAATGTTTTGTTGTGTTTGTTTGTGAAGTGTTTTGTCTTGATGGCCGTCTGACAAATGTTTTTTGTCAAAACCGTACTGTATGTTTTAAATGTTAACATGTTTAATGTTGTTTTTTTTTTAAGTTTATTTAATTTTAGATTTTCTTAAAATTTTTTTTTAGCGTAGCTCTATTATTTCAATTTTTTTTTTAAATTTCTTCCTTTGGAGAATTAGTCTAATTTTTTTAGTTTGAAAGTATTTTTTCAGAAGAGGCTCATACTTCAAGACATTCAAGTTTGGACTGAGATGTGGGCTCTACAGAACTCAACATGCCAGTGTGACATTAGCATTAAGGTGAAGTTATTTAAACATTATTGAACCTTCATAAATGTTTTGTTTTGTTTGTTTGTGAATTGATGTGTCTAGACGGCCGTCTGACAAATGTTTTTTGTCAAACTCGTATTGTATGTTTTAAATGTTAACATGTTTAATGTTATATTTTCTTTGAAGTTTATTTAATTTTAGATTTTCTTATAATTTTTTTTTTAGCGTAGCTCTATTATTTAAATTTTTAAAAAAATTTCGTCCTTTGGAGAATTAGTCTAATTCTTTTAGTTTGAAAGTTTTTTTTTAGAAGAGGCTCATACTTCAAGACATTCATGCTTGGACTGTGATGTGGGCTCTACAGAACTCAACATGCCAGTGTGACATTAGCATTAAGGTGAAGTTATTTAAACATTTTTGAACCTTCATAAATGTTTTTTTTTGTTTGTTTGTGAATTTTTTTGTCTTGACGGCCGTCGGACAAATGTTTTTTGTCAAAACCGTATTGTATGTTTTAAATGTTAACATGTTTAATGTTATATTTTCTTTGAAGTTTATTTAATTTTAGATTTTCTTATAATTGTTTTTTTAGCCTAGCTCTATTATTTCAATTTTTAAAAAAATTTCGTCCTTTGGAGAATTAGTCTAATTCTTTTAGTTTGAAAGTTTTTTTTTAGAAGAGGCTCATACTTCAAGACATTCAAGCCTTGACTGTGATGCGGGCTTTACAGAACTCAACATGCCAGTGTGACATTAGTATTAAGGTGAAGTTATTTAAACATTATTAAACCTTCATAAATGTTTTTTTTTGTTTGTTTTTGAATTTTTTTTGTCTTGACGGCCGTCGGACAAATGTTTTTTGTCAAAACCGTATTGTATGTTTTAAATGTTATCATGTTTAATTTTCTTAGAAGTTTATTTATTTTTAGATTTTTTTATACTTTTTTTTTAGCGTAGCTCTATTATTTAAATTTTTAAAAAAATTTTCGTCCTTAGTAGAATTAGTCTAATTCTTTTAGTTTGAAAGTTTTTTTTTAGAAGAGGCTCATACTTCAAGACATTCATGCTTAGACTGTGATGTGGGCTCTACAGAACTCATCATGCCAGTGTGACATTAGCATTAAGGTGAAGTTATTTAAACATTATTGAACCTTCATAAATGTTTTGTTTTGTTTGTTTGTAAATTGTTTTGTCTTGACGGCGGTTAGACAAATGTTTTTTGTCAAAAACGTATTGTATGTTTTAAATGATAACATGTTTAATGTTTTATTTTCTTTTAATTTTTTTTAATTTTAGATTTTCTTATAATTTTTTTTTAGCGTAGCTCTATTATTTCAATTTTTAAAAAAAATGTCGTCCTTTGGAGAAATAGTCTAATTCTTTTAGTTTGAAAGTTTTTTTTTAAAAGAGGCTCATACTTCAAGACATTCAAGCTTGGACTGTGATGTGGGCTCTTCAGAACTCAATATGCCACTGTGACATTAGCATTAAGGTGAAGTTATTTAAACATTATTGAACCTTCATAAATGTTTTGTTTTGTTTGTTTGTGAATTGTTTTGTCTTGACGGCCGTCGGACAAATGTTTTTTGTCGAAACCGTATAGTATGTTTTAAATGTTAACATGTTTAATTTTCTTTGAAGTTTATTTATTTTTAGATTTTTTTATACTTTTTTTTTAGCATAGCACTATTATTTAAATTTTTAAAAAAAATTTCGTCCTTTGTAGAATTCATCTAATTCTTTTAGTTTGAAAGTTTTTTTTTAGAAGAGGTGCATACTTTAAGACATTCAAGCTTAGACTGTGATGTGGGCTCTACAGAACTCAATATGCCAGTGTGACATTAGCATTAAGGTGAAGTTATTTAAACATTATTGAACCTTTATAAATGTTTTGTTTTGTTTGTTTGTAAATTGTTTTGTCTTGACGGCCGTCAGACAAATGTTTTTTGTCAAAACCGTATTGTATGTTTTAATCGTTAACATGTTAAATGGGTTTTTTTCTTTGAAGTTTATTTATTTTTAGATTTTATTAAATTTTTTTTTAGCATAGCTCTATTATTTCAATTTTTTTTATAAATTTCGTCCTTTGGAGAATTAGTCTAATTCTTTTAGTTTGAAAGTATTTTTTCAGAAAAGGCTTATACTTCAAGACATTTAATTTTGGACTGAGATGTGGGCTCTACAGAACTCAACATGCCAGTGTGACATTAGCATTAAGGTGAAGTTATTTAAACATTATTAAACCTTCATAAATGTTTTGTTTTGTTTTAAATGTTAACATGTTTAATGTTATATTTTCTTTGAAGTTTATTTTATTTTAGATTTTCTTATAATTCTTTTTAGCGTAGCTCTATTATTTAAATTTTTAAAAAAATTTCGTCCTTTGGAGAATTAGTCTAATTCTTTTAGTTTGAAAGTTTTTTTTTAGAAGAGGCTCATACTTCAAGACATTCATGCTTGGACTGTGATGTGGGCTCTACAGAACTCAACATGCCAGTGTGACATTAGCATTAAGTTGAAGTTATTTAAACATTTTTGAACCTTCATAAATGTTTTTTTTTGTTTGTTTGTGAATTTTTTTGTCTTGACGGCCGTCGGACAAATGTTTTTTGTCAAAACCGTATTGTATGTTTTAAATGTTAACATGTTTAATGTTATATTTTCTTTGAAGTTTATTTAATTTTAGATTTTCCTTTAATTGTTTTTTTAGCCTAGCTCTATTATTTGAATTTTTAAAAAAATTTCGTCCTTTGGAGAATCACTCTAATTCTTTTAGTTTGAAAGTTTTTATTTAGAAGAGGCTCATACTTCAAGACATTCAAGCCTTGACTGTGATGCGGGCTTTACAGAACTCAACATGCCAGTGTGACATTAGTATTAAGGTGAAGTTATTTAAACATTATTAAACCTTCATAAATGTTTTTTTTTGTTTGTTTTTGAATTTTTTTTGTCTTGACGGCCGTCGGACAAATGTTTTTTGTCAAAACCGTATTGTATGTTTTAAATGTTATCATGTTTAATTTTCTTAGAAGTTTATTTATTTTTAGATTTTTTTATACTTTTTTTTTTAGCGTAGCTCTATTATTTAAATTTTTAAAAAAATTTTCGTCCTTTGTAGAATTAGTCTAATTCTTTTAGTTTGAAAGTTTTTTTTTAAAAGAGGCTCATACTTCAAGACATTCATGCTTAGACTGTGATGTGGGCTCTACAGAACTCATCATGCCAGTGTGACATTAGCATTAAGGTGAAGTTATTTAAACATTTTTGGACCTTCATAAATGTTTTGTTTTGTTTGTTTGTAAATTGTTTTGTCTTGACGGCGGTCAGACAAATGTTTTTTGTCAAAAACGTATTGTATGTTTTAAATGATAACATGTTTAATGTTTTATTTTCTTTTAATTTTTTTTAATTTTAGATTTTCTTATAATTTTTTTTTAGCGTAGCTCTATTATTTCAATTTTTTAAAAAAATTTCGTCCTATGGAGAATTAGTCTAATTCTTTTAGTTTGAAAGTTTTTTTTTAGAAGAGGCTCATACTTCAAGACATTCAAGCTTGGACTGTGATGTATGCTCTACAGAACTCAACATGCCAGTGTGACATTAGCATTAAGGTGAAGTTATTTAAACATTATTAAATCTTCATAAATGTTTTGTTTTGTTTGTTTGTGAATTGTTTTGTCTTGACGGCCGTCAGACAAATGTTTTTTGTCAAAACCGTATTGTATGTTTTAAATGTTAACATGTTTAATGTTTTATTTTTTTTGAAATTTATTTTATTTTAGATTTTCTTAAATTTTTTTTAGCGTAGCTCTATTATTAAATTTTTTTTTTAAAGTTTCATCCTTTGGAGAATTAGTCTAATTCTTTTAGTTTGAAAGTATTTTTTTTTAGAAGAGGCTCATACTTCAACACATTCAAGTTTGGACTGCGATGTGGGCTCTACTGAACTCAACATGCCAGTGTGACATTGGCATTAAGGTGAAGTTATTTAAACATTATTGAACCTTCATAAATGTTTTGTTTTCTTTGTTTGTGAATTGTTGTGTCTAGACGGCCGTGAGACAAATGTTTTTTGTCAAACTCGTATTGTATGTTTTAAATGTTAACATGTTTAATAATATATTTTCTTTGAAGTCTATTTAATTTTAGATTTTCTTATAATTTTGTTTTAGCGTAGCTCTGTTATTTGAATTTTTAAAAAATTTCGTCCTTTGGAGAATTAGTCTAATTCTTTTAGTTTGAAAGTTTTTTTTTAAAAGAGGCTCATACTTCAAGACATTCAAGCTTGGACTGTGATGTGGGCTCTACAGAACTCAACATGCCAGTGTGACTTTAGCATTAAGGTGAAATTATTTAAACATTATTGAACCTTCATAAATGTTTTGTTTTGTTTGTTTGTGAATTTTTTTGTCTTGACGGCCGTCGGACAAATGTTTTTTGTCAATACTGTATTGTATGTTTTAAATCTTAACATGTTTAATGTTTTATTTTTTTTTGAAATTTATTTTATTTTAGATTTTCTTAAATTTTTTTTAGCGTAGCTCTATTATTTCAATTTTTAAAAAAAATGTCGTCCTTTGGTGAAATAGTCTAATTCTTTTAGTTTGAAAGTTTTTTTTTAAAAGAGGCTCATACTTCAAGACATTCAAGCTTGGACTGTGATGTGGGCTCTTCAGAACTCAATATGCCACTGTGACATTAGCATTAAGGTGAAGTTATTTAAACATTATTGAACCTTCATAAATGTTTTGTTTTGTTTGTTTGTGAATTGTTTTGTCTTGACGGCCGTCGGACAAATGTTTTTTGTCGAAACCGTATAGTATGTTTTAAATGTTAACATGTTTAATTTTCTTTGAAGTTTATTTATTTTTAGATTTTTTTATACTTTTTTTTTAGCGTAGCACTATTATTTAAATTTTTTTAAAAAATTTCGTCCTTTGTAGAATTCGTCTAATTCTTTTAGTTTGAAAGTTTTTTTTAGAAGAGGCTCATACTTTAAGACATTCAAGCTTGGACTGTGATGTGGGGTCTACAGAACTCAATATGCCAGTGTGACATTAGCATTAAGGTGAAGTTATTTAAACATTTTTGGACCTTCATAAATGTTTTGTTTTGTTTGTTTGTAAATTGTTTTGTCTTGACGGCCGTCAGACAAATGTTTTTTGTCAAAAACGTATTGTATGTTTTAAATGATAACATGTTTAATGTTTTTTTTTCTTTTAATTTTTTTTAATTTTAGAATTTCTTATAATTTTTTTTTAGCGTAGCTCTATTATTTCAATTTTTTAAAAAAATTTCGTCCTTTGGAGAATTAGTCTAATTCTTTTAGTTTGAAAGTTTTTTTTTAGAAGAGGCTCATACTTCAAGACATTCAAGCTTGGACTGTGATGTATGCTCTACAGAACTCAACATGCCAGTGTGACATTAGCATTAAGGTGAAGTTATTTAAACATTATTAAATCTTCATAAATGTTTTGTTTTGTTTGTTTGTGAATTGTTTTGTCTTGATGGCCGTCAGACAAATGTTTTTTGTCAAAACCGTATTGTATGTTTTAAATGTTAACATGTTTAATGTTTTATTTTTTTTGAAATTTATTTTATTTTAGATTTTCTTAAATTTTTTTTAGCGTAGCTCTATTATTAAATTTTTTTTTTTAAGTTTCATCCTTTGGAGAATTAGTCTAATTCTTTTAGTTTGAAAGTATTTTTTCAGAAGAGGCTCTTACTTATACATTCAAGTTTGGACTGAGATGTGGGCTCTACTGAACTCAACATGCCAGTGTGACATTAGCATTAAGGTGAAGTTATTTAAACATTATTGAACCTTCATAAATGTTTTGTTTTCTTTGTTTGTAAATTGTTGTGTCTAGACGGCCGTGAGACAAATGTTTTTTGTCAAACTCGTATTGTATGTTTTAAATGTTAACATGTTTAATGTTATATTTTCTTTGAAGTCTATTTAATTTTAGATTTTCTTATAATTTTGTTTTAGCGTAGCTCTGTTATTTGAATTTTTAAAAAATTTCGTCCTTTGGAGAATTAGTCTAATTCTTTTAGTTTGAAAGTTTTTTTTTTAAAAGAGGCTCATACTTCAAGACATTCAAGCTTGGACTGTGATGTGGGCTCTACAGAACTCAACATGCCAGTGTGACTTTAGCATTAAGGTGAAGTTATTTAAACATTATTGAACCTTCATAAATGTTTTGTTTTGTTTGTTTGTGAATTTTTTTGTCTTGACGGCCGTCGGACAAATGTTTTTTGTCAATAGTGTATTGTATGTTTTAAATCTTAACATGTTTAATGTTTTATTTTTTTTTGAATTTTATTTTATTTTAGATTTTCTTAAATTTTTTTTTGGCGTAGCTCTATTATTTCAATTTTTAAAAAAAATGTCGTCCTTTGGAGAAATAGTCTAATTCTTTTAGTTTGAAAGTTTTTTTTTAAAAGAGGCTCATACTTCAAGACATTCAAGCTTGGACTGTGATGTGGGCTCTTCAGAACTCAATATGCCACTGTGACATTAGCATTAAGGTGAAGTTATTTAAACATTATTGAACCTTCATAAATGTTTTGTTTTGTTTGTTTGTGAATTGTTTTGTCTTGACGGCCGTCGGACAAATGTTTTTTGTCGAAACCGTATAGTATGTTTTAAATGTTAACATGTTTAATTTTCTTTGAAGTTTATTTATTTTTAGATTTTTTTATACTTTTTTTTTAGCGTAGCACTATTATTTAAATTTTTTAAAAAAATTTCGTCCTTTGTAGAATTCGTCTAATTCTTTTAGTTTGAAAGTTTTTTTTTAGAAGAGGCTCATACTTTAAGACATTCAAGCTTGGACTGTGATGTGGGGTCTACAGAACTCAATATGCCAGTGTGACATTAGCATTAAGGTGAAGTTATTTAAACATTATTGAACCTTCATAAATGTTTTGTTTTGTTTGTTTGTAAATTGTTTTGTCTTGACGGCCGTCAGACAAATGTTTTTTGTCAAAACCGTATTGTATGTTTTAAATGTTAACATGTTTAATGGTTTTTTTTCTTTGAAGTTTATTTATTTTTAGATTTTATTAAATTTTTTTTTAGCATAGCTCTATTATTTCAATTTTTTTTTTAAATTTCGTCCTTTGGAGAATTAGTCTAATTCTTTTAGTTTGAAAGTATTTTTTCAGAAAAGGCTTATACTTCAAGACATTTAATTTTGGACTGAGATGTGGACTCTACAGAACTCAACATGCCAGTGTGACATTAGCATTAAGGTGAAGTTATTTAAACATTATTAAACCTTCATAAATGTTTTGTTTTGTTTTAAATGTTAACATGTTTAATGTTTTATTTTCTTCGAAGTTTATTTAATTTTAGATTTTCTTATAATTCTTTTTAGCGTAGCTCTATTATTTCAATTTATTTTTTTTAAATTTCGTCTTTCTGTGAATTGATCTAATTCTTTTAGTTTGAAAGTTTTTTTTTAGAAGAGGCTCATACTTCAAGACATTCAAGCTTGGACTGTGATGTATGCTCTACAGAACTCAACATGCCAGTGTGACATTAGCATTAAGGTGAAGTTATTTAAACATTATTGAATCTTCATAAATGTTTTGTTTTGCTAGTTTGTGAATTGTTTTATCTTGACGGCTGTCAGACAAATGTTTTTTGTCAAAACCGTATTGTATGTTTTAAATGTTAACATGTTTAATGTTTTATTTTTTTTGAAATTTATTATATTTTAGATTTTCTTAAATTTTTTTTAGCGTAGCTCTATTATTTAATTTTTTTTTTAAATTTAATCCTTTGGAGAATTAGTCTAATTCTTTTACTTTGAAAGTATTTTTTCAGAAGAGGCTTATACTTCAAGACATTCAAGTTTGGACTGAGATGTGGGCTCTACAGAACTCAACATGCCAGTGTGACATTAGCATTAAGGTGAAGTTATTTAAACATTATTGAACCTTCATAAATGTTTTGTTTTGTTTGTTTGTGAATTGATGTGTCTAGACGGCCGTCGGATAAATGTTTTTTGTGAAACTCGTATTGTATGTTTTAAATGTTAACATGTTTAATGTTATATTTTCTTTGAAGTTTATTTAATTTTAGATTTTCTTATAATTTTTTTTTAGCGTAGCTCTATTATTTCAATTTTTTTTGAAAAATTTCGTCCTTTGGAGAATTAATCTAATTCTTTTAGTTTGAAAGTTTTTTTTTAGAAGAGGCTCATACTTCAAGACATTCATGCTTGGACTGTGATGTGGGCTCTACAGAACTCATCATGCCAGTGTGACATTAGCATTAAGGTGAAGTTATTTAAACATTTTTGAACCTTCATAAATGTTTTGTTTTGTTTGTTTGTGAATTGTTTTGTTTTGATTGCCGTCAGACAAATGTTTTTTGTCAAAACTGTATTGTATGTTTTAAATGTTAACATGTTTAATGTTTTATTTTTTTTGAAATTTATTTAATTTTAGATTTTCTTAAACTTTTTTTTAGCGTAGCTCTATTATTAAATTTTTTTTTTTAAGTTTCATCCTTTGGAGAATTAGTCTAATTCTTTTAGTTTGAAAGTATTTTTTCAGAAGAGGCTCTTACTTATACATTCAAGTTTGGACTGAGATGTGGGCTCTACTGAACTCAACATGCCAGTGTGACATTAGCATTAAGGTGAAGTTATTTAAACATTATTGAACCTTCATAAATGTTTTGTTTTCTTTGTTTGTAAATTGTTGTGTCTAGACGGCCGTGAGACAAATGTTTTTTGTCAAACTCGTATTGTATGTTTTAAATGTTAACATGTTTAATGTTATATTTTCTTTGAAGTCTATTTAATTTTAGATTTTCTTATAATTTTGTTTTAGCGTAGCTCTGTTATTTGAATTTTTAAAAAATTTCGTCCTTTGGAGAATTAGTCTAATTCTTTTAGTTTGAAAGTTTTTTTTTTAAAAGAGGCTCATACTTCAAGACATTCAAGCTTGGACTGTGATGTGGGCTCTACAGAACTCAACATGCCAGTGTGACTTTAGCATTAAGGTGAAGTTATTTAAACATTATTAAATCTTCATAAATGTTTTGTTTTGTTTGTTTGTGAATTTTTTTGTCTTGACGGCCGTCGGACAAATGTTTTTTGTCAATAGTGTATTGTATGTTTTAAATCTTAACATGTTTAATGTTTTATTTTTTTTTGA
Organism: Biomphalaria sudanica; assembly: GCA_036873155.1. Classification (NCBI taxonomy): domain Eukaryota; kingdom Metazoa; phylum Mollusca; class Gastropoda; family Planorbidae; genus Biomphalaria; species Biomphalaria sudanica. The sequence continues at coordinate 29,914 of JAZGLO010001203.1, read as the reverse complement.
ATTTTATTTTATTTTAGATTTTCTTAAATTTTTTTTTGGCGTAGCTCTATTATTTCAATTTTTAAAAAAAATGTCGTCCTTTGGAGAAATAGTCTAATTCTTTTAGTTTGAAAGTTTTTTTTTAAAAGAGGCTCATACTTCAAGACATTCAAGCTTGGACTGTGATGTGGGCTCTTCAGAACTCAATATGCCACTGTGACATTAGCATTAAGGTGAAGTTATTTAAACATTATTGAACCTTCATAAATGTTTTGTTTTGTTTGTTTGTGAATTGTTTTGTCTTGACGGCCGTCGGACAAATGTTTTTTGTCGAAACCGTATAGTATGTTTTAAATGTTAACATGTTTAATTTTCTTTGAAGTTTATTTATTTTTAGATTTTTTTATACTTTTTTTTTAGCGTAGCACTATTATTTAAATTTTTTAAAAAAATTTCGTCCTTTGTAGAATTCGTCTAATTCTTTTAGTTTGAAAGTTTTTTTTTAGAAGAGGCTCATACTTTAAGACATTCAAGCTTGGACTGTGATGTGGGGTCTACAGAACTCAATATGCCAGTGTGACATTAGCATTAAGGTGAAGTTATTTAAACATTATTGAACCTTCATAAATGTTTTGTTTTGTTTGTTTGTAAATTGTTTTGTCTTGACGGCCGTCAGACAAATGTTTTTTGTCAAAACCGTATTGTATGTTTTAAATGTTAACATGTTTAATGGTTTTTTTTCTTTGAAGTTTATTTATTTTTAGATTTTATTAAATTTTTTTTTAGCATAGCTCTATTATTTCAATTTTTTTTTTAAATTTCGTCCTTTGGAGAATTAGTCTAATTCTTTTAGTTTGAAAGTATTTTTTCAGAAAAGGCTTATACTTCAAGACATTTAATTTTGGACTGAGATGTGGACTCTACAGAACTCAACATGCCAGTGTGACATTAGCATTAAGGTGAAGTTATTTAAACATTATTAAACCTTCATAAATGTTTTGTTTTGTTTTAAATGTTAACATGTTTAATGTTTTATTTTCTTCGAAGTTTATTTAATTTTAGATTTTCTTATAATTCTTTTTAGCGTAGCTCTATTATTTCAATTTATTTTTTTTAAATTTCGTCTTTCTGTGAATTGATCTAATTCTTTTAGTTTGAAAGTTTTTTTTTAGAAGAGGCTCATACTTCAAGACATTCAAGCTTGGACTGTGATGTATGCTCTACAGAACTCAACATGCCAGTGTGACATTAGCATTAAGGTGAAGTTATTTAAACATTATTGAATCTTCATAAATGTTTTGTTTTGCTAGTTTGTGAATTGTTTTATCTTGACGGCTGTCAGACAAATGTTTTTTGTCAAAACCGTATTGTATGTTTTAAATGTTAACATGTTTAATGTTTTATTTTTTTTGAAATTTATTATATTTTAGATTTTCTTAAATTTTTTTTAGCGTAGCTCTATTATTTAATTTTTTTTTTAAATTTAATCCTTTGGAGAATTAGTCTAATTCTTTTACTTTGAAAGTATTTTTTCAGAAGAGGCTTATACTTCAAGACATTCAAGTTTGGACTGAGATGTGGGCTCTACAGAACTCAACATGCCAGTGTGACATTAGCATTAAGGTGAAGTTATTTAAACATTATTGAACCTTCATAAATGTTTTGTTTTGTTTGTTTGTGAATTGATGTGTCTAGACGGCCGTCGGATAAATGTTTTTTGTGAAACTCGTATTGTATGTTTTAAATGTTAACATGTTTAATGTTATATTTTCTTTGAAGTTTATTTAATTTTAGATTTTCTTATAATTTTTTTTTAGCGTAGCTCTATTATTTCAATTTTTTTTGAAAAATTTCGTCCTTTGGAGAATTAATCTAATTCTTTTAGTTTGAAAGTTTTTTTTTAGAAGAGGCTCATACTTCAAGACATTCATGCTTGGACTGTGATGTGGGCTCTACAGAACTCATCATGCCAGTGTGACATTAGCATTAAGGTGAAGTTATTTAAACATTTTTGAACCTTCATAAATGTTTTGTTTTGTTTGTTTGTGAATTGTTTTGTTTTGATTGCCGTCAGACAAATGTTTTTTGTCAAAACTGTATTGTATGTTTTAAATGTTAACATGTTTAATGTTTTATTTTTTTTGAAATTTATTTAATTTTAGATTTTCTTATACTTTTTTTTAGCGTAGCTCTATTATTTCAATTTTTTTTTAAATTTTCATCCTTTAGAGAATTAGTCTAATTCTTTTAGTTTGAAAGTATTTTTTCAGAAGAGGCTTATACTTCAAGACATTCAAGTTTGGACTGAGATGTGGGCTCTACAGAACTCAACATGCCAGTGTGACATTAGCATTAAGGTGACGTTATTTAAACATTATTGAACCTTCATAAATGTTTTGTTTTGTTTGTTTGCGAATTGTTGTGTCTAGACGGCCGTCGGACAAATGTTTTTTGTCAAAACCGTATTGTATGTTTTAAATGTTAACATGTTTAATTTTTTTTTTCTTTTAAATTTATTTAATTTTAGATTTTCTTATACTTTTTCTTTAGCGTAGCTCTATTATTTCAATTTTTAAAAAAAATGTCGTCCTTTGGAGAAATAGTCTAATTCTTTTAGTTTGAAAGTTTTTTTTTAGAAGAGGCTCATACTTCAAGACATTCAAGCTTGGACTGTGATGTATGCTCTACAGAACTCAACATGCCAGTGTGACATTAGCATTAAGGTGAAGTTATTTAAACATTATTAAATCTTCATAAATGTTTTGTTTTGTTTGTTTGTGAATTGTTTTGTCTTGACGGCCGTCAGACAAATGTTTTTTGTCAAAACCGTATTGTATGTTTTAAATGTTAACATGTTTAATGTTTTATTTTTTTTGAAATTTATTTTATTTTAGATTTTCTTAAATTTTTTTTAGCGTAGCTCTATTATTAAATTTTTTTTTTAAAGTTTCATCCTTTGGAGAATTAGTCTAATTCTTTTAGTTTGAAAGTATTTTTTCAGAAGAGGCTCATACTTATACATTCAAGTTTGGACTGAGATGTGGGCTCTACTGAACTCAACATGCCAGTGTGACATTAGCATTAAGGTGAAGTTATTTAAACATTATTGAACCTTCATAAATGTTTTGTTTTCTTTGTTTGTGAATTGTTGTGTCTAGACGGCCGTGAGACAAATGTTTTTTGTCAAACTCGTATTGTATGTTTTAACTGTTAACATGTTTAATGTTATATTTTCTTTGAAGTCTATTTAATTTTAGATTTTCTTATAATTTTGTTTTAGCGTAGCTCTGTTATTTGAATTTTTAAAAAATTTCGTCCTTTAGAGAATTAGTCTAATTCTTTTAGTTTGAAAGTTTTTTTTTTAAAAGAGGCTCATACTTCAAGACATTCAAGCTTGGACTGTGATGTGGGCTCTACAGAACTCAACATGCCAGTGTGACTTTAGCATTAAGGTGAAGTTATTTAAACATTATTGAACCTTCATAAATGTTTTGTTTTGTTTGTTTGTGAATTTTTTTGTCTTGACGGCCGTCGGACAAATGTTTTTTGTCAATACTGTATTGTATGTTTTAAATCTTAACATGTTTAATGTTTTATTTTTTTTTGAATTTTATTTTATTTTAGATTTTCTTAAATTTTTTTTAGCGTAGCTCTATTATTTCAATTTTTTTAAAAAAATTTCGTCCTTTGGAGAAATAGTCTAATTCTTTTAGTTTGAAAGTTTTTTTTTAAAAGAGGCTCATACTTCAAGACATTCAAGCTTGGACTGTGATGTGGGCTCTTCAGAACTCAATATGCCACTGTGACATTAGCATTAAGGTGAAGTTATTTAAACATTATTGAACCTTCATAAATGTTTTGTTTTGTTTGTTTGTGAATTGTTTTGTCTTGACGGCCGTCGGACAAATGTTTTTTGTCGAAACCGTATAGTATGTTTTAAATGTTAACATGTTTAATTTTCTTTGAAGTTTATTTATTTTTAGATTTTTTTATACTTTTTTTTTAGCGTAGCACTATTATTTAAATTTTTTTAAAAAATTTCGTCCTTTGTAGAATTCGTCTAATTCTTTTAGTTTGAAAGTTTTTTTTTAGAAGAGGCTCATACTTTAAGACATTCAAGCTTGGACTGTGATGTGGGGTCTACAGAACTCAATATGCCAGTGTGACATTAGCATTAAGGTGAAGTTATTTAACTCTTAACAGACTGCAGGTTTTTCTAGAAATTTGTCAGCGACTGAGGGTCTGTTACTTGGCAGGGCATAACTTTGTTAAATTACAGTATTTTATTTGAGTGTCATATATCAAATTGTTTGAAATTGAAAGGTCTTTAAATTTATCTATGTTTGAAATCATTTTAAAATATATTTTTTCTTTTTTTAAGAAATAATTTTGTCATAAAATTTTTTTCCATAATTAAAATTTTATATAATTCACATTCACAAAGAAGACAAAAAATAAACAAATAGATATATGATAATGATATTTACATTTTATTAAAATACATTCAATTCTGTATATAACTGACAAAAATGAAGTCGATTCATTGACAAATAAATTTTTTACAAATTTTTTAAAACAATAATCATTTTATAGAAAAAAGATGACATCGACATGATTTTTTACTAGTTAGGAAAAAAAAAAAATGTATTTACTTAAACTTCAAAATTATATTATAAACTATCCAGAAATAGAGTAAAACTTGTTATTTACATATTTTATTATATAGTACAGTGAGAAATAGAACAAAAAAACAGGGTTTTAGAGTAATTTGTGGTACTGAGACAAACAGTTTCTATCTTTTTGAAAACATAAAAACACATCACACACCTTGCATTTAACACTAGTTCTCCTAACTATTCTTTCATTACTGTAACATAATTTACAATTGCCTCTCTTATCCATAAACTGTGGATCCATTGCATGCTTAAAATGAACAGGGGGCTTAGACGCGATTGGTACAGGATCGTCAATACCTATATCTCCTAACTCTCTAATTAATTCTTCAGTAAAATTAAGTTGGCCATATCTTGTGGGTCTTTTCAGCTCAGGTACATCTTTATTTTTATCCCTCCAGTCTTGAAAAAGAATATAGGAATTAACCCTAGCTATATCTAACATATGGAAAAAAATAGTCTTCCAATATTTATTTGTTTTACGAAGTACATTATATTTATTAATTAGCTGGTCACTTTTGTCAACACCCCCCATGTATTTATTATAGTCATGTACAATAGTTGGTTGATTCACAGTTAAATTTTCAAACTGTCCATTTGTTTTAGTCCGTCGTTTAGCTGTAACACTGTCATTGGCATCATGAATAGTCGACATTAATGATATGGTCTTATTGTCTCTCCACTGAACTGTCAGTAACTGTCCATCCCTGATCCATCTCATGTCTCCCCTTTTAGATTTTTTTTCAAAATTTTTAACATCTTTTATAGCATTAGGAAAACCTTTTCTGGTCCTAAGAACAGTTCCACATGCTCCAATCCCAATAAACCAAAGATCTTTTAATAATTGGACACTAGTATAAAAGTTATCAAAAAAAAGCCTATACCCCTGCCTAGATATAGATTTAGTTAACTTCATCACCACCCCATAAGCTAATCCAAAAGGGCCATTATCCTGCTTCCCTAAATAAATATCAAAATCATACGTATACCCACTTAAAGAATCAGCAAGGATCCACAGTTTCATGCCCCACTTTGTTGGCTTGTCTCGAATGTATTGTCGAAATGCATATTTACCTTTATTCCGAACCATTCTTTCATCAATAGAGACATTTTGATGAGGTTGGTAAAGCTTTATACATTTCATTCTAATGTATGTCGTTAACATTCTCACTTTACAGAGTTTATCATTGGGATCCTCTGTAAGTGGATTTGACACTTTAATAAAACACATTATTGCCTTGAATCTGTCACGTGACATAAAGGCTCTTGCCCAAAGTCCATTGTACAAAGATTTGGTTGACCAGAATCGCTCAATGTTGGGGACCTGAACAATTCCAGCGTACATGATCAGTCCACAGAATCTGTAGAATTCATCAGGGCTTAGTTCATACCAACTCTGGAACACACTAGGTTTCTGCAGTCCATGTTCAGTTGCATAGGTGTTGGTGTACTGACATATTTGTAAAACAATATCCATTGTAAAATAAAGTTTGAAAAAGTCAATAGCTCTGAAAAATTGTTTAGCAGAGTCTCGTGTCCTAACCTGGTCAAGCTGGATACCAGGAACCCTTTCTGGAAGAAAGCTTGCTGGGGCCTCTGGCATAGTGTCCAGCACATCATACCCATAGTTTCTGTTGATATAAAAAAAAAAAATAGAAAAATTGAAAAATGTAATTTGTATTTACAAAATTAAAAAAACTTTTAGAACTATATTTCTAGTTCTAGATTTAAAATGCTTTAGATTTGTATAATAATTAGAAATCAAACAGCTGACAAGCTACAAAGTGTAACAAAGGCTTGAATCAGCTGATCATGTAAACAAAGATGACAAGCATAGATGAGCTTATCAGAAGGCTTGATATTTTTCAAACTAAATATTCTTTTATGAAATAAAACAATGGGATTAACTAATAATTATTAAAAGAATAGAAGAATTTCAATTACACATTGATACGTTTTAGATCTCTAGATCAGTAGATCTAGATCTAGACGATCGATCTTGATTTAGCCTAGGTCTAAAATAATGGTTACTTACACGTTTGGCTGAGTCGCATTCAAAGTGCTGTTCGGGGGAATATTCTCATCATCTGAATCATCTGAAGAGTCAATGAGTTCCCAGACTTCATCATCACTTGAATCTACATCAGTTTCAGGCTGATAATCCGAATCTGAGTCCATTTTCGGCTTAGTTTTAGCGAGCGTCAACGAGCGTGTGGCTTTCTAAAATCCAAAATGGCGTCGCGCCATCTTTCTCGTATTTACGTTTTTATAATGAACGAGAAATAATATATAAATAGAATTTGCACATTTTTTTTGCACCAAACTATTTTAACTTCATTATATTTCATAGGGAAGCATATTTCAATAAAAAAAAATAATTTGTAAATAGTTTCATTTGTTGTCAAAAGTATGGTACACCAGAGTACCATTTCTTTGTAAGCCGTCTGCAGGGAGTTAAACATTATTGAACCTTCATAAATGTTTTGTTTTGTTTGTTTGTAAATTGTTTTGTCTTGACGGCCGTCAGACAAATGTTTTTTGTCAAAACCGTATTGTATGTTTCAAATGTTAACATGTTTAATGGTTTTTTTTCTTTGAAGTTTATTTATTTTTAGATTTTATTAAATTTTTTTTTAGCATAGCTCTATTATTTCAATTTTTTTTTTAAATTTCGTCCTTTGGAGAATTAGTCTAATTCTTTTAGTTTGAAAGTATTTTTTCAGAAAAGGCTTATACTTCAAGACATTTAATTTTGGACTGAGATGTGGGCTCTACAGAACTCAACATGCCAGTGTGACATTAGCATTAAGGTGAAGTTATTTAAACATTATTAAACCTTCATAAATGTTTTGTTTTGTTTTAAATGTTAACATGTTTAATGTTTTATTTTCTTCGAAGTTTATTTAATTTTAGATTTTCTTATAATTCTTTTTAGCGTAGCTCTATTATTTCAATTTATTTTTTTTAAATTTCGTCTTTCTGTGAATTGATCTAATTCTTTTAGTTTGAAAGTTTTTTTTTAGAAGAGGCTCATACTTCAAGACATTCAAGCTTGGACTGTGATGTATGCTCTACAGAACTCAACATGCCAGTGTGACATTAGCATTAAGGTGAAGTTATTTAAACATTATTAAATTTTCATAAATGTTTTGTTTTGCTAGTTTGTGAATTGTTTTATCTTGACGGCTGTCAGACAAATGTTTTTTGTCAAAACCGTATTGTATGTTTTAAATGTTAACATGTTTAATGTTTTATTTTTTTTGAAATTTATTATATTTTAGATTTTCTTAAATTTTTTTTAGCGTAGCTCTATTATTTAATTTTTTTTTTTAAATTTAATCCTTTGGAGAATTAGTCTAATTCTTTTACTTTGAAAGTATTTTTTCAGAAAAGGGCTTATACTTCAAGACATTCAAGTTTGGACTGAGATGTGGGCTCTACAGAACTCAACATGCCAGTGTGACATTAGCATTAAGGTGAAGTTATTTAAACATTATTGAACCTTCATAAATGTTTTGTTTTGTTTGTTTGTGAATTTTTGTGTCTAGACGGCCGTCGGACAAATGTTTTTTGTCAAAACCGTATTGTATGTTTTAAATGTTAACATGTTTAATTTTTTTTTTCTTTTAAATTTATTTAATTTTAGATTTTCTTATACTTTTTTTTAGCGTAGCTCTATTATTTCAATTTTTAAAAAAAATGTCGTCCTTTGGAGAAATAGTCTAATTCTTTTAGTTTGAAAGTTTTTTTTTAAAAGAGGCTCATACTTCAAGACATTTAAGCTTGGACTGTGATGTGGTCTTTTCAGAACTCAATATGCCAGTGTGACATTAGCATTAAGGTGAAGTTATTTAAACATTATTGAACCTTCATAAATGTTTTGTTTTGTTTGTTTGTGAATTGTTTTGTCTTGACGGCCGTCGAACAAATGTTTTTTGTCGAAACCGTATAGTATGTTTTAAATGTTAACATGTTTAATTTTCTTTGAAGTTTATTTATTTTTAGATTTTTTAATACTTTTTTTTTAGCGTAGCACTATTATTTAAATTTTTAAAAAAAATTTCGTCCTTTGGAGAAATAGTCTAATTCTTTTAGTTTGAAAGTTTTTTTTTAAAAGAGGCTCATACTTCAAGACATTCAAGCTTGGACTTTGATGTGGGCTTACAGAACTCAATATGCCAGTGTGACATTAGCATTAAGTGAAGTTATTTAAACATTATTGAACCTTCATAAATGTTTTGTTTTGTTTGTTTGTAAATTGTTTTGTCTTGACGGCCGTCAGACAAATGTTTTTTGTCAAAACCGTATTGTATGTTTTAAATGTTAACATGTTTAATGGGTTTTTTTCTTTGAAGTTTATTTATTTTTAGATTTTATTAAATTTTTTTTTAGCATAGCTTTATTATTTCAATTTTTTTTTTAAATTTCGTCCTTTGGAGAATTAGTCTAATTCTTTTAGTTTGAAAGTATTTTTTCAGAAAAGGCTTATACTTCAAGACATTTAATTTTGGACTGAGATGTGGGCTCTACAGAACTCAACATGCCAGTGTGACATTAGCATTAAGGTGAAGTTATTTAAACATTATTAAACCTTCATAAATGTTTTGTTTTGTTTTAAATGTTAACATGTTTAATGTTTTATTTTCTTCGAAGTTTATTTAATTTTAGATTTTCTTATAATTCTTTTAGCGTAGCTCTATTATTTCAATTTATTTTTTTTAAATTTCGTCTTTCTGTGAATTGATCTAATTCTTTTAGTTTGAAAGTTTTTTTTTAGAAGAGGCTCATACTTCAAGACATTCAAGCTTGGACTGTGATGTATGCTCTACAGAACTCAACATGCCAGTGTGACATTAGCATTAAGGTGAAGTTATTTAAACATTATTGAATCTTCATAAATGTTTTGTTTTGCTAGTTTGTGAATTGTTTTATCTTGACGGCTGTCAGACAAATGTTTTTTGTCAAAACTGTATTGTATGTTTTAAATGTTAACATGTTTAATGTTTTATTTTTTTTGAAATTTATTATATTTTAGATTTTCTTAAATTTTTTTTAGCGTAGCTCTATTATTTAATTTTTTTTTTAAAGTTTAATCCTTTGGAGAATTAGTCTAATTCTTTTACTTTGAAAGTATTTTTTCAGAAAAGGGCTTATACTTCAAGACATTCAAGTTTGGACTGAGATGTGGGCTCTACAGAACTCAACATGCCAGTGTGACATTAGCATTAAGGTGAAGTTATTTAAACATTATTGAACCTTCATAAATGTTTTGTTTTGTTTGTTTGTGAATTTTTGTGTCTAGACGGCCGTCGGACAAATGTTTTTTGTCAAAACCGTATTGTATGTTTTAAATGTTAACATGTTTAATTTTTTTTTTCTTTTAAATTTATTTAATTTTAGATTTTCTTATACTTTTTTTTTAGCGTAGCTCTATTATTTCAATTTTTAAAAAAAATGTCGTCCTTTGGAGAAATAGTCTAATTCTTTTAGTTTGAAATTTTTTTTTTAAAAGAGGCTTATACTTTAAGACATTCAAGCTTGGACTGTGATGTGGTCTTTTCAGAACTCAATATGCCAGTGTGACATTAGCATTAAGGTGAAGTTATTTAAACATTATTGAACCTTCATAAATGTTTTGTTTTGTTTGTTTGTGAATTGTTTTGTCTTGACGGCCGTCGAACAAATGTTTTTTGTCGAAACCGTATAGTATGTTTTAAATGTTAACATGTTTAATTTTCTTTGAAGTTTATTTATTTTTAGATTTTTTAATACTTTTTTTTTAGCGTAGCACTATTATTTAAATTTTTAAAAAAAATTTCGTCCTTTGGAGAAATAGTCTAATTCTTTTAGTTTGAAAGTTTTTTTTTAAAAGAGGCTCATACTTCAAGACATTCAAGCTTGGACTTTGATGTGGGCTCTACAGAACTCAATATGCCAGTGTGACATTAGCATTAAGTGAAGTTATTTAAACATTATTGAACCTTCATAAATGTTTTGTTTTGTTTGTTTGTAAATTGTTTTGTCTTGACGGCCGTCAGACAAATGTTTTTTGTCAAAACCGTATTGTATGTTTTAAATGTTAACATGTTTAATGGGTTTTTTTCTTTGAAGTTTATTTATTTTTAGATTTTATTAAATTTTTTTTTAGCATAGCTCTATTATTTCAATTTTTTTTTTAAATTTCGTCCTTTGGAGAATTAGTCTAATTCTTTTAGTTTGAAAGTATTTTTTCAGAAAAGGCTTATACTTCAAGACATTTAATTTTGGACTGAGATGTGGGCTCTACAGAACTCAACATGCCAGTGTGACATTAGCATTAAGGTGAAGTTATTTAAACATTATTAAACCTTCATAAATGTTTTGTTTTGTTTTAAATGTTAACATGTTTAATGTTATATTTTCTTTGAAGTTTATTTAATTTTAGATTTTCTTATAATTCTTTTTAGCGTAGCTCTATTATTTTAATTTTTAAAAAAATTTCGTCCTTTGGAGAATTAGTCTAATTCTTTTAGTTTGAAAGTTTTTTTTAGAAGAGGCTCATACTTCAAGACATTCATGCTTGGACTGTGATGTGGGCTCTACAGAACTCAACATGCCAGTGTGACCATAGCATTAAGGTGAAGTTATTTAAACATTATTGAACCTTCATAAATGTTTTGTTTTGTTTGTTTGTGAATTTTTGTGTCTAGACGGCCGTCGGACAAATGTTTTTTGTCAAAACCGTATTGTATGTTTTAAATGTTAACATGTTTAATTTTTTTTTTCTTTTAAATTTATTTAATTTTAGATTTTCTTATACTTTTTTTTTAGCGTAGCTCTATTATTTCAATTTTTAAAAAAAATTTCGTCCTTTGGAGAATCACTCTAATTCTTTTAGTTTGAAAGTTTTTTTTTAAAAGAGGCTCATACTTCAAGACATTCAAGCTTGGACTGTGATGTGGTCTCTTCAGAACTCAATATGCCAGTGTGACATTAGCATTAAGGTGAAGTTATTTAAACATTATTGAACCTTCATAAATGTTTTGTTTTGTTTGTTTGTGAATTGTTTTGTCTTGACGGCCGTCGGACAAATGTTTTTTGTCGAAACCGTATAGTATGTTTTAAATGTTAACATGTTTAATTTTCTTTGAAGTTTATTTTTTTTTAGATTTTTTAATACTTTTTTTTTAGCGTAGCACTATTATTTAAATTTTTAAAAAAAATTTCGTCCTTTGGAGAAATAGTCTAATTCTTTTAGTTTGAAAGTTTTTTTTTAAAAGAGGCTCATACTTCAAGACATTCATGCTTGGACTTTGATGTGGGCTCTACAGAACTCAATATGCCAGTGTGACATTAGCATTAAGGTGAAGTTATTTAAACATTATTGAACCTTCATAAATGTTTTGTTTTGTTTGTTTGTAAATTGTTTTGTCTTGACAGCCGTCAGACAAATGTTTTTTGTCAAAACCGTATTGTATGTTTTAAATGTTAACATGTTTAATGGGTTTTTTTCTTTGAAGTTTATTTATTTTTAGATTTTATTAAATTTTTTTTTAGCATAGCTCTATTATTTCAATTTTTTTTTTAAATTTCGTCCTTTGGAGAATTAGTCTAATTCTTTTAGTTTGAAAGTATTTTTTCAGAAAAGGCTTATACTTCAAGACATTTAATTTTGGACTGAGATGTGGGCTCTACAGAACTTAACATGCCAGTGTGACATTAGCATTAAGGTGAAGTTATTTAAACATTATTAAACCTTCATAAATGTTTTGTTTTGTTTTAAATGTTAACATGTTTAATGTTATATTTTCTTTGAAGTTTATTTAATTTTAGATTTTCTTATAATTCTTTTTAGCGTAGCTCTATTATTTAAATTTTTAAAAAAATTTCGTCCTTTGGAGAATTAGTCTAATTCTTTTAGTTTGAAAGTTTTTTTTTAGAAGAGGCTCATACTTCAAGACATTCATGCTTGGACTGTGATGTGGGCTCTACAGAACTCAACATGCCAGTGTGACCATAGCATTAAGGTGAAGTTATTTAAACATTTTTGAACCTTCATAAATGTTTTTTTTTGTTTGTTTGTGAATTTTTTTGTCTTGACGGCCGTCGGACAAATGTTTTTTGTCAAAACCGTATTGTATGTTTTAAATGTTAACATGTTTAATGTTATATTTTCTTTGAAGTTTATTTAATTTTAGATTTTCTTATAATTGTTTTTTTAGCCTAGCTCTATTATTTGAATTTTTAAAAAAATTTCGTCCTTTGGAGAATCACTCTAATTCTTTTAGTTTGAAAGTTTTTTTTAGAAGAGGCTCATACTTCAAGACATTCAAGCCTTGACTGTGATGCGGGCTTTACAGAACTCAACATGCCAGTGTGACATTAGTATTAAGGTGAAGTTATTTAAACATTATTAAACCTTCATAAATGTTTTTTTTTGTTTGTTTTTGAATTTTTTTTGTCTAGACGGCCGTCTGACAAATGTTTTTTGTCAAAACCGTATTGTATGTTTTAAATGTTATCATGTTTAATTTTTTTTTTCTTTTAAATTTATTTAATTTTACATTTTCTTATAATTTTTTTTTAGCGTAGCTCTATTATTTCAATTTTTTAAAAAAATTTCGTCCTTTGGAGAATTAGTCTAATTCTTTTAGTTTGAAAGTTTTTTTTTAGAAGAGGCTCATACTTCAAGACATTTAAGCTTGGACTGTGATGTATTCTCTACAGAACTCAACATGCCAGTGTGACATTAGCATTAAGGTGAAGTTATTTAAACATTATTGAACCTTCATAAATGTTTTGTTTTGTTTGTTTGTAAATTGTTTTGTCTTGACGGCCGTCAGACAAATGTTTTTTGTCAAAACCGTATTGTATGTTTTCAAATGATAACATGTTTAATGTTTTTTTTTCTTTTAATTTTTTTTAATTTTAGATTTTCTTATAATTTTTTTTTAGCGTAGCTCTATTATTTCAATTTTTATAAAAAAATTTCGTCCTTTGGAGAATTAGTCTAATTCTTTTAGTTTGAAAGTTTTTTTTTAGAAGAGGCTCATACTTCAAGACATTCAAGCTTGGACTGTGATGTATTCTCTACAGAACTCAACATGCTAGTGTGACATTAGCATTAAGGTGAAGTTATTTAAACATTATTGAATCTTCATAAATATTTTGTTTTGTTAGTTTGTGAATTGTTTTGTCTTGACGGCCGTCAGACAAATGTTTTTTGTCAAAACTGTATTGTATGTTTTAAATGTTAACATGTTTAATGTTTTATTTTTTTTTAAATTTATTATATTTTAGATTTTCTTAAATTTTTTTTAGCGTAGCTCTATTATTAAAATTTTTTTTTAAAGTTTCATCCTTTGGAGAATTAGTCTAATTCTTTTAGTTTGAAAGTATTTTTTCAGAAGAGGCTTTTACTTCAAGACATTCAAGTTTGGACTAAGATGTGGGCTCTACAGAACTTAATATGCCAGTGTGACATTAGCATTAAGGTGAAGTTATTTAAACATTATTGAACCTTCATAAATGTTTTGTTTTGTTTGTTTGTGAATTGTTGTGTCTAGACGGCCGTCTGACAAATGTTTTTTGTCAAACTCGTATTGTATGTTTTAAATGTTAACATGTTTAATGTTTTATTTTCTTTGAAGTTTATTTAATTTTAGATTTTTTTATAATTTTGTTTTAGTGTAGCTCTGTTATTTGAATTTTTAAAAAATGTCGTCCTTTGGAGAATTAGTCTAATTCTTTTAGTTTGAAAGTTTTTTTTTTTAAAAGAGGCTTATACTTCAAGACATTCAAGCTTGGACTTTGATGTGGGCTCTACAGAACTAAACATGCCAGTGTGACATTAGCATTAAGGTGAAGTTATTTAAACATTATTAAATCTTCATAAATGTTTTGTTTTGTTTGTTTGTGAATTGTTTTGTCTTGACGGCCGTCAGACAAATGTTTTTTGTCAAAACCGTATTGTATGTTTTAAATGTTAACATGTTTAATGTTTTATTTTTTTGAAATTTACTTTATTTTAGATTTTCTTAAATTTTTTTTAGCGTAGCTCTATTATTAAAATTTTTTTTAAAGTTTTATCCTTTGGAGAATTAGTCTAATTCTTTTAGTTTGAAAGTATTTTTTCAGAAGAGGTTCATACTTCAACACATTCAAGTTTGGACTGAGATGTGGGCTCTACTGAACTCAACATGCCAGTGTGACATTAGCATTAAGGTGAAGTTATTTAAACATTATTGAACCTTCATAAATGTTTTGTTTTCTTTGTTTGTGAATTGTTGTGTCTAGACGGCCGTCTGACAAATGTTTTTTGTCAAACTCGTATTGTATGTTTTAAATGTTAACATGTTTAATGTTATATTTTCTTTGAAGTCTATTTAATTTTAGATTTTCTTATAATTTTTTTTTAGCGTAGCTCTATTATTTCAATTTTTTTTTAAATTTCTTCCTTTAGAGAATTAGTCTAATTTTTTTAGTTTGAAATTATTTTTGCAGAAAAAGCTCATACTTCAAGATATTCAAGTTTGGACTGTGATGTGGGCTCTACAGAACTCAACATGCCAGTGTGACACTAGCATTAAGGTGAAGTTATTTAAACATTTTTGAACCTTCATAAATGTTTTGTTTTGTTTGTTTGTGAATTGTTGTGTCTAGACGGCCGTCTGACAAATGTTTTTAGTCAAACTCGTATTGTATGTTTTAAATGTTAACATGTTTAATGTTATATTTTCTTTGAAGTTTATTTAATTTTAGATTTTCTTATAATTTTTTTTTAGCGTAGCTCTATTATTTGAATTTTTTAAAAAATTTCGTCCTTTGGAGAATTAGTCTAATTCTTTTAGTTTGAAAGTTTTTTTTAGAATAGGCTCATACTTCAAGACATTCAAGTTTGGACTGTGATGTGGGCTCTACAGAACTCAACATGCCAGTGTGACTTTAGCATTAAGGTGAAGTTATTTAAACATTATTGAACCTTTATAAATGTTTCGTTTTGTTTGTTTGTGAATTGTTTTTCTTGACGGCTGTCGGACAAATGTTTTTTGTCAAAATCGTATTGTATGTTTTTAATGTTAACATGTTTGTTTTATTTTCTTAAACTTTATTTAATTTTAGATTTTCTTATAATTTTTTTTAGTGTAGCTCTATTATTTAAATTTTTTTTAAAATTTCGTCCTTTGGAGAATTAGTCTAATTCTTTTAGTTTGAAACCTTCATAATTTTTTTGTTTTGTTCATTTGTGAATTGTTTTGTCTTGACGGCCATCGGACAAATTTTTTTGTCAAAACCGTATTGTATGTTTTAAATGTTAACATGTTTAATTTTCTTTAAAGTTTATTTAATTTTAGATTGTTTAACTTTGTTTTATCAGTATTTTTTTAGCATTGCTTTTTCATTTAAATTTTTTTATAAGCTGTAGTTCGTTTTAGGTTGTTAGCTCATTTTTATTTATATTTCATCTTGTTTAAGTCTAGCTTTGTTATTGTTTATATTGTTCTTTTTGTTTTTGGACGTTTCCAAAGTTTTGTTTGCATATTTCCAACAGACTGTTTTTTTTTTTTTTCTGTGATTGTTTGATATCTGTTGACTTGTTTTGTATTAGACAGACTGCTTGTGACGTGGGGTGTAGGGTAAAGGGAAAGGTGATCTGACAGCCATTTTCTTGAGAATATTCAGAAACATTAAATGTGATTTGACAACAATATTCTTAAGAATAGTCCTAAACCTAAAATTCCCATTTACCTAGCTCATGTATGGCTCCTTGCCACACCCTGGACAACAGTCTTGGCTGACTGTCTAAATACATGAGTGAAATTCGTTTTTTTAGTAATCAAAATGTTCATTTAAAAATGTACTGGAATTCGTTTTGAAAAGGATCTTTTGTAAATGATGATTTTTGTATTGGTTTGTTTGATAGAAATAATAAAATAACATTATTATTTATTAATCCTTACATTCTGCTTTTTTTCTCTCCAGGCCATAGTGTTTTCAAAGAAGAGAAAAAAATGAAATCAGTAATTTCACAATTAAATGAATTGTATTTTCCTGGCCACTCATAATGTTTTATTGTTTTAAAAATGTATACAAATGTATTATATATTAAATTAACAAAATGAATAATCTTTTATTTGTCATTTAATTATTTTGTATTGTATATTGCAAACGTGTGGTTTGATTACCAAAAAAATACTATTATATATATATGCACATATTTTGTAAAACACAAAAAGAAAGTTAAACAATTTTTTTTCAACTTATAGCATTTTATTAATTGGTCATCATTTTGGCATCACAAATAATTCTTTTAAAAAATAACAATACATTCACAAATAAACTGGCTACTAGATCTTGTAGATCTAGATTAGATCTAGCGTATCATCTAGCTAGTTTATATATTTAAAAAATATAATTTTAAATCAATTCATCAGACTTTAACCCTTAACATAAGCCATGAAAGTATCCTTAAGCCTATACATAAGTTTACACTCGTTAATCTTCTTTCACCTTAGACTGCAATTAATTATTCATTACATCACAAATATATAGGCCACTTTACACAATAAAAGGATGGCTGCCTGGTCGTGCGGTTTGCGCGCTGGACTGTCGTTTGGATTCATCGATTGGCCATCCCCCGTCTACCTGCGGGAGGTTTGAACTAGGAAGTAAACTATGTTAAACTCTAAAGGAACATATGAAACATGATTTTTTTTCTAACAGTTTATTATTATTGAAATAAGCAAAATGAAAAATAAAATATTAGGCCTACTGACAAAAAAAATTGAAAGATCTTGTAGGCCTATATCTAGACTAGAGTTTGAGTTTTTGGCACACCGGCACACTTTAGGTCATGTCGTGCCCATAATCCCTAAAAGGTTACTCTCCCTTCATACCAACGGGACAAGAGCTTAATTTTATGTAGTAAAGTTATTAAAAACAAGGTCTAAAATAGTTAAGGTAGTGAACATTTAATAATTTAGTAACACTCTTGTGTAAATATTATATGTTCACAATTTCACAAATCAAGTTGTTACTCGATTATAAGATAACTTTTATTACTTTTTCTGTGGACATACCACAGCTGATGACATTGTTTTTGTTCTGGGTGGAATGTTGGCAAGATATTTATTATCTCCATATTCAAGTACCAAGAATTGATTTAAAAATGCATAGTTATGTGTATGTTTTAAATTGTATTGTAATAACTGAAGGGAGGCAAACTTAACGAGACATAGACGTTTATTTACACGGAGATATGATAAACACAAAGGGGCATCTGCCTTGAGTACAGCAGCTCCATATTGGCTCTCTCCTTAGGCGGAAATCCTTTCTCTATCATGTCAACATCCGAATTGTTTAGTCACAGATAGTGCGCACCTTCTTTCTGCACAATCTTGGATGGCGGTGCGCATGGCAAAGTCATAACAGTATCATACATACGGGCGCACGCGCGCGCACACACATTTATACATCTATAATACATTTCCTCCATTTAAAAAATTGTCCTGGGAAAATGCTTCTAACCCTGTACTACACATTTGTCCCCTACCTCCCTCATTTTTCCCCATTGTATTTGGTCCTTTGTCCCGTTATATCTCTCTTACTTCTTTCTCAATCTTTGCACCGTGGCTTGCCATGGCTCTTTCTTCTCTTCCCTTTTCTCCCTCTCTCTCTCTCATTAAACATAATTTACTGAGGACCCGAGAAACAAAAATCGATTCGAATTCTTATCTTATATAATAAAGACGTTACGTCAAAAAAGATAATGATTATAATACGTCTTAAGCGTCATGCATCTAGTCATGCATGTTAACCAATGACTTAAATTCTGCCAAGTCACTGGTTTTCCTGGCTAGCTTAGGCAACCCATTCCATGCTCTAATAGCACTAGGTAAGAAGGAGCATTTATGAAATTACGTGGCCAATGTCAATTCCTTTACTTGGCATCAGCAAGTCAATAGAAAGATTAATTCATTCCATCGTCTTTCTCGTTTTGCTCTGTCTGTCTGTCAGTCCAACTCTCTCTCTCTCCTTCTCCCCCCCCCCCCTGCGGTTCTTTATATTCTCTCGTTCTTTTTTTTTTTATAAATCTAAACAATGTTTAATTTTTCATAGTAAAGTAGAGTTCCCCTTTTGGACCTTGCGATCTATAAGGCAGATGATGTAACGATAATCTGTTGTTGTTTTTTTGTGGCCCACGGTTGACGAGGGTACCATGTGACCAGCACAACGACCAACCCGGACCAAGCGCCTTTACTTTTTTCCCAGCTTATGTCAGGTACCCATTAGAGCTGGGTGGACTCAGAGGATCCCGAAATTAAAAATCGCTGTCTTCACTAACATGATTTGAACCCGGAACCCCCGTCGGTTCGAAAGCCAAGCGCTTTACCGCTTGTTGCAGCCAACGCGCCCCCTCCGTTTCATAGAGAGAATATAAATTTGGTTCTCTCTTTTTCTACTTCAAACCTTTTTGATTTCTCTGATTTGTGTTTGGATCCATACTCTCTCTTTTTTTTTGCTTTCTTTCTTTAACCTCTTTCTAAATGGCTCCTTTTCACTCTCTCTTGCACTTTATCTCTTTTTATCAATTATGTTCTGTTGTTCTTTAATTTAATTATTCTTTAATATCTTGCGTTCTCTCATTCTGCCTCTTAAAAAGAAGAATCCACGGAGTAGTAGCCCTGTTTCAAATGTTTCTTTCTACACATTGTGTAAGCCTTCTACAAAACTACACACAGACTTTGCTTTAAATTGTGCATTAGATCGCCTTGTCAACATTATCCTTCGTCCCGCCTTCTTTTCCCACCAAACACACAAACAGGTTTTTAATAACTACATTACTAAGTTATTTTGTTAAGTGAGTTGTTCTCACCTCCCAGTATCAGTTTTACTAGAACCTCCATGTTGACCAGAATGGCTAGCGGAACTGGACAGTTGTTTACTTTGTTTACAAAATCAATTTAAATATTCTGTATTTCAGTGCCTTAGGAACATAATGGCTAGCTGTTTACTCATTTGATTGGAACTTTATGACAAGCTGTTGATCTACTCATTTGATTGGAACTTTACATGTTGATGTTTGAGGACTTCAATCAAGTGATGAAAATAAAAGGTCATGTTAAACATTTTCTATAAAAGTATTAAAGTTAAGATTTGTACTAATTTCTACTTTTTCATATCTGTACTCTGTCTACTTTATTTGTTTTTCTACATTTAAGATTGTTACATTTTGGCACACAAGTGTTTGTCATAGCTGATCATACTATTTCACCTATTGATTCTTGTTTGCTATTTCTACTATACGTTTGCTACAAGTTTTGGGTTGTTGCATGCATTTATTTTGTTTATTATTTGTGTTTCTTTATTGCAGTAGTTTAGGGTTTATTATGCTAACTGCTAGTGTTCAGGTTTGTGCTATTAACTGCTAGTATTAGGGTTGTTGAACTAATTGATGGTGTTGAGGGCTGTTACACTAACTGCTTGGGTTGAGAACTGTTTACACTAACTGCTAGTGTTGAGAACTGTTACACTAACTGCTAATGTTGAGAACTGTTACACTAACTTCTTGTGTTGAGAACTGTAACACTAACTGCTAGTGTTGAGAACTGTTACACTAACTGCATGTGTTGAAAACTGTTACACTAACTGCATGTGTTGAAAACTGTTACACTAACTGCTAGTGTTGAGGGCTGTTACACTAAATGCTTGTTCTGAGGGCTGTTACACTAACTGCTTGTGTTTAGATTAGTTGCACTAACTGGAAAACTAAGTATGGATCTTTACTAATTTCTTCCATTTATTTTTTGTTTGGTCTTTCCTATCCCTTTTTATCACTTGTCACTTTCCTTTTCTTGATCGAGTTTGATCAGCCCAGATAGAGAATCACTTATAGTTGTCTTATCTTTTTTGTGTTTTTTTCATAATCTGATTTGAGGGAACCATCCTTAATGCTGGTAGTATATAGTGGCTTTATTAGTAAGGGTCTTTACCCTCTGTGGGTATTGATGAACCTGCAGTGGCAGACTAGATGGGAGCTAGCCCTTCAAAGATCATCAGTATATTTTCTTGATGAAAGTGGTAGTACATTTTGTACTCGTGTGACTATTATCATAGTCACTCTTGGGTAAAGATTGAAAGCATGCCGTTAACATCTCTGTTTTGGATATTAAGGCTTGTTACCTGTTACTGATCTAGTGGTGGGTATATATAGGGTGCAGAGTATTTAAAGTTTGTTGTCCAACACTTCAGGAGAAGAAAACCAGTATCTCATATTAAAAGTTCACAATACTTAAGACATTTTAGATAATTCATACATGAGAACAATTCTTAGTTTCCAAAAAAGGAAATGCATAAAATCATAATTTTTTTGGTACATCATAAAGAAATACAGTTCACCTGAACTTATTGTGTAGTAAGTTCCATACTTTGATGCCAGGAATACAAAAATTTATCAGGCAATATTAATTAAAGGACAATGTTGAATGAAAAAATACTTCAAAAATAGTTTGTAATAGAAAAAAGACATTAAAGTTATTAGTATTTTGGAAACACCATTCTTGACATTTGCATGAGTTATGCTATAAGTCCATCAAATCAAAGACAGCAAGAACTTTCAGAGACACTCATTGTTAAAATATATTGTTCATGCTTGTTGGGAGAGAAAGCAAGCTATATAATACATACCTTTATACCCTGCATAATAACAATTGTTGTGTGGAGGAAGCAAGCTATGTACCTTTATACTCAGCACCAAACTAATTGTTGGGTGGATGAAGCAAGCTATGTACCTTTATGCCCAGCACAAAACCAATTGTTGGGTGGAGGAATCAAGCTATGTACCTTTATACCCAGCACAAAACCAATTGTTGGTTGGAGGAATCAAGCTATGTACCTTTATACTCAGCACAAAACCAATTGTTGGGTAGAGGAAGCAAGCTATATACTTGTAATTTTATACCCAGCATCAAACTATTTTTTGGGTGAAGGAAGCAAGCTATGTAGCCTACCTTTATGCCCAGCACAAAACCAATTGTTGGGTGGAGGAATCAAGCTATGTAATTTTATACCCATCACAAAACTAAATTTTGGGTGGAGGAATCAAGCTATGTACCTTTATACCCATCACAAAACCAATTGTTGGGTGGAGAAATCAAGCTATGTACCTTTATACCCAGCACAAAACCAATTGTTGGGTGGAGGAAGCAAGCTATGTACCTTTATACCCAGCACAAAACCAATTGTTGGGTGGAGGAAGCAAGCTATGTACCTTTATACCCAGCACAAAACCAATTGTTGGGTGGAGGAAGCAAGCTATGTACTTTTATACCCAGCACAAAACCAATTGTTGGGTGGAGGAATCAAGCTATGTAATTTTATACCCAGCATCAAACTATTTTTCGAGTGGAGGAAGCAAGCTATGTAGCCTACCTTTATGCCCAGCACAAAACCAATTGTTGGGTGGAGGAATCAAGCTATGTAATTTTATACCCATCACCAAACTAATTGTTGGGTAGAGGAATCAAACTATGTACCTTTATACCCAGCACAAAACCAATTGTTGGGTGGAGGAAGCAAGCTATGTACCTTTATGCCCAGCACAAAACCATTTGTTGGTTGGAGGAATCAAGTTTTGTACCTTTATACCCAGCACCAAACTAATTGTTGGGTGGAGAAAGCAAGCTATATATCTATATACCCAGCACAAAACCAATTGTTGGGTGAAGGAATCAAGCTATGTAACTTTATACCCAGCACCAAATTAATTGTTGGGTGGAGAGAGCAAGCTATATACCTTTATGCTCTGCAAAAACCCTATCAGACAAAATGGTTTTCAGTCTGTAGGCAATGACGATGAAGACAGATATTCTGAATGCAAATCGTGATGCTTGATTTCCATGCAAATCCTGGTTGAGCAACATGTGGAAGTGGACCTAAATGCATTTTAAAACTTAATAAGAATTAAAATTAAAAAGCACAGTTATAAGCTTAAGCCACTGTAAAAAAATAATATACATCAAAGATAACTTAATTACATTTCTATATTGTAGGTTAGAGGCACAGTGACTGTGTGATAAAGGGCTTGGCTTCGAAAGTAAGTGGTTCTGGGTTTGAATTCTGGTGAAGACTGGGATTTTTAAATTATGGGATCTTTAAGGAACCTCTAATAGGTACTTGACATTAGTCAAGTAAAGTGGTTGGTCATTGTGCTGACCACATGACACCCCCATTAACCATTGGTTACAGAAACAGATGATCTTTACTTCATCAGCCCCATAGATCAATAGGTCTGAAAGGGGAACTTAACTATATTGTAGATTGATAACATAAAAAATGTGAATAAAAACATTATCAGAATATGTTATGACAACATGTTTGACAAATTGAGTTAGTTTGGTAGCAGATTTCATGCATTTATGCTATTTGTTCTGAATTGAATTTTCTCATTGTTACTGTCATTAGTTGTCAGACCTTGAAGGAGATATAGAATTGTACAGGTGTGAGTTGTCCTTGAAGAAATAATTCAAAATGCCTAGCACAGCAGAGTTGAGACTTGTACAAAGACTGCTGGCAAGTCTAATATTTCAAGGGTAACATTAACACCTTTCTGTATGGTATCTGTTGTCATACAATACATCAATCACAGTACTCTTAAAAGAAGGGATATATTCAATATGGGCTTTTTTAGATTCCATTTAGATTGAGAAGTAGCCAAGAGCCTTGCTGAAGGCTCTGTAGTCAGTACAATATAAATGATCTGGTTTTCTTCTCCTGATAACCTAATGGGATTGCAACTGATCCATATAAGTGGTGAACTAGTATTAAAAATCATTACAGCACTAGTATTATGCAAGTCAAAAGTCAATGATGAGGATGGCTGTCAGGTTAAGTGATATGTGTTCTAAACTGTCATCCCAATGGTTCTGGGTTTCAACCCTGTCCACTGTCGTCCCCTGTTGTCCTTGGGCAGGTTTAGGCTAGGGTATTATAATTTAGAATTTAAAGGAACATTCAAAACATGTCAAACCAATAAACAAAAGATTTATGCTTTATGGAAACTGCACATGTAGACTACATTCTTACATAAAAAATATTTTTGATATCTTTTTAAAAAATAATTCAGAACTCTTATATAAATTAACTTTTTTTCTTTTTTTTTCGGGTAAATGCATAGTAGATATAACATTAAATATTAGTTTCACACAAAACATTAAAAAAGAAACTGCAGTAAAAATAGAACTTTGAACACTTTTAATACTTTAGAAGTAAGTCTTTTGTTTTGATTTTGTGAAATAAAAATATACCAAAGGCAAGAATTTCTTTATTGCTATTTTATGTTGTAAACCGAAATGAAACAACTATTCATAATATAATAATAATATTAACATCCGACCCAAATAAAATGGTTTACTATTGTATGAAGTAAGACAATTCTTAAATTCTAACTACTTTTTGTTTAAATAGTTTTCTGTAAGTAAGTGTAAGTATTTCATAAGTTAAACCTTCGCAATACTGTTGATGATGAAAATTAAAAATTAAATGGTCAAGGAGTAGAGCCAAAAGTTTTTAATATTAAGGCCTTAAGTTTGATTCCTAATGGAAATTAGATTGTTAATTGTTGGCTAAAGGAACTAAAATATTATTTATTAAAGGCTTTTATTTAAGAACATGAATTGAGAGTTCTAAAAATCAACTTTAGTCAAAAACAGTCTTTTTCCCTTTCATTCTTTCTGTCACTTGGTTCTTTGTCTTAAAATATTTTTGTATGTGTCTGTAATTTTCTAAAGGTTATCTCTTTTTACTGATGTTGTAAATGATTTGTGCATCACTTGTGAATGGAGTTTTAACCATCTCATTTCCTCCTGTCACTCAGTCTGTTGGACCATTGGGGCACCACACAGTCTGCATGGCTCTCTTCAATCTTCTCTGTCTTTTGATAGGTGTAGTCTCTTCTATAGACTGGCTGGTTCATTCCCTAATGTTGTCTGCCTCTCCTTCTTTTCCCTGGGAATGTCCTCAGAAAATTCTTGGGAACCCTTAGGTTAGGATTTCTTTATACAGTCTTAATTTTTTTTTAGAAAGATCAGAAGGTCATCATAAGGCCCAGGATGTGATTTTTTAATCAACATAGACTACAGAAAATGAAAGTGTTTCTTTTAAGGCTTATTTCCTTCTTAATTGAAGTCAACTCGCTCAGATCAAAGCAGCATAATGCCACAACATGGTATTTTGGACAATTTAGAAAAGCAATAAAACATGAAATTCTCTAAAATTAGAATTTTTTTTAGACACAACATTAAGAAGAAATTATTTTTTTAGTGTAAAAGTTGGCATAAAAGGCCATAGAATTATAAAAGCATTAAATAGAATATATTGACTTCCTTTCTAATTTTGAAGGGCTTTTTAGACAGAGTGAATTTAATAACATGATTTATTATATCATTGTCATTGGACTTGTCTATTATATTTATCAGTATTTATTTCTTTGAAAAAAAATTAAACAATATTTGTGCAGAAAATTCTTAAAATATATTCAAATGATATCTGATCGCATTTGGCTCCTTCTGTTTATCATTGTTTCACCTGAATTGGAGTAGATTTTGCTGGATCTAAACAGGTCAAAGCTGGAGTTACTTTCATTGCCACAGTTTATGTGTGACAAATTTTTCTCATAGCTATCAGGGCAGATTTTCATCCTCCTAAGACCACTTCATTCTTTTTTGCTCTCTGTGAGGACTGTATCAGCATGCTCAGTCAGTTCTGATTATCAACTCTAAAATAATATATCTCTAACAGAGAATATTGTTGTCAAGAATTGTACATGTTTAGTTATAAACATTTTTCAAGCATCTTTTTGAGTTCACAAATAAAAAATATTCAACATTTGTTCTTGATTGATTTAAATCTTTCAAAATTTGTGAAGTCTCTTTTCTTTTTACAATTAGTTTGATTTGCGTCATTATTTCAGTTAGCAGAGTCTTAACTACAGCATTTTTTTCCTTATCTTTGTCTCTTTGCTGATTCTTTGTTGATCTTTTCTTCTCTTGGGGAGGAGGGGTTTTGACCAACTTAGATTCTGAATTTCAATCTCATTTTTCTTAATACTGTCATGCGGGTGAAATGGCTTTTCTATTGATGTGCCATATTTTAAAACTAAATTACTTATTCCATTCATTACAAGTATTGTACGTAAAGCATTTCTTTCCTTAATTTTTCTCTTTGCTGATTCTTTGTTGATCTTTTCTTCTCGTGGGGAGGAGGGGTTCTGACCAACTTAGACTGAATTTTGATTTCTTATTTCAAGCTAAAAGAATGATTCCATTTATTACAACAGCTAACTACAACATTTCTTTTGTTATGTGTCCTTTTTGATTCATGCTTTGTTGATCTTTTCTTCTCTTGGGGAGGAGGAGTTCTGACCAACAATTAGAATAGGGACTTTCTTTGAATTCTGCTGAAAACATAATGACTAACACAACATATAAATATATATTATGTAAACTATCAATTAGATTAAACCTTAGACTAGCAGTGCCAGTTATTAATGCCTGCTGTGTATAAACTGATACTCCTCTTGATATTCAAATGATTTAACCACAAATGCACAAGTATTTATCTTATTTATTTTTTGTTTATATGATTTTGACCATTTTGATTTCTGCTTCAGTGGGGAAAAGTAAAAAAAAAATTAGGACTGTTAACTGCCTTATAAAAGTAACTGAAGACAATTTCTATCATCATAGTATAACATCAAAACCTTACAACAATTTTTGTTAAAGTTTTGTCTCAACTGATATATACATCTCTTTATGAAGAGAAGTGTAGACTAATTTAGACAGCTACAAAAATTAAACAGGTCCTTTTGTGGGCTCAATGCACATGAAGCTAATCAAGAGAAAACAAAGGGAAAATATGCTAAAGTACATTTATTGACAAGTACAGATGTTACAAAGGTCCTTTTTAGGGCCATAAGAAAACCATTTACTATGGTCCAACAAAAACAGGTTATTTTAATACCAAAAGAAAGGTCCTTTTTAGGGCCATAAGAAAACCATTAACTGTGGTCCAACAAGAACAGGTCATTTTAATACCAAAAGAAAGGTTCTTTTTAGAGCCAAAAATAGATTTTTGTCCAGAGCATGGAATACGATTTTCCTAAAAGGTCTTAATGAAATATAGGAGATATGAACTTCGGAGTGCTGCCCTGAAGTTTATGCAAAGATCAAGCATTTCTTTTTTTCTAAAGCAAAGAGAATTATGAAAGAGAACAGTACACCATGAAATGCATTTTATGACCTACACACGTTTGAACTGGAAAGCTATTTTCTTCAAGAAGTTTGAAAGCTGTCTAAATTGATCTTCTACTTTTCTTTGGGGTGTCAGCTTGTACTGGAATAAAAAAAATGCATTTATTAAACAAACAACTTAAATTTAACTCAATTAAAAGATTTGTTCTTTCTTTGACAATCACAAGCTCTTTCTTTATAAAAAAAAATAGTTCAAGGCCAGATTAGGCTAAGTCTAAAATCAGCATGCTTTCATTTTGGACTAACTATCCACCTAATAACAAACATGAACTTTTCTAGATAGGCCCTATATTGATTGATTAAACTACTTCATCCTACTGGACCCAATGTTGGTGTTCAATGATTGATTTCTTATTCTGAAAGGATTTGCTGGTATTTTTTGTGTTTCTGTTATTTTCATGCCATTTTCTTCAAACATTAAATACTTTTCTTTAAATTCTATTTTTGATATGCTAAACTCTTCTCCAATTGAAAGTTTGTCTTCAGCATTATAAATTTTAGCTGATTTCTCTGCATACTAAAAGACATCTGTCATATTCCTAGCTATTCAACATGTCATCATACTAGAGTCTTACTCCCTGTTTGTTCTTCATTTATTTTTCTGACTGATATTTTCAGTGTTTCTTTTAGTTTCAACATTTTCTTTCAACACTCATTTCTGTTTTCACTAGTTTTTTTTTTGTCTTGCTGGACGCTTCTTAGATTAAAAAAAAAATGTCTTAGCATTGTCATTTTATACTTCTAATTTCTCCTCTTAGTTCTATTATTTTTCTTGCAGTGAAACCTTAGTGTGAATAGTCTTACTCAAAGAAATAAATAAATGATTTATATCATAGAAAAAGTCATTAGATTGATTTGAATTTAAATTTTAGGCACATTGGCACAATTTAGGCCATGTCGTGCCTGCAGTCATTAGAAACCATGATCATCATGTAATGTCTGAAAGAGGGGGTTATGATCAGTATTGTACAGAATTTTAGGGATTTAAACAAAAAGCTAATAATTATTACTTAACTAAATATCCAATTGATAATTTAAAAAACTTTCAATTCAATCAGCAATTATTTTAAGGACTTAGCCCAGGATACAACTGCTGACTTTCATTGGCCACACTGTTTTGACATTTTCACTGAATGCCTTCACTCTGTTATAGTATGTTCTGTGAGTTCTGACCAGATCTCATTCTTAGCATTCTTGTGGAAAGTAAACCTGTGAGAAATTTTCTGCTGAATTTAAAGGTTGAAAAATATCTCATCTTAAATCATGAATTAAAATTTCTAGCCACAATTAGGATTCAAACTTAAGAATTCTCAGTTTTATACCAATAAACCAAATACAATACATAAAAGATTGTATAGAGTGTTGTATATACAAAGTAAACAGGGAAATGAAAACAGGCACAGATGTACCTGACATTACCATAAGTATTTGAAAAAAAAACCAGAAGTGCAGTGACGAGAGATAAATAAATGTTGAACAACAAAAACAAAATACATTTCACCTGAAATGTGCCCACCACATCATCAGTGCCAGGTGATAATTCAAGATGTCCTAAATGTAGGTGTCCTCAGCATGCAATCAATCCTCACCCATCAGTGGCCATGGTAAGTGTTGTGTGTAGTGCATGATGTATGAACTTATACTTTCTCAAGAAGATGATCTTTGATAGGCTGGTGCCTGACCATCTGGCTGACCATTGCTTTAGGTTTATCAATATCTAATAGAGGGCATAAGACTCCTGCTGGTAAAGTTACTTATACACTAGTATTTTGGATGGGGACCTCTGAGGGTTGTGAAAAAAACACAGAATAGATAAGAACGCTCTAGTGTTTCTCAATTTCTTTAACATTTGTGTGTCAATCTGTATTCCAACCTTTCTGCTGATTTCTTTTACTTTCTTAAACTTTTTCTATTTCATAAAGATTAGCTTAAATGTTAAATTAGTATAGAGATTCTTTTAATAATCTACTTTTTAAAAAGTATTTTTCAGTTAATCTTCAAGACAAGAGTCAAAGATATAAAGATCAAGTGGTAACCTAAGTACATAACTAGCTTACATAACTTTTTAACTAAATGTTTCTAATTATATTAGAAGGTTTATTGACAGCTTGGGTGTGCTAAAGAGTAATATGGATACAGAACAGGATGAAATTACTTCAGAGGTGGTCATAAAAGTAGGTTATTTTTATTTGTGTAGATATCTTAAGCCAAAAGCACAAACTCACTTCTAAATAGTATTCAGGGCAATGACCATAATGTGACTGATAAGAAGAAGCTTTCAAAACGCTATTGATTAATTTTAGGATCAAAACAATGTTGTTGAAATAGAATTTCCATTTACAGTTTTAAAAATGTAAATGTGTCAGACATTTTTAAAAAGTTGTATTAATGGGTATGCATTTCAGTTAATGGCACATCTGCACACTTTAGGCCATGTCATGCCCGTAATCCCTAAAGGGTTACTTTTCCTTCATACCACAAGAGCTAAGTTTTATTTAGTTAACTCATTAAAAACAAGGTCTATTCACAGTTAAAATAGTAAAGGTAGTAAACATTTAATAATTATTAATAGACAAACTATTGAGTTATCAGAAGATCAAGAATTTAACTAACCTTTATCCTTCATTCCAACAATTCAAAAAACATGGAAAAACATTTTGTTATATTTTTTTCTTTAAAAAAAAATGTTTTATAAACAAAAATAAAAGTTGTTTTTTTTTAATCTTTTTTGATACAGGCCAAGAACATAGAGGTCAAGATGATAACTGTCTGGAGTTGAACATGTCAATGGGACATTATGTTAAGGTGAAGCTAGTGATTCGAAACCATTGTTTAATGTCCATTTTTTTCAGTCATGTTTATTTGTTTCTAATTTTCCTATTATACTAGTACTTGTACACATATTTTTGTTGCACATCTTTTATCTTAAAATAAAGTTTGTTATAGTGGATATGTCCAAAGTCTTTTTGTAAGTTT